>CM042015.1:93512385-93571803 GCA_023525715.1 Cichorium intybus
ATTGACAATTTTTGTTCAATGTCGCATATACTTCAGTTTTGTCTATAATGCAAAAATTAGAAAAAATATATATATTATATTAAGTATTGTTATTTAGAATTTGCATTGGATATTTCAAAATCTATATCAAATATTTTTTTTATATGAAAGTATTTCATAAATTTAGAATTATGGACAATTATGTCATGAACAGATTCCTTAAATTATGCACCTGAAGTACCGTTCCTCTTCTCACCGACCTTTTTCAGATTGATGCCATGCATTAAGTTCATTTTTTAATGAATTTTCAATCTATAAACCTCGACTTGATGCCATGCATTAAGTACATTTTTCTTGAATGAATTTTCAATCTTTCAAACCTCGACTGTAAGTAGATCAACAAACGTTAAATTTTATGTAGAAATGATGGAATAAATACCTTAACAAATTTACTAAAATTCATTAAATTGTTTCAACAGAAAGAAACCAATTTTTACATCTTCATTTAGATTTGGGAATTCAATCTTTCTGTCAATTCTTCTAGGCCTAAGTAGGGCCTGATCCAAGGTATCAATAACGTTTGTACCCATCAAGAAAATTGTTATTAAATATATTTAAAAATCATATGTTCTATGTTTTATTCGCGTTGAATTGCATGTTTTATGGGTCGCGGATTTTCTGTCACAAGCTTTCTAAAGAAAAGATCAATATATATTTAATATTATTTTAAATATGAAATAGAAAACAAATGCTAATTGCATAAAATTTGATTTGATAAGTGTGATTCACTTTTGAAAATCTCTTAGTTTTGTAAAAAATATAGAATATTGAAATGTAAATATGGAGATGGATTATTAAACTATCACAACATAATAATACAACTATAAGTCTACAATCAACAAAAGTACAAAACTCAAAAATCAAAATCCAACAAGAGCCATTTGCAAATTATAATCAAATCATCAATAATGTTACAATGAAAATGCCTAAACCTAAATTCAAAGCATCACCAATCCGAATCACTTTCAGACGAATCAGAGGTAACATCAGGAAACTTGATATTTGATGGGAAATCGAAACCTTTAGCTTTCAAACGAGACACAACCTACCAACACAATAATACAAGTGAGAATACAACAAAATTGAAATCCAAGAGGTAAAAAATAAAAGAAAAGAAAAAAAACTTTAATAAAGATTAACAAATATGAATGTGCATTTTATATTTAGTTCAACACTCTGATTCTTTATTCAGCAACTACTTACAAATTTATCAAAGGACAATCAACGAAGTATTGCAAAAGCTAGTAATCATATATTTTCAAGAAGACATAAAATGTCAAAGCATAAGAAATTTTACCTTAGAACAGTAGTACCCATTTTTAAGCTCCTTGACATGGCGAAGGTTTAGTATAAATCCTTTAAGCATCTCTTCTCTAGATTCTTTACGCGTTGTCTCATCATGACCGAGCTTTTCATAATCTAACTCAGCTTCAATTAAAGAAGAGACATTTACCAACAAAACCTTCCACAACAACAGATCCCCTTCGATTTTTAGTGATAAAATATTAGGAGCATTGATTTCGATGACATCTTCAAGATCAAACTCATCCTCGGGATCACTGTATCCATCTAACACAAACTTCTTTACACTCTTTGAAGTAATATCAATCCGCCTATAACCATAGCACCGATCTAACACCAACGTTTCCAATAAAGGACTCCCGGATAATATATTTTCGATCAAATCTTCATCAGTTTTCACAGTAGACATACACAATCTCCTAAGATTTTTCCAACTAATCGCCCCGCTTGGATTCATTATGCACCCTTCTAATGTCATATTACTAATACAGGAGTTGATGAAAAAAAATTGATCCAACGGAAACTCAGGTTCCTCCATACACCAAAACTTGAAGTTAAGCTCTTCAACGTTACAGCTAAAAGCATAGCGAACCCAATTGTTGAACTGCGAATCAAATCGATTATCATAACTGGTAAAATCATAACGGGTAGAAACTTCGAATTTCGTGAGCTTAGATTGGCGACATTGAGTTAGGGTTTTGTCCACGAATGAAACGAAATCGGACCTTGCGTTAGGGTTTGGGAGAAATTCAGTTTCGGAATAATCTGAGTGAGTAAAAATGAGAGTATGTAACCAAACCCACAGATGTTTCCATCGCTTGGAGAGTGTGCCTGTTCTAATGGCGTCTTTTGTGGAGGGTAAACGAGAGAGGATTTCAATAAGCAAGCAATCTGGCAACGGACTGACTCGATCTTCTCCCCCCTCGTTCACCAATTTTATTAACTTCGTCCGATTTTGTCCTTCTTCCACCGTTTCCATGGCGGCAAGACCCAGTGAAAAACTCCACAGCTCAAATTAGGCGTAAATGAGAATATGAGATACGCACAAGGTGATGTGAAGTGAGATATAAGGATATTTAGTTGTTTATGTTTTTTTATATATATATTTATTTTATATTTCATTTAATCTGTATACAAAAATATAATTGAATAAATATGTACATAAGATAAAGTGAAATATAAGGACATTTAGCTGTTTATGTTATATATATATATATATATATATATATATATATATATATATATATATATATATATATATATATATATATATATATATATATATATATATATATATATATATATTATATTCCATTAAATGACTAAATATATATAAAAATATAATTGAATAAATATGTACATAAAATAAAGTTTATAATCATTATAAAACACTAATCCAATAATAAAAGAATAGAAAAAACTGAAAAACTACAAGTAGTTTTTTGTCTCGGTCTTGTTTTGGTTCTATTTATCTTTTGTCAACAGAGTACATGTAAACTATTTATTTGGTCTATATTAGTCAAATTTGTATATAAGGCGTAACTCAGACACATTAGAAGAGGCAATCAAATATGCAATCATGTTCATTTGGGATCTAATATACCAAAATTGCCTAAAATGGCAACATATAGAAAAAACTACGAAATTTCAAGTATAAAGGAACTACATGATTTTCAATAAATAATATTATACCTTTAAGTTCTAAAATCTAGGTGTGAAAATTGAAAATAATTGTTATGACTTAATTGAAAAAAAACGCAATATCAAAATTGAACTTTTGTGAAAACAGAGTGTATTTGCCCCATTGATGGGAGCCTAGTGGTTGAATAGTGAAATTTTATACAAGAGGTCCATGTTTAAACCTTGATACGCCCAAAATATCACTAATGTTCTGCGATTGACCTCCCACGTGGCCTTGTGACGAGTTGACGTGGACCGCTCAGATGGTGCGGTTTACTTTTTCTAATGTCTTTAGTGCAATTTGTCATTTGTGAAGACATCCTAAACCCATAGGAATATGGGAGTTCATAGGAAAGATCATTTATAAGCAAGTATAGGCCTTGCAATCAAGTAACAAAGGCTATACCTTGGATATGCAAATATTTAATCCATAAGAGTTTAGCTAATGTTGTTTCGAGCACCTCTAAGATGCTGTGAGATTATATATGTTGTTGAATCAAATTTTAAGTACAATGAAATTAAAGGAAGAATTTTGGTCCATTTTTCCAATACATTATATGAAATACTTTTGATTCTTTATGTTATATATTTCTATTATGCTCTTTTTTAAGAGTTTTACAAGTACAAATTGATTGAGGCATTTCATCTAGCTATTGATGTGTGAGTGTAGTTTTAATGTCCATGACTCTAAGGTGGTGTTTGTTTTTGGAGAGGTAAAATCTCTTTTGTCTTTTTCCATGTCTGCGGAAGAAGATGTGGACCAAAAGTCTTTTTCTATGTCTTCGCTCTTCATAAAAAAAAATTGTTTGTTTTTAATGTCTTTTCGAAATCATTCATTCTAACATCAATTTTAGTTAAAATAAACCCGGGTGGGATGGGAGTGGGGTGGGTAGGTAGTGGTGGGTGGGGTTTGGTGGTATGGGTAAGGGTGGGGGTAGGGGTGGGGGTGGGGGTGGGGGTGGGGGTGGGGGTGGGGGTAGGGGTGGGTGGGCAGGCGTGGGGGTAGGGGCGTGTAGGGTGGGGTGGGTTGGGGTTAGAATGGGATGAGGTGAAGTATATATGAAAAGTTTCGAAAAGAGGTTTGAAAAGCTAAAAAATTTGTCTTTTTGAAAAAGAGGTGAAAAAGTCTTTTTTAGATCTTTTGTCTTCTAGAAAACAAACGGTCTTTTTAAAAAACGTCTACCCTCCCGCAGATGTTTTAGAGGAAAAAGACTTTTTGGGAAAAAACAAACACCCCCTAAGTAATTCATAAGAGAAGAATTAGCACTAAAATAATTGACCCGCCAATGATATTTGACCATGCAACTCAGTTTTATTATTATTATAGGCAATCCTCTGTTTTCCGAGTTGGTTGATGTATGGCTCTACAAAGGTTTTGTTTGACAGTTACTCGGTGTGATTAGATAGCTTGAAGTTGATGGTGATTTCTTTCCATTCCACATGTAGGTGATATTTTTAGTCACATTTTATCATTGAACATGAGAATGTTATTATATATGATTCCGTTTCGTCATGCTTTATGCAAACTATTTTGCATGATAGTTTTTTTTATCGATGGGTTCTTAGGGGGTATTTACAGAGACTCGATATTTATTTTTATGGGCTCTTCTTGCTGCATTCAAAGAAGCTCTTCCTTTGCCACCTAAAATATGGAATTCCATTTGAAGGAGTTTTGTAAAAGGAATAGACTCCGTGTCATGGATAGGAAACAAAACACAAAAACTACTTGAATCTCAAAATGTTGAACCGTTTTCAACACATCATCATTTGGAAAGTGTCATAAAGTTCCAAGTTCGTATATCATAAAAAGTACTCCATCTCTACAATAATGTGGTTGATTAGTTGTTCTTTTTGATGCTAAATTTTGTTAGGATCTTGTTTGTGTTACTTTCTTTTAAAGTTACGTTTGGTATATGTGGTCAATTTCCTTTGTTTTTTTTTGTTTGTTTTGTCATGTAAAGAGTTTTAAATTTTTAAATGATTGATTGATTACCATCATATTTGAAGTTTTTTTAGTTGTTTTGTTGGTTGGTTACGTGTAATAAGATTTTTGGATGTTTGGTTGTGTTAAACTCATCACATTGTAGTTGCAACCTTTTACCTTTGTATGTAATGATGCCATATCTGATATTGATATGTTATAGCGAATTAACATGTTTATTTTCTATTAACCAAGTATTAATGTAATGAAAATTTTGTTTCTTCTTGGAATGCTACTAATTGGGGTGTTTAATTTCTGTCGTCTTTGATCTATTGTGGCTTTTGTCAAAAAATCACGATATGATTTCAATAAGTTAAGTTTTTTTTTTTTTTTTTTTTTTTTTTTTTTTTTTTTTGTCAAAACTCTTTATATTGGATTTTTTTTTATCTTTGTCATGTAGACATCAAAATAAAGAGCCACACACCTCACACCCTTTAGGACCACCCCTGTGTAGACATCAAAATAATGAGCCACCTTTCCTTCATAACCTGAAATCTTAACAACAATTAGGAGGACAAAAATTAGGTAAAACCTACAATCCACTTTTGTGACAAAAATAAGTAAACACTTGGTGTACGTCAAATATGGTATTGAGTTCCAATCAAACTATAAATTGAAGTATCGACGACAAATATATAAAGTAATAGAATGAAACAAAAACATGAGTTGGGAGGGAGAGAGTGATCGAAGTATATAGCACTAGCAAATTAGAATAAGATGTTACAGTTCACTATCCTCTTGAACATGATCCTACACACATCAACAATTACCTACTTTCTATATATAAGAAACCAAGTAGATTGAGGCCTTACCATGATTTTATTGAGCAGCGACGACAATAAGAAACCAAGTAAATTAAGGCCTTAATATGATTTTATTAAGAAGTGACGACAATAGTGAGACTATAAATGTGAGGCTTTGAGGAAGGGGAATCGATTTGGTTGTATCGCATTGGTTCCAACACTAACCTTTAAACACAATTTGGTATCACCAGCTTCTATTGGTATATTATCAAAAAGGAAGGGGAGATCGGGGTGGGGACAACGGATATGTGAGACTAGGACGGGAGTTGAAGATGGATGTGTGATTGGAATTCTTAAATGTGAGGAATATGTACAACTAATTTAAAAGAAGTTACTAGGAAGCTAATGATGGTTAAATCTATATCTATACTACATTAAAAAGGAAAAATGGTTTCTAAAAATGGAAACTCTTAAAATTAAGAGATCCAAATTATAATGCATAATGTACACATTCTAATGCATAACGATTACAGCTTTATTAGGAGTGTTTTGAATTCCATTTTTTCTCCATTTCCACCCTTATCTATAGATTCGGTTTCTTTTCTTTCCCCGTATCTTACCATTGAACGATTCCATGTTTATTTAAAGCAGGAGAGTTCCAACACACTCTCCGACTTCTCTAAAACCCTAGCTGCTACCGCCACCTCCTCCATACCTCTACCGCACCACCACCACTCTCCGACAATGTATCTATTATTTGTCAGAATCATTACAGTTGACGGCTTCTCGCAAACGTTAATGCTCAACCCGACTCACCACCTAGAATGCAACAGCCGTAAGAACTCCTTCCAGCGTGCCTACAAATGAAGACTTCTTCAAGGTTTCCACAAGGAAAATGAACCCTTAAATTTCTTTCATGAGGTAAACATTTCCATTGGCATTTTTTACCTCAATTTAGTATCCTGATCTTTCGTAAATTTTCATTTTGATCACTTTTATGTCTTTTTTCCCTTTAGGAAAGTTCCACAAGTACACACCAAAGCTTAACGTTAAAGACTGATTTCATCACTTATTTACAACATTATTGCTCCGCATAGACGAAATTCTCCCTACGACCTCATCAAACCGTCATGGCTGGTGGATTGGAACATGAAGCACTTTTAAACATAGCGAATTTAGGTATTTAATTATACATCTTTTTCGACAAACTTACAAAGAATCTGCTATAATTGTTAGGATCGAGACACTTAACATACGAACACTAAACTCACACACTCGGCTCACAAATTAAGAACACAAGAATTTAACATGGTTCGGTCCAAAAATGACCTACGTCCACGGCGTATAACTAGGAGTTTTATTGCTCTGTGTTTTTGTGTTGTGTGGTATATGTTTAACATTGCAGTTACACCCATATATATAGGTGTTGTGATACATAAAATAATGAATACATTGAAGGCCTTAATTGAGTAATTTGATTTCACCAAACATCTTCACCAACCATGGACTCACCGACCTTCTTTCTGCAGCTACATTGACCATCCAGTGGCTTCACATTTAACAATCTCCCACTTGAAGCCACAGAACAATCTTCACCTGTGCTTCATCTATGCATTCCAAAAAACACTTTTGATCTTAACTCCTTCCTAGTTACCCTGACCTTCTCTTCAATTATCCTGAAGGCCAGTTGAAGCTATGCAGAGCTTCAACTTCTCTAAGGTAACAACCTTAGTCAACATATTAGCTGGATTTTCAGTTCCTTTGATCTTCTTCAACTTCAGAGTACCATCATTAATTCTTTCTCTGATGAAGTGATATCTCAGCTGTATGTTCTTTGTCTTCGAATGGAAGACAGGATTCTTTGCAAGGTGTATTGCACTTTGATTATCACAAAACAATGCACAATCAACTTGTTCCTTGCCAAGTTCTTCGAGAAAGTTCTTCAACCATATAAGCTCTTTGCTTGCAGTGCCTCCCACTGTAAAGACATACCCGGTAGTTCTTTTGTATGAGTCTTTGCAACCACCAAGGTCTGCATCTGCAAAACCCTTCAGAATGACATCTTTCCCTTTAAAATGCAATGCCACTTCTGAAGTCCCCTTCAAATATCTTAGCAGCCATTTAACTGCTTCCCAATGTTCTCTTCCCAGATTGGACATAAATCGACTAACAACTCCCACTGCATGTGCAATATCTGGTCTCGTGCATACCATTGCATACATGAGACTACCAACTGCAGATGCATAAGGTACTTTAGCCATTTCTTTCTTGTCTTCATCTGATTTGGGTGACTGAACTTTAGAAATCTTAAAGTGACTTCCCAAAGGTATGCTTCTGATCTTGGCATCTTTAAGGCTGAATTTTTCTAACACTTTCTCAATGTATTTCTCTTGAGAGAGTGTCAAAGAGCCATCTTCTTTGTTTCTGAAAATACTCATCCCGAGTATTTGGTTTGCAGCTCCCAAGTCTTTCATCTCGAATTCTTCAGACATTTGTTTCTTTAACTTCTTGATTTCTGACATGTCTGAACCTGCAATCAACATATCATCTACATAGAGTAGTAGAATGATATAAGAACCCTTAAACTTCTTGATATAACAACAATGGTCATTGTCACATCTCTTGTAACCAGCTCTTCTCATGAAGTTATCAAACTTCAAATACCATTGTCTGGGTGCTTGTTTCAGACCATACAAGCTCTTCTTCAATTTACACACCAAGTTTTCTTTGCCTTTAATCTGAAAACCCTCTGGTTGTGTCATGTAAATTTATTCATCTAGGTCACCATGTAGAAAAGCTGTCTTGACATCTAGCTGCTCTAGATGCAAACCTTCTGCTGCTACAATGCTGAGAACAAGTCTGATAGTGGTTATCTTCACTACTGGAGAGAATATTTCATTGAAATCGATTCCCTCTTTCTGTTGAAAGCCCTTGACTACTAATCTTGCTTTGTACCGTTTGGTACCATCATGTTCATCCTTGACCCTAAAAACCCATTTGTTTTGAAGAGCCTTCTTCCCAGCTGGAAGCTTTGTTAAGTGTCAGGTCTTGTTCTTCTCAAGCGACTTCATTTCATCTTTCATTGCTAGCTCCCACTGCAATGAATCTTTCAACCCCATAGCTTCAGAGTAACACTGGGGTTCTCCATTTTCTGTCAAAAGAATGTAGTTGACAGATGGTGAGTATCTTTGTGGTGGTCTGATGACTCTGGAAGATCTTCTTGGTTGAACTTGAGGTGTGGCTGGGGACTCTGGAGCTGGAGGGCTGGTTTCTTCATCTTCAGAGTCATTTCTAGAATCATCCTCTAAGCTCCGACTGTCAGTTGAATCATCCCCAGATTCAGGGATTTCAACTGAAGCTTCTTTCTTCTTTTCACCACCTTCATATTCAACGTACTCCTTCTGGACTTCTGGACTTTTGGTGTTTATGTCTTTGAATAACTCAGCTTCGTTAAAGATGACGTTCTTGCTTCAGATTATCTTTCTGCTTTCATTATCCCAAAGCCTGTAACCCATTTCGTCTGACCCATAACCAATGAATGTGCATTTCTTGGTCTTTGAATCAAGTTTATCCCCGTCACCATCTTTTAACAAACTGTAAGCACTACAACCAAAGACTTTTAGGTGTTTGAGACTTACTTCCTTCTCTTGCCACATTTCTTCCAGCAATTTAAAATTCAAGGGAACACACGGTGAACGGTTGATCAAGTAGGCTGTAGTGTTAACTGCATCAGCCCAGAATGTCTTAGGTAAACCGGCATTTAACCTCATGCTTCTAGCCCTTTCATTCAGAGTTCTATTCATTCTCTCAGCTACACCATTCTGCTGAGGGGTTCCTGGGACTGTCTTGATCATCTTTATCCCTTGCTTGGCACAATAGTCAACAAACTCCTTGCTTATGTATTCACCACCATTATCCGACTTCAGGCATTTTACCTTCAAATCAGTTTCATTTTCAACAGCAGATTTCCATATCTTAAAAGTATCAAATACATCAGATTTATTTTTAAGAAAATAGACCCATACCTTGCGTGTTGAATCATCAATAAAGGTTACATAGTAGTTTTTGCCTCCTAGAGATGAAACTGGTGTTGGTCCAAATACATCCGAGTGAACAAGCTCTAACTTCTGAGCTTTCGGTGTCTTCCCCGTCTTTACAAAAGTAACCCGCTTTTGTTTCCCGAGAACACAAGATTCACAGAATTCTGTTTCAACTTTCTTGAAGTCTGGAAACTTCCCTTTCTGAGCCAACATCTTCAATCCCTTATTGCTCATGTGTCCGAGTCGTTGGTGCCATAAATTAGATGGACTCGGATTTGTGGTTACGGCATGAACACCATCACTAGGTATCTCTACCATGTATAGAGTGCCTTTCTTCTTTCCTTTGGCAATCACCAAGTTGCCTTTGATCACTTTCCATTGTCCACCCCCAAAGTGAACATCAAACCCTTCATCATCCAACTTACCAACTGAAATCAACTTTCTCCTTAAGTTTGGAATAACCCTGACATCTTTCAATGTCCATGTGGTTCCTAAGGATGTCTTCAAATCTATGTCTCCAATACCCGTAATATCAAGCACTTGATCATCGGCCAAACGAACTTTGCCAAGAGCACCTGTTTGTAGGTTCTTGACCATATCTGGGTATGAGACGGCATGGAAAGAAGCACCTGAATCCATAATCCAGGATTCTGCTGAATTCACAACACAACATATGAGAAAATATCCTGATTCTTTAGAGGATACATTATTTACTTCTTTCTTTTCAGCTTGTGGTTTTGGGCATTGGCTTCTAAAGTGACCTTTTTCTTTGCAATTCTAGCATTCAATGTCTTTTCTGGTTTTTGACTGTCCTCTTTTTCTGGACTTTGATCTGCCTCGACCACGTCCTCTTTCGTTTTTTCTTCCTCTACTTTTTGTATGCAATATAGAACTAGAACTAGAAGTCTCACCATTGCTTCTCCGTCTGATATCTTCATTTACAATTAAGTCACGAATACTCTCGAAAGTGAGTTTGGTAGTGCCAGATGCACTACTAACAGCTGTGACTGTGCCTGACCAACTGTCGGGCAAAGATGATAAAAGGAGGAGCGCTTGTACTTCATCTTCAAACTTTATTGCAACTGAGGCTAAACGAGAAATAATCGAGTTAAACTCGTTTATGTGAGCGGTAACCGACATGCCTTCCTTCATCTTGGTGTTAACCAGTTGTTTGATGAGGAACACTTTGTTTGAAGCGGACGGCTTCTCGTACATGTTGGACAAAGCCTTAAATACTCCATAAGTAGTTGTTTCATTGACAATGTTATATGCAACACTCTTTGCCAATGAAAGCCTAACTACACCCAAGGCTTGTCGATACAACAACTTCCAATCTTCATCATACATGTCATCCGGTTGTTCGCCCAACATAGGCAAATGCAAACTTTTCTGATACAGCATATCTTCAATTTGCATCTTCCAAAATCCATAATCGGTACCATCAAACTTCTCAATTTTAATTTTACCGTCTTCTGCCATTTTAACGGACAAAATGCACTTTTCTTTCAGAAATTAAGGGTGAAAATGCAATTTTTTCTGAAATTCAGGGGCTAAACTGCAATTTTCTGAAAGTTCAGGGGCTAAACTGCAATTTTCTAAAAGTTCAGGGGCTAAACAACAATTTTCTAAAAGTTTGGGGGCTAAACTGCAATTTTCTGAAAGTTCAGGGGATAAACTGTAATTTCTGAAAGTTCGGGGGACCTGTTTTGCAATATCTGGAACCCTAGGGACCTGTTTTGTAATTTCTGGAACTTCAGGGACTGTTTTTCAAAATATGCTACAGTACCGCTGTCACACCCCGATCCTTGGTGGAATCGATTAAGGCGTGATATATTGTTCAAAGTCTCATGACAACTATGTTATAATATGATTAGATTCAATTAAGTACTAAGTATGCAAACCAGATCCACAACATACAAATACAAATCCAAATACAACAACATTTATTACATCAAATTTAAATAGTCTTGTGGGTTTCTAAGGTACACCATACTTTTCATCAACTTCATTCTTCAAATCTGCATCATGGGTAAAAACAGGTCAACTACGAGAGTTGGTGAGTAATCTAGTTTTATTAAAAAAAATTGTGAGTTTGAAATATTTATAAATTGAAACTTGTTTTCTTTGGAAGTCGACAAGCAAGTATTATTGAGATAACGGTTTATAAATCAAAAATTGATTAACAAATAATAACAACAACAATAAGTCCTCATCCTATATATATACATATATATGTATATATATGTATATATATATATATATATATATATATATATATATATATATATATATATATATATATATATATATATATATATATATAGGATGGAGCATCTAATCATCATACACACTCAACCACGTGCAATCAATCACCTTAGCATCCCAAGGCGGGGTGGTCAACTCAATAGCGCTATTATTGTCCATAACGTACCTCAAGAATACGGGCATAGTCATGGAGATTAGACTAAAAATGGTAATGCACTACAAGTACATGTAGCATAAACAAACAATAATTATACAAATAATGATTCATGTATAAATGTCTCAACAATGTCTCAATTGTGTTAAAATAATGAAATGAAGTTGGAACATATTAAAACCACATGATACACCCCAAAAGTATTGAAAATTATAAAATATGGGTTAGATTACTCACATTAGTCCAATAAGGAATGCGCGTGTTGTACGATAGACGGCTCGAGTCAAAATGTCGTAGAACCTAATATAATTAATAGTTTTGGCTTAGGAATCGATAAACGGGAATATAGTATTAATAAAAATAATTAGACACATATTCTTATATTAGATGAATTAACAATAATCCAAATTTTGTTTTGAATATTAATGTATTCATAGGTTAGATGAATTTTAAATTGAATTAATTACTTTGCTTAATTAATTTATATTTTCACTTTAGACAAGATTTTAATAATTTCTTATTAAAATAATAACTTGTCAAATTATAAGTATTTACAGATTTTATATATTATAAACAATTATTTATATGAAATAATCATTAAAAATGCATTTTTACATGCTTAGGTACTTAGGAAAATGGTGTTAAATACTAAACAGTAATGAAACATTCTGAAATTATCAGAAAATCATTATTTCATAAAATAGTAATTACTTTAAAATTTTCATATTTTTCTTAACTGCTTTAGTATTTATTTAGTATTTTAATGATTAAAAAACAACAAAATTCGGGAAAAATAACAAATGATTCCCAAAAATTCTGGAAAAACTAACCATAGTTTTCTAACATTATATTGAGCCTACTGTAAATAGTTTGGATATTTTGGACTATGGGAAGTATTTCTTATGTTTTTCATTATTAACTAATAAATAAAATCATAAATAATAGGAAAATATTAAGAGAAATTCATTAGACTTTTTATTTATGATTAACACGTTATATATGATATTCAGATAAGGTTTTATAATTTTTGGACATGTGTAGCTATTTATTATCAATTTAAACCATTAAATAATACTTAAATCAAGAAAAATAAGCAAACATCCTGAAAAAAATCTGTAAATTTTGTCATGGAGTCTTTAAAATGTTAATAAGGTGCGAAAAATATAAACTCTAGTTTTTAACATACATATCTATACTTTGCAATTTATATATCTACAACAAAATAAAATACAAAATAAACATCAAACAGTAATATAAATGCATGAAACTTTATAAATCCACTTTACTCTATATATACGTTGTTCCAAAATTTTCCCAGAATTTATTGACTGCAAAAAGTATTTTATGTAAATTATTACCCTATTTTATTGCAAAAATTATAGTAATTCAATAAAAATAAGTTATTTTTTGAAAATTTCCAGAACTTCTTATTTTATTTATGGGATTCTGTGAAAAATAAGGTTTATGCATAAAATGAGTTTTAGATTGTTTGGTGGATTTAATTTGTTTCATGTATGAATTTGGAACTTTTAACAACATACCTTGATGAATGTTTCAAAAGGGATGGAGATTTGAGTATATTTGAGTGTTCTTGGCTGAAAAATGAAGATTTCTAGGAGGAATTTCGAGATTGAGAGTGAGAGGAAGAATAGATATGGTTTGAGTGGCGATGAGAATAATCTGTTGGGAGAAAAATGAAAGGAAAGATGATTGGAGGTGTGAGTGGGAGACAATGGGAATAACCTTTTGCTTTTGGTGGTCTTCATAATTTCCCACTAACACAAGCATCTTTTATATAATATATTAATTAATATAAGAGTTTTATAAAATTTATTGTAGAGTTTATAAAAATAGAGTTTTATAAAAGATGGGTTATTATTTGATTATAACAATCTACTTTGATTTGAAGTTTAATTATAGCATTCAAGTTTGATTCTTTTAATTTAATTAGAGCATCATACTTTGATTTAATTTTAATATGGTATCGTAATTTAATTTGATTATAGTTATAACGTTATACTATGCTATATTGCTATTAACGTCAATTTATATCGTAGTGTATGGGTTTTGATCCTATTAGCGTCAAGAAATCTCGAGTAGGGTTTATTAAATTTACAATTGGGTTGGGTTGACCCGAATCCATTTTAGGCGGATGTCACAGTCTCCCCTACTTTAGGAAATTTCGTCCCGAAATTTAAGAAGAGAGTACCTTAAGAGAAAAGTTGCGGGTATTTGGTACGCATTTGATTCTCACGCTCTCATGTATACTCAGGTCCATGTGCTGACTGCCACCTGACCTTGACCAGGGAAATGCGACTTCTTTTGAGTCGCTTTTCCTTTCGGTCGGCAATTTCCAAGGGTTTCTCGTTAAATTGCATTGTCTCGTCGATTTGGATATCCTCGAGAGGAACATGAAGGTTCTCGTCTGCTAAACACTTCTTGAGGTTGGCTATATGAAATACTGGTGTACTTTATTAAGCTCTATTGGTAGATCCAACTCGTATGCTACTGGTCTGATCCTTTTCAGGATTTTGAACGGGCCTACATAGCGTGGTGCCAATTTACCCTTGCGTCCAAATCGAACCACACCTTTCCATGGGGACACTTTTAACATGACCATGTCACCCACAATAAATTCAAGCGGTTTGCATTGCTTGTCGGCGTAACTCTTTTGTCGGCTACGAGCTCCGAGAAGGTTATTGCGAATCTGAGTGATTTTGTCGGTTGTTTCCTGGATAAGCTCAGGACCAACGATTGGAGAATCCACTGTTACGCGAATCACGTGGGACTCGCCAATTTCATGCCAGCAAATAGGAGATCGGCATTTACGGCCATACAATGCCTCAAATGGTGGCATCTTGATGCTATAATGATAACTGTTATTATAGGAGAATTCCACCAATGGTAAATAAGAGTCCCAATTTCCTCCGAAATCTAAGACACACGCCCTCAACATATCTTCGAGTGTTTGAATTGTCCTCTCAGATTGACCATCGGTTTGAGGATGATAGGCGGTACTGAGATCGAGGCGGGTTCCCATGGCTGCTTGAAGTGATTGCCAAAACCGAGAGAGAAATCTCCCATCACGATCTGAAATGATGCTGAGAGGGATGCCATGCCGACTAACTATCTCGTCGATGTAAATTCGAGCAAGTTGTTCGACCTTGAAATGTTCACGGATGGGAAGGAAATGAGCGGATTTGGTCAAACGGTCAATGATTACCCAAATGCTGTCGTGTCCCTTGGTGATACGCGGAAGTTTGGTTACGAAATCCATGGCGATCGCTTCCCATTTCCACTCGGGGATTACCGGTTGGACCAATAGTCCAGAGGGTCGTTGATGTTCTGCTTTGACTCTGGAACATGTAAGACATTTGGCAACGAATAAAGCAATATCCTTTTTCATTCCCGACCACCAATAATTGGTTCTCAGACCATGATACATCTTGTCAGCACCAGGATGAATGGAATATCGAGTTTTATAGATTTCTTCCATCAGGAAGGTACGAAGATTGTCGCGATCTGGGATCCAGATGCGATCTTGATAATAGAAAATACCATCCGATTTACTTTCCAACTCCCCATCAATTCCCGTGGGCATGTCATTTTCGGTAATTGTCGAGTGTTGGGCTCCTCGAATTCGGTCACTGAGATTGGACAAGATAGGAGAACATATTAGATGAAATGCTTTGGCATGTTCTTTTCTACTTAACGCGTCGGCTACCACGTTTGCCTTGCCCGGATGATAGCGTATTTCACACTCGTAATCATTTAGGAGTTCAACCCATCGTATTTGTCTCATATTGAGTTCCTTTTGATTAAGAATATGTTGCAAGCTCTAGTGGTCAGTGAAAATAGGTAATGCCTCCAAATTTTAAGAGCGAAAACCACGGCACCGAGCTCCAAATCATGAGTCGTATAATTCCTTTCATGAATTTTGAGTTGTCGCGATGTGTAAGCTATAACCTTTCCCCTTTGCATCAAAACACAACCTAGACCGAGATTGGTGGCATCGCAGTATACCACGAAATCTTCGGATCCTTCAGGGAGTGTAAGAATTGGAGCGTCACACAATCTTTGGTTAAGGGTTTGGAAAGCGTCTTCTTGCTTGGGTCCCCAATCAAATGGCGTACCCTTGCAAGTGAGAAAAGTAAGCGGTAAAGCGATCTTTGAGAAATTTGAAATGAAACGCCGGTAATAGCCAGCTAAACCGAGGAATGACCGAATTTCCTTGGGGGTACGTGGGGCTTTCCAATTCTTAACTGCTTCAACTTTTGCGGGATCGACTAAAATACCCTTGTCACTTACAATATGATTGAGGAATTGTACCTCATTTAACCAAAACTCGCATTTCGAAAATTTGGCATACAGCTGATTTCCTTGCAATGTTTGGAGAGTTAGACGAAGGTGTCTTTCATGGTCTGCCTTTGTCTTGGAGTAAATGAGGATGTCATCAATAAAGACGATAACAAAACGGTCGAGATAAGGTTTAAATACCCGATTCATCAAGTCCATGAATGCGGCAGGGGCATTCGTTAGGCCAAAAGGCATAACGGTGAACTCGTAATGACCATAGCGGGTTCGGAAGGCGGTTTTATGGATGTCTTCTTCCCGTACTCGAAGTTGGTGATAACCCGTGTTGAAAATACGATAATTGATCTCCACGAATAAGGTTTTTAAGCCGATTACTGTGTGACAGATATGTATTTTAGCTATAATATGCGGAATAAATAAGAGTTGCGGAATAAAAATAAACTAAAATCAAGTTACTGAAAGCTATAAATAAGTAAAATAAAGCGGTAAATTTAAACTAGACAGTATTTAAATAGACAGACAGCGGTAAATAAAATAAATGTTAGAAGTTAGAGGTTAGAAGTAATAAACGCCATTATCAACGATAAAGTGTTTTTACAATAAATAAAAGGTTAGAAGTTAGAAGTTAGAAGTTAGATGTCTCGGTTAAATACAGTCCACATATGTTGTTGTTACCGTTCAATTTGTATGTCTTGGAATTTAGTACAATTGATTTATAAAAGTTTAAATAAATCAATAACGGCACAGGTAAATTATTGGAATTATAATTTCAAAAGAACTTATCGACTGCAGAGGAAGATGGTGTTTTTCTTTGAAGCGTCGATTCTTGTTCTTTGCGGTAGGATGAGGTTTTGGTGATTTTTGGTGTTTGGGTAGAATGGATTTTTGAATCTTGAAGTTGTGCGGTTTGGTTCTTGTAGAAAGGGTGGTATGCTCGGTTTTCCTTGCTGAAATGGTATTTCTTCGGTTTTGTGTTGGTTTGGACGTGGGTTTGCTTTTGTGTGTGTGTATTGTAGTTGTATTGTTGCTGTATGGGTTTGGTGTCGGGTTTTATAGAGGTTTTGTTTGGTGTAGGGTAGAGGTTGTTTAGAGGTTTGAGGTTTGGTGTCGGGTGGAGGTTTTGTTTCTTGCGGTTATATGGTTTGGTTCTTGTTGAAAGATTCAGAAATTAGAGTGTCTTGAGGTGTTTGGTCGTGGGTTTCTTTGAGTGTGTAAGAGTATGGTGTAAGGTGTTAGATTGGCAAGAGGTGAGCTTCTTATTTATAGTTGCTGAACTACAGGGATCGCGTCGCGACCATGTGGCCGTCGCGTCGCGAGGGTGCGCTGTCGTGTTGCTTTTGGTCGGCCACTGGTCTGGCTAGTGCGTTGTTGGTAGTCTCGCGATCAAGAAGTTGGTACTGTCGCGTTTGGGGCTTCGCGTCGCGACCAGGCCTTCCGTCGCGTCGCGATTGCTGTACCATCTGGACTCTTGTGTTTTGTTCTTCTTCACGTCGCGACATGTGTGACTGTCGCGTCGTGATTGCTGTAGCTGGGTGATATTTTCGCATTTTGCTCTTTGGTTCATAGCATCACTTCCTCAGGTTTGGTTGTTTTCTCAAAGTTTCTTGGGTCTTGATTCATTCTTGTATTTGATCTCGAATTCATGCAACCTGAAATAAACTGATAATATTTGTCAGATAAAAACAGTTCATCTTATTTCAGTGATGGTCACATACAAAAATATTTTTCAACAATTTCCCCCTATGTGATCATTACTGAAATAAGGATAGATTAAAAGGTAAGATTGAAAAATTCTTGAAATTTGGATAAAACATTTATAAAACCATATCACTTGTTTTGAAAAAGTGTGACTAGATTTTACTTATGTTTTGAAAAATGTTTGTCAAGAATATTTGTTTCTGAATCAAGGTTTCATGTTCAATTATCAAAGGGTTTTTGTATATGTATTTTCATAATATTCCTTAAGATTTTATAGCATTTATAAAGACGACAAGTGATCTTAATAGGTCGATTCAGATGAACTCTCATAGGTATAGCTCACACTTGACTGAGGTGTTTTGGTTGTTCTGGGTGCAGAACTGGTGTATAATCACTAAAGATGAGTGATATCTCTCGGTTTGAAGGTGTTGACTTATGCTTAATATGGATTTATACCTATATACTTTAGTCACTTGGTCTTCATATTAGATAATCAATCACATAAGACTGGTTTCGGCATTACTCTGAGGGTTTCTTCATTCATGCCATTGATGTTCACTCTCTCTCCGTCGGGAAATACATGTAGAGGGGTTTAGAAATTTTCATAGTGCAGTTTGCAACTAAGAATATTCAATTATGAAGGCTACAGTATCCCGGTAAATCTTCGGTTTTGACAGTTATATATGATAAAGCATTTGAGAATCCGTTGCTTGGAATTTTTTAGAGATGTCTGTCTTGATTGATTGTTGTTGTAAATCTTCCTTTTCTTTGGTGAAGTGTTCACCTTTGTCTTTATCTTTTCTTGATTTGTGTGAATACACATTGTATAAAAGATATCTGATGTGGTTACCAATTGTGATTTGTTGACAGCATTTGTTGGGGATGACTTTGCACTTTTGAGATTTGATTTTCATGTTTTCTTCTGGTTTTCTTGGATATGACTTGTCGTTTCTTCAATTGTCAGACTTGCTATGCAAGATGTTAAATCTTTTCTTGATGTGGCTTGATTGAGAATAGGGATAGGTGATATAAAAGACAGTTTGTCTAATATATAAGAAAATGAATGTATCGTCCCTGGTCATTTTGATATCTAAGAAAAAATGAGACTAGCATCACGGTATAAGAGTATAAATCCTATAAGTCATAATGAAAACACCTTTGCTCACAGAAATGAATTCCACTTAGCAGTTGAAGACGAGGCACAAATTCTCACATGGGTTTGGTTTTCATCTGAATCTCCTAATCTTATGTCCCTTAATAGATAAAATCGTTATAATTGAAATAAATTCAAAGGGAATAAGAGAGTGTACACAACGAAAATTTTGAAATTTGAACCTTCACTTTAATTAAGAATAAATATGACTGAGAACATTCATCGAGCATAAGTATCTGAAAATTTAGTCAAGAAGATGTTAATCACATGGTTTTATAAAGACTTTAAAAAGATAAAACTTTATCCTAATTTTTGTGATTTTTTGATTATGTGGATGTTTTTGGAAAATTTTGGTTATTTGAATGTTTTTGGTAAAATTTTTGTTATTTGAATGTTTTTGAATTTTCTTTTTGAATGAAAGTAAACACTCTTTTGTACAAACAAAAAGTAAAAGATTAGGGATGGATGTTATCTGGATTTAACATTCCTAGACGGCCTAGGAAGTATTGAAACTTGGTTTCGTCGAGAGCCTTAGTAAAGACATCGGCAATTTGATCTTCGGTGTTGATGAAGTGCAATTCGATATGACCCTTTTGAATGTTGTCTTTGATGAAATGATATCGAATGTCGATGTGCTTTGTCATGGAATGGTGCACGGGATTGTGAGAAATGGCAATAGCGCTGGTTGAGTCACAAAATATGGGAATTTGTGAGACTTTGTAACCATAGTCACGTAATTGAGTTTGCATCCACATCACTTGTGAGCAACAGCTTGCGGCGGCTACATATTCAGCTTCTGCGGTTAAAGTGGACACGCATGATTGTTTCTTTGAAGTCCAACTTTCCAGTCTGCCTCCTAGAAATTGGCAAGAACCAGATGTGCTTTTCCTGTCAAGTCTGCATCCTCCATAGTCGGAGTCGGTGAAGGCGTTAAGCTGAAAATCAGAGTTAGCTGGATACCAAAGGCCAAGAGATGGAGTTCCTTTAAGATATTTGAAAATTCTTTTCACAGCTATAGCATGAGATTCCATAGGATTGGCTTGGTATCTGGCACAGACACATGTAGAAAACATGATGTCGGGTCTGCTGGCTGTGAGGTATAGGAGTGATCCTATCATTCCTCGATATTTCTTTTGATCAACAGGCTTGCCATTTAAGTCTGCATCTAATTTGTAACCAAGGGCCATTGGGGTTTTTGCTGTATTGGATTTGTCAAGAGAAAAACGAGTTAGAATATTTTTGACATAATTTTCTTGATTGATGAAAATTCCATCTGATGATTGTTTGACTTGAAGTCCAAGAAAAGTAGTCATTTCTCCTATCATGCTCATCTCAAATTTGCTCTTCATTAAATCTGCAAACTCGATACTCAGAGATTCATCAGTAGAACCGAAAATAATGTCATCGACATATATTTGAACGATTAACAAATGTTTATTAAAGATTTTACGAAAGAGAGTTTGATCAATTGAACCTCTTTTGAATTCTGATTCTTCTAGAAATGTTGACTATGTTGAATACCAGGCTCGAGGTGCTTGTTTTAAGCCATAAACTGCTTTTTGTAACTTAAAACTGTGATTTGGGAACTGTGGATCTTCAAAACCTGGAGGTTGTTGAATATACACATCGCGATCAATCTCTCCATGTAAAAATGCACATTTTACATCCATTTGGAATACTTTGAAGTTCTTGTGTGCTGCATATGCTAGAAAGATACGAATGGCTTTGAGTCTTGCAACTGGAGCATAAGTTTCATCGTAGTCGATTCCTTCTTGTTGTGAATAGCCCTTGACGACAAGTCTTGCTTTGTTTCGACAAACTATTCCTTGATCATCAGTTTTGTTTCTGAAAACCCATCTTGAACCTACTACAGTAACATCGGGAGGAGTAGGAACAAGATCCCATACTTGGTTTCTTTCGAATTCAGCTAGTTCTTCTTGCATGGCTTTGACCCAGTCTGGATCTTTGAGAGCTGAATGGATGGTTTTGGGTTCAGTCATGGATAAGAATGCTCCGTATAAACATTCATTTGAGGTAGCGGCTCTTGTTTGAATACCAGAATTGGGATCTCCTATGATTTGTTCTGTAGGATGATTCCTGGTCCATTTGTTTAGGCGAGTTTTTTCAGGTATTTCGTTTGGTGTTTCTATGTCCCATTGTTCTTCTTGGTCAGGTGATTCTTTTGGGAATAGATTTTGGTTGTTGTCAGATATGTCTTTTTGGATTATAGGGTGAGAATGGGGTAATGAAGGTTCCCCCATAGATGATGCACTGGGATCATTTTGAACATGTGGATTTAAAGAGGGATTTAGTGTTGGTAGTTCCCCCTCAACTTGATCTGCATTTTCTTGGTTTGATTGTGAAGTTTCTGCATCGAAGTTACCTGTAGGAATAGTAGAACATGTTAGAAACTCAGAATTATAAGCGGTTTTGGGTTGTTCAAAAAGTAAATCAAGATTGATTTCTATGTCCGTAGAAGGCATTTGTTGAATTGGATTTTGAAAAATATTATCAATCATTTTAGAACCAAAATGTTCACGATCCAATTTCCTGACATAAAATTCATCGAAATGAACATCGGTACTTTCTTCAATTACTTTAGTACGTTTGTTCAGTACTCGATAAGCAGCTGAGGTAAAAGAGTAACCAAGGAAAATTCCTTCGTCTGATCTTGATTCAAATTTTGAAAGGTGATCTTTGTTATTCTTTATGAAGCATCGACAACCAAAAATATGAAAGAATTTGATGTTTGGTTTTCGGTTGTTAATGACTTCATATGGTGTTTTATGAAGATGTTTATGGATTAAAGAACGATTTTGAGTGTAGCAAGCTGTGGCTATTGCTTCTGCCCATAAGTATTGTGGTAGATCAGCAAAAATAAGCATTGATCTTGCAGCTTCACACAGAGTTCTGTTCCTTCTTTTAACTACTCCGTTCTGTTGTGGAGTATATGGAGCTGACAGGTCGTGTTCAATTCCCTTGTTTCTGAGGAACGAATCTAGAGTTATGTTTTTAAACTCAGATCCATTATCACTTCGGATTCTATGAACAGGTCGTTTGAGCTTTAATTCAATCTGTTTGATGAAGTTGATCATTTCTTCAGGTGCTTCTGACTTTAGCCTTAAAAAGAAAACCCAAGTAAAGCGTGAATATCCATCAATAATAACATGGATGTATTTCTTCCCTTTTATGCTTTGGGTTTTTGCAGGGCCACAAAGATCAATGTGCATTAATTCTAGTGGTTCGGATACACTAGATTCAGGAATGCTTTTATGAGAGGATTTGAACAATTTTCCTCCTTCACAAGCTGCACAAAGAGTTTCATTATCAAGTTTCAGAAGTGGCAGTCCGCGAACAAGATCATTTGCAATCAACTTGTTGATGTAGCCGAAATTGAGATGGGAAAGACGACGATGCCACAACCAACTAATATCAGCTGAAGCTTTGGATAAGAGACAGATGTCTGGTTTTCCATAGATAAGGTCCATATCTAGTGGATACATGTTGCCTAGACGATCAGAATTAACTAGAATGGCTTTGGTCTTGGCATCCATGATTATGCTTCGTTGTTTGGTGAAAAGAACTTCATGATTGTTGTCACAGAGTTGTGATACGCTGATTAGGTTGTGTTTCAAGCCATCAACGTAGGCTACTTTCTTGATGGTGAAGTGACCATTTGTTATGTTTCCATAACCTTTGATTCTTGCAGTCATGTTATTTACAAAAGTAACATCTTGTTTGGATTCTGTGGGTTTGAAGTCTCGTAGAAAGCTCTGGTTTCCTGTCATATGCTTGGAGCAGCCACTATCGATATACAATGTGCCATCCTTGGGCTCTCCAGCACAAAGTGCCTGCAATTAGACAGAAAGTTTAGGTACCCAAACCATGGTGGGTCCTGATTTGTTAATGGTTTTTGATAATTTGGAATCATTGTAGTATTTGTTGATTGGACGGAATGGTTGAGGTTTAAATTGATTTATTAGATTTTCCCAAAGTGAGATTTGTTTTTGAAAACCTGTTATTTGAAATGATTTCTGATTTTGTGAAAAGTATCCTATATGTGAAGTTCTGTTTGATAACCTTTCTTTGTATCTGGGATTTTGATGATTTTGAAAAACATTATGATGATGGAATGGAATTTGGTGAAATGATGGTTTCTGAAAGTTCCTTGAGAGATTGAAGTTTATCTCTTGAAAGCGATTTTGAATTGGTTTTTGAAAAGGTTTTTGTTTTGGATTAAATGTTTGTTTTTGTGGTACAGAGACTGGTTTCAAAGGTTTCTCTTGGGTTTCTTTGAAAACAATGGGCTTGCTTTGTTCTTTTGGTTTAAAGACAGCTTGAATGGGTTGTTTATTTGTCTGCTGTTTCTTTGAATACTTTTGTCTCAGATTGTTCTTTCCAATAAAGTTTGAGTTTAAAGAGGGAAAGACAGTTGGAACAGAAGTACTACCATTCTGATGAACATAATTTTCTCCATTTAAGAAATTTTCAAGTTTGATTGTGCCATCATTCCTTGTTAGTTTAGTAGATCTCAATTGATAAGTTACTGAACTAGCAGAATCTGATTCAGATTTTACAACCTTTTTGAATGACTTGTTGAAAAAAGTATCATCTGGGCTGCAGTTGATAACTGTTTCATCATCTGAATCGTCCTCATTGGCAGATATGAAAAAATCTGGTAGAGGCGATTTAGAGTTTTCACAAATTGTCTCATGTTTCTTTTCAGTCTCTTCATTTTCAAAGGATTCTCTTCCAATTCCTGGTTTATAATTCGTATCAATTTTGCCAGTTCCTAAGTTGTTTGCTTTAGTGAAAATATCATTACTCAATTTTCTAGCAATATTGATAGAATCCAGTTTTCCTTGAAATCTTTGATTTTTGGATTCAAGAAATTTGATTTGTTTTGAAGAATCATCTAGTTTTAGAATTAAACTAGTGTTTTTGTCAGTTAAATCTTGAATTTTTTGTTTTAACCGAAGGACTTCCTTTTCTAAGGTATCTTTTATTTCAGATGAAATAACAGATTGAATTTTTATTTCTAAGTCCCTTTTTTGTTTTAGAGCTTCATTTAATTGTTCTAGGACATGATTATTTTCTTCAGATTTTCATTCAATGTCTCTTTCAAGTTTGTCTCTAGTCCTTGTAGATTCTCCAAATCTGAGTTGCAAGGTTTGTAATTCAGATTTGTAGATGTCAGATTTGACTATTGTGTCATGATACAGTCTGAGATCAGCTTTTAGACTGTTCTCAATCTTAGTCATGTGGGACTCAAATGGTGTTCTTGAAAGACCGAGTTCTGAGATCATAGACCATACCTGATCGATGACATATGGAGCTCTTGTGGTTGGTTCATTATCAGCCATGAAGCAGAAGTTTGATTAAGCTGGTTCAGTATCTGTTTCATCATCAGAAGTTGGCCAGTGTTCCACGCTAGGTTCATGGAATGCCATCAAAGCTTTTTGCTTTGCTTTCTTTTCTTGTTTCTTCAGCTCTTCAGCTTTTTGAGCATAGTAAGCTGAGTCTTTGACCTTGACTTTGGCTCGACAATCTCGGGCATAATGATTTAGTCCTTTGCAGTTGTGACAAATGATTACGTCATTATCATCATCGTTATTGTCAGCCTTTTGGCTCTTAACGGGTGGTTTTTCAGATGCTTGAGTTTGTTTCTGTTGAGATGGTTTTGAATGATTTTGCTGAAATCCAGAACTTTGATTATTTTGAAAACCATTGTTTTGATTATAAGAGTTGTGATTATTTTGAAATCCACGATTCTGAAAGTTTTGTCCAAAAGTGGATCTTTGTTGAAAATTTGGTTTGAAGTTATGATGTGGCAAAAATCTTTCGAGATTAGTGTTTGCTACCAAAGCACACAATTGTTGGTAATCAGCTTCATTATTTGGATCAGACAAGTCACAAGAATTACTTAAAAAAGCTTGGTTTTGATTTAAATCAATTTGACTTTGATCAAGAAAATGTGTTTGGTTTTGAGAAGATGTTGACAAAAGAGTAAGTGGTCCTCCAAAAGAAGTAGACGTTGGTGGGTCAATCGAGGATTCATATGATTGTAATTCTCCGTACAGATTGTACAAAGATTCAGTATGAATTGCTAGATTTCCCTGAATGATTAGTTTTACCATTTTCCAGCTTTCATAAAGGTTGTTTAAAAACTTGAGGTTTATCTCATGCTGTGACTTTTTGATGCCCAAATTATTCATTTTGATGGTAATGAGATTGAACCTGTCATGAGCATCATGGATGGTCTCATGTGAAAACATTTTGAAGTTGTCAAATTCGTTTAAAACAGATGTTTTCTTGTTTCCAATGATTCTCTCATTTCCTTCAAAACGATTTTTCAAAGTTTGCCAAATTTGGTTTGCAGTTAAAAGGATTATATCATTCATTTGGCTCAGAATACTGTGGGGTATTCCAGACACAAGTTCCTTTTTGGCTTGAAGTTCAAGTTTCTTCCTTTCATTTAGTATATCCAAGTTACTCGTAAGAGAGGTCATGTAATCTGGTAGAGATCCGTCTATACATTTCCACACATCTTCACTTATAGAGTTAAGATGAAGATTCATACGACCTACCCATGAGTTATATTCTTCAGGAATAAGAATGGGTGCTCGAGTACCTGAACCTATACTGTTAGCAATAGATACAGAATTTATGTTTGAGTAGTTTGCGGAAGACATTTTTAGTTGTTTTTTTTTAAAATTTTTTTTTGAACAATTGATATTAAGATGAAATTTTTAAAGAAAACTTATTGGTGGTTTATAAAAACGCTACACAAAAGTTTTCGACAAAAATTTCAGACTAAATCACACGAGCTCTGATCCTAATTGTTGAAAATACGATAACTGATCTCCACGAATAAGGTTTTAAGCCGATTACTGTGTGACAGATATGTATTTTAGCTATAATATGCGGAATAAATAAGAGTTGCGGAATAAATAAGAGTTGCGGAATAAAAATAAACTAAAATCAAGTTACTGAAAGCTATAAATAAGTAAAATAAAGCGGTAAATTTAAACTAGACAGTATTTAAATAGACAGAAAGCGGTAAATAAAATAAATGTTAGAAGTTAGAGGTTAGAAGTAATAAACGCCATTATCAACGATAAAGTGTTTTTACAATAAATAAAAGGTTAGAAGTTAGAAGTTAGAAGTTAGATGTCTCGGTTAAATACAGTCCACATATGTTGTTGTTACCGTTCAATTTGTATGTCTTGGAATTTAGTACAATTGATTTATAAAAGTTTAAATAAATCAATAACGGCACAGGTAAATTATTGGAATTATAATTTCAAAAGAACTTATCGACTGCAGAGGAAGATGGTGTTTTTCTTTGAAGCGTCGATTCTTGTTCTTTGCGGTAGGATGAGGTTTTGGTGATTTTTGGTGTTTGGGTAGAATGGATTTTTGAATCTTGAAGTTGTGCGGTTTGGTTCTTGTAGAAAGGGTGGTATGCTCGGTTTTCCTTGCTGAAATGGTATTTCTTCGGTTTTGTGTTGGTTTGGACGTGGGTTTGCTTGTGTGTGTGTGTATGGTAGTTGTATTGTTGCTGTATGGGTTTGGTGTCGGGTTTTATAGAGGTTTTGTTTGGTGTAGGGTAGAGGTTGTTTAGAGGTTTGAGGTTTGGTGTTGGGTGGAGGTTTTGTTTCTTGCGGTTATATGGTTTGGTTCTTGTTGAAAGATTCAGAAATTAGAGTGTCTTGAGGTGTTTGGTCGTGGGTTTCTTTGAGTGTGTAAGAGTATGGTGTAAGGTGTTAGATTGGCAAGAGGTGAGCTTCTTATTTATAGTTGCTGAACTACAAGGATCGCGTCGCGACCATGTGGCCGTCGCGTCGCGAGGGTGCGCTGTCGTGTTGCTTTTGGTCGGCCACTGGTCTGGCTAGTGCGTTGTTGGTAGTCTCGCGATCAAGAAGTTGGTACTGTCGCGTTTGGGGCTTCGCGTCGCGACCAGGCCTTCCGTCGCGTCGCGATTGCTGTACCATCTGGACTCTTGTGTTTTGTTCTTCTTCACGTCGCGACATGTGTGACTGTCGCGTCGTGATTGCTGTAGCTGGGTGATATTTTCGCATTTTGCTCTTTGGTTCATAGCATCACTTCCTCAGGTTTGGTTGTTTTCTCAAAGTTTCTTGGGTCTTGATTCATTCTTGTTTTTGATCTCGAATTCATGCAACCTGAACTAAACTGATAATATTTGTCAGATAAAAACAGTTCATCTTATTTCAGTGATGGTCACATACAAAAATATTTTTCAACAACCCGAGCGGAGGTCGATTTTTGAGAAACATGAAGCTCCTTGAAGCTGATCAAAAAGGTCGTCGATCCGAGGTAACAGATATCGGTTCTTGATGGTCAATTTATTTAACTCCCGATAATCGATACACATACAAAACGAACCATCTTTCTTTTTGATGAAGAGAACCGGGGCTCCCCAAGGTGAAGTACTAGGGCGGATAAATCCCTTATCAGTTAATTCTTGGAGCTGACTTGCCAATTCTTGCATCTCGGTTGGAGCCAACCGATATGGAGACTTGGCTATGGGAGCAGCCTCAGGAACGAGATCGATGCGGAACTCTAGCTCACGTACTGGAGGGAGTCCAGATACGTCATCGGAAAAGATGTCGGGAAAGTCTCGTACAATCGGAATATCTTCGATCTTCTTTTCTTTGACCTTTGTTTCCACCACATGGGCTAAGAAAGCCATGTATTCTTTACGTAGATATGATCGAGCTTGAGTACATGACATAAGACTAAGCTTTTTTGAACGAGTCTCGCCATAAATACGAAGACTTTGACCGTCGGCAAGAGGAATACAAATAAACTTCTCGTAACATACTATTTCAGCATGGTTTTGGGATAGCCAATCCATTCCCACGATGATGTCGAAGCTACCAAGTTCCATAGGAACTAAATGTTGGTAATCATGGTTCATGTAATAGTTTCAAAAACAAGAGTTTGCAACGGAAGCATAAAATCATGAACACAAATTCCATTTTCAAGAGGATCATGCTACATGCATGTAGAGATAAGATGAAGAACAAACATAGTTTAAGTTCAAGATCATAACCTTTGTTCTTGGGTTTGATTTGGATGATTTTGATAGCTAGGAATCAAATTAGAATCCCTCTATAGTTGATCCACCACAAGCTTGAACACCCTTGAATGCTAGTTCCACAACTTGCAAGATATGACTCCTTTTCTTATGAAACCAAAAAACCAATTTTTTCTAAGAACTTAAGGAGAGTTTTTGGCTGATTTCTTGAAGCAAGAATGATGTACAAACACCCTCAAAATCGTGGCCAACATATACCACACATGAGAAAAGAAAAGCACATGCAACTAGCTTAAAAGAAGGTTCCATTTGATTTCTATAATCAAAAGCTAGAAGACACAAAGCATCTTCCACCTCTTTTAAGTTCTTAATGCATTCTTTTCCTTTCCAATATGACTAGTTATATGATGACTAATGAAGTGCTAGTGGGTTGTTATTATTTATAAAACTTAGATAAATATAAGCTTATAAATAATACATCTTCTTATTTCTTTAATGGGATAACATTTAACCCATAATTATATATATAAATAAACCATCTAAATATACAATCTTAATTGTATAATTATATATATATATATACATATATATATATATATATATATATATATATATATATATATATATATATATATATATATATATATATATATATATATATATATACAACAATGTATATATTTTATTTAATTTACCAATTAAATTAAATAAAAGGCTTAATTATAAATCAATTAAATCGTTTAACAATTTAAACAATTTAATTGTTACACTTAATTAATTCATCACATATGAATTACTAATCAACCTTTAATTTTGTGATTATTATTATTTACCTCAAATAATAATAACTTACAAGATTAAATTGCAAGTATAGTATCATTTGATGTTAAATCAAATTTAACGTTCTAAATGATCAATTGGTGTCAAACTTGTTGTTGGTGTGACCCTATAGGATCATGTATTATTAGTAATATCATTTTATGATCATTCTTGGGCATATAGAACTAACAATCTCCCACTTGCACAAGGTTGCATCATAGAATGATATCGACAGTGGTAAACGTCTAGCAACATTTCACTGCCCCCAATAACACATGACATTGTGCCATTCAACAACATTCAATTCTTCAGAAAACACGAGGCTCTAATTGATGTATAAGGTTATCTATCAATTATCCCTTTGTCACAGACATCATGTTGAACATGAGACATGGATCTTAATCATTCTCATTTTATGTTCAACTTTCAAACAGGCGCCTTAGATGTCTAACTCTCAACACATAAGAGGAACAAATCCCGTCTTGACTACATACGCCCCTCATATAGTTAGTACTATGCATGAGTATGGCCTTTATGGTTGTCTGTATTTCAAGAACAACAGTAAACCATATCAAAGCATAGTACACTCTACACTTGAGTCCCAAATATGTATCTCAGGTCAAAGGATACAATGATAATACCTTTATTCAAGAATCACTTATGATGATGATCCATGGAGTGATCTTGAAACGGGTCAAGTCCAATACTTGTTCACTGACAAGTACCTATGAATTTGGTTGCAACCTTTTGCTACTTTTACCCATAAAAGTCAACCAATCCAATTCATATTAGTCTTACTTCATAATTGCTCCCACAACTATGATCGACTATGGACGTTTAGAATAACTAAATTATTCAAGGATTAAACATGCTAATAAAACACAATAATTATGAATGAAACATCACGTCACAAATATTACATAATTCTTGTCGTTTACATAAGTTCATATTCATAAAACATTAAACACAAATCAAATCCATTCATTAGAAAAACGGAGTCCTATACCCTTAGCATGACTTTCATGCTTAGTTTGGGGTAAAGGTTTCGTGAATGGGTCTGCCAAATTTTGATCTGTATGAACCTTGTGAATACTTATTTCACCATTCTTAACTTCATGTCTAATGTAGTTATACCTTCGGTGAATGTGTTTGGTTTTTTGATGCAATCTAGGTTCCTTTGCTTGAGCTATAGCACCTAGATTGTCACAGAAGATTTCTATAGGGTCCCGAATGGAAGGAACAACCCCTAGATCTTCTATGAACTTTCTTATCCAGACAGCTTCTTGAGCAGCTTCTGAAGCAGCAACATATTCTGATTCTGTAGTGGATTGTGCAATCACTTCTTGTTTGGAACTCTTCCAAGACACGGCTCCTCCATTTAAAATAAAGACATACCCAGATTGAGATTTCGAATCATCCCTATCTGTTTGGAAGCTTGCGTCAGTGTAACCCTTTACCTTTAAGCTTTCTTCCAAACCGCCGTAAACTAAGAACATATCTTTAGTTCTTCTCAAGTACTTAAGAATGTTCTTTACAGCAGTCCAGTGGGCTTCACCTGGGTTCTGTTGATACCTACTAGTCATACTTAAGGCACATGAGACGTCGGGCCTTGTGCATAACATGGCATACATGATTGACCCAATTGCCGAAGCATATGGGACATGTTTCATCCTTTCAAGTTCAGTCCTAGTGTTTGGGCACTGAGACTTGCTTAGGATGGTGCCATGCGGCATTGGCAAGAATCCTCTTTTGGAGTCTTGCATCTTGAACCTTTTCAAGATTTTATCAATATATACACTTTGGCTAAGACCAATAAGTCTCTTAGATCTATCTCTATAGATCTTTATGCCTAATACATAAGCAGCTTCCCCTAGATCCTTCATTGAGAAACAACTCTCAAGGAACGCTTTGACACCTTTTAAGGTTGGGATGTCATTTCCAAATAAAAGTATGTCATCTACATACAATACTAGGATTATGACAATGCTCCCACTAGCTTTCTTGTAAACACAGGAGTCATCCTCATTTTTGATGAATCCAAAACTCGTAATCTTTTCATCAAAACGGATGTTCCATGTTCGAGACGCTTGCTTTAATCCATAGATTGATCTTTTAAGCTTGCACACTTTGTTTGGATGCTTGGGATCGACAAAACCTTCAGGTTGATCCATATAGACATCTTCCAATAAGTATCCATTAAGGAAAGCGATCTTGACATCCATTTGCCATATCTCATAATCATAGTACGCGGCTATGGCAAAAAGTATCCTAATCGACTTGATCATTGCCACTGGAGAAAAGGTCTCATCATAGTCAATACCATGAGTCTGTGAGTATCCTTTAGCGACAAGTCTAGCCTTAAAAGTGTGAACATTTCCATCCACGTCGATTTTCTTCTTGAAAACCCATTTGTTCCCAACAGTCTTACAATTGGTGGGAAGATTAACCAAGTTCCAAACTTGATTATCGTGCATGGATTTCATCTCAGTGTTCATGGCCTCAAGCCATTTATCAGATTCAGGATCTGATATTGCACTCTGATAGTTGACGGGTTCATCAGAATCTATCGTATAACATTCCTCTTCCATCAAAAGGTAACCATACCTTTCTGGTTCAATTCGAACCCTACCAGATTTGCGAACACCCTGTGTTACAATTTGTTCCTGATCAACCGTTTGTTCAGGTTCAACAATTTCTTGTTGAATGCTAGATTCAACTTCTTGTGTATCAGGTTGTGGTTCCTGAAGTTCCTCAAGTTCCACAAACCTCCCACTAGCCTCTTCCGTCAGAAACTTGTTTTCTAGGAATTCAGCTTTTCGAGAAATAAATATCTTATTCTCGATGGGATTGTAGAAATAGTATCCAAGACAATCTTTCGGATACCCTACAAAGATACATTTAGTTGAACGGGGTTCTAATTTGTTTGAAGCTTCTTGTCTAACATAAGCTTCACAACCCCATACCTTGAGATAGGATAAAGATGGAACCCTTCCATGCCATATCTCATAAGGCGTTTTATCTACCTTCTTAGTAGGTGCCATATTTAGGAGACGAGCAGCTGTTTGTAAAGCATAACCCCAAAAAGATAAAGGTAGAGTACTTCTACTCATCATGGATCGAACCATATCCAATAGTGTTCGGTTCCGCCTCTCAGACACACCATTATGTTGTGGTGTTCCAGGTGGAGTAAGTTGTGAAACAATTCCACAAGTCTTACAATGATCCATAAAGTTTGTACTTAAGTACTCACCTCCTCTATCAGAACGAAGAACTTTAATTGTTTTGTTGAGTTGATTTTCCACTTCACTTTGAAACGTTTTGAACATTTCAAACGCCTCATGTTTATGTTTAATCAAATAAACATATCCAAAACGACTAAAGTCGTCAGTGAAGGTGATGAAATATCTTTCACCATATCTAGTCATTGGCTTGAAAGGACCACATACATCCGTATGTATGATTCCTAACAAGTCCTTTGCTCTTTCATTGGTTCCGGAGAAAGAAGCTTTAGTCATCTTGCCATGTAAACAAGATTCACATATATCAAATGAGTCATTCTCATTTGCCTTCAAAAGTCCACTCTTTTGAAGTTGGGATATGCGATTCTTGTTTATATGCCCAAGGCGACAATGCCATAGATAGGTTTGACTCAAATCAAATTTGGGTTTCTTGGTGAAAGTGTGGTATAAAGAGTCATGGTTAGTCTTTTCATCAAGGTTTACTTCATAAATTCCATTTAAAGGCCTAGCCTCAAAATAGAATACATTATTTTTGTAAACACAAATATCATCATTATTAAAGGAAAGATCAAATCCACATTGTCTTAATTTAGCAACTGAAATAATATTCCTAGTCAAGCTAGGAACATAGTAAACATTCAACAATGTCACACACAAGCCATTAGGTAGTAATAAATTAAAACTTCCAATTGAATCCACCGCAACCCTTGCATTGTTTCCAACCCGAAGTACTACCTCATTTGCCTTCAGTCGCCTACTCCTTTTGAACCCCTGCAACATATTACATATGTGAGTTCCACAACCAGTATCAAATACCCATGTGTTAGGAGATAAATTATAAAGTTCTAGGTCTATCACATAGATACCTGAAGTGCCTTCACCGGCCTTCTTCTTCTTCAACTCCGCAAGATAGGTAGGGCAATTTCTCTTCCAATGCCCAGCTTTGCCACATTCAAAGCATGTGTCTTCTTTGGCAACCTTTGCCTTCTTCTTGGGCGGATGGGAAGGTTGGACAACTTTATTGCCCTTACCTTTGAAAGCTTTTGCTTTCCCCTTGCCCTTGGAGTTGGTGGGGTGTTCAGGTCTAGTTCTCTTTGTGCCACCTTCCTTGATCATGAGAACTTGAGTGGTTTTCTTAGGCAGAGTCTTTTCCGCGGTAATTAGCATCCCATGTAATTCCGGGATAGTCTTGTTTAAACCATTCATGTTATAATTCATGACAAAAGGATCAAAGGACTTTGTCAAGGAGTTAAGGATCATATCCGTTGCTAGCTCTTCGGGCATCACAACTCCAAGACGTGCCAAATGATCTATGTGACTCTTCATTTTGAGCACATAAGAGCTTACCGACTGCCCATCCTCCATCTTGCAAGCATGGAAAGCCCGAACAGTTTCGAACCTTTCCGTTCTTGCAAGTTGTTGGAACATTTCCTTTAGTTGATGAATCATGTCATAGGCAGAATGATTCTCCAAATCCTTCTGAAGGTCGGGAATCATGGTTGCCAACATGAGGCATGATGCATCGATGGAATCATCCATCTTTTTAAGCCATGTATCGTGTGCGGGCTTAGGAATGGTAGGGGGCTCTTCTGGAAGTGGTTCATTGAGAACATATTCTTTCTTTTCTTGTTTGAGAACAATTCTCACACTACGGTGCCAATCCAAGAAGTTGGTATGGTTAAGTTTTTCTCCTTCAAGGAGAGACCGTAGTGAGGTTTTGTTAGGAGCCGAGTGTGTGTTGTTTGGTGCCATCTACAAAATTTTAACAAGGTTCTATTTAGTAAATTATGATATTAAGTCCTTAATAATTAATACCCTTTCTTGTTTCATAAACTTTAATTAATTAAGGTCTAGAATCCAAGTTGCATTACGAATAAGTGGTTAGGTATCCTTTATCCCGCCTATTCGAATCAACAAGGTAGGTAACGGTTTACCAATTATATCCAAATATAATTTCTAGATTTATGGGATCCCATTATAATATTTATAAGTTTGGCATGTTTGATCCCATCTATGCCTTGGATTTCTAATGCTTAGGTGACCTTTATCACAAGAGATTTCCAAACGAATCATCCTACTTAAACGGACGTGTAGTTTTGTCAACTATTGATGGTTAGGTGTCCTTTATCCCATCAATATTGCAAAACTACTTCTTGTATCACAAGAAGACTCCAAGTGGTTAGGTATCCTTTATCCCACAAGGAAATACAAGTGATACATGAGTGTCTTTAAGAAGGACGGCATAGATTCGTATTTCATAAGGGATTTGAATGTTTTATAATTCTAATTTTGAAAAACATATGGTATCATGTAGATTGCATGCATCCAATGAACATGGTACCATTAAATCTTATTTTGTTAATTGGTTCCTAAATCATAAAATCTCCATTTTATTGATTCTTTGTTTGTGGTCAAGATTACAATTAATATCCAATATTAAGTTTGAGTTTGATCACATATATTAGAACCAATTTATAATCCTAAATAATTACCATTATTACTTAGGGTTGGAGTTTGTAAGAGTTCATAAAATCTCCATTTTATTTCTTATTTCAATCATTTTCAAAACTTGACTTAATAGGTTTTAAAACAAAACCCATTTTAATAAAACCAATTTTATCACATCTTATGTTTTAATTGTCAACTTTTGAAAATACAAACTCCTTGATGATTATGTTAAATTATCTAGGTTGTCTAGCATGCAAAATCTTATTTTCATCCACAACATAACATAATAAAACATTCAATCATCACAAGCATGCATGGGTGCATAAACACAAGCCAACTAGTTTGATATTTCATGTGAGCCACACATGAAATATCAAGTCCAAACCTAGGGACAAAAGGTGACCAAAAACTCATCCAAATGATCTCCGATTTAGCTACAACTTTGCCAATCTTCTTGTGTCATCAAATAAGACTTGAACCACCCTTTCTTGGCACCATGGAATGAGGTTAAGAATTTTTTTGAAGCCCCTAAACAGATTCGAAATTGCAGCAGGAAAACAGGAAAAAAAAAACGTTGCTGTTGGTGTAATCTTCTCATGCCTTTATCTCCTTCTCTTGTTACATTTTGTTAAAGATATAAAATACAACTATTCTAATACTTACAAAATGAATATAAGAAGGAAATAACTAATTATTATTACAAACCATTTGAATAAAAGAATAGATTACAACCATATCGAATACAAACACAAAATATGCATCATATGGTCCTTGGCTTGTTTATGCACCATTTTATCACATAAAATCATAAGAAAATCAACACTTTGTTTTTCTAAGGCAACATCTATGTAACCAAATGCATGCATACATAAAATATAGTTGGTTACATAAAATCATAGATTATATACTTGCATGTTGCCAAAGAAGCCATGCATGAAACTTTCATTCAAGAAGATGAACATTCATGGCTTCCAAAAACCAAGTTTATCCAAATAAACTTATTATCTAAACATGCAATATAGTCATGGCTCTGAAACCAATTGTTGGTAATCATGGTTCATGTAATAGTTTCAAAAACAAGAGTTTGCAACGGAAGTATAAAATCATGAACACAAATTCCATTTTCAAGAGGATCATGCTACATGCATGTAGAGATAAGATGAAGAACAAACATAGTTTAAGTTCAAGATCATAACCTTTGTTCTTGGGTTTGATTTGGATGATTTTGATAGCTAGGAATCAAATTAGAATCCCTCTATAGTTGATCCACCACAAGCTTGAACACCCTTGAATGCTAGTTCCACAACTTGCAAGATATGACTCCTTTTCTTATGAAACCAAAAAACCAATTTTTTCTAAGAACTTAAGGAGAGTTTTTGGCTGATTTCTTGAAGCAAGAATGATGTACAAACACCCTCAAAATCGTGGCCAACATATACCACACATGAGAAAAGAAAAGCACATGCAACTAGCTTAAAAGAAGGTTCCATTTGATTTCTATAATCAAAAGCTAGAAGACACAAAGCATCTTCCACCTCTTTTAAGTTCTTAATGCATTCTTTTCCTTTCCAATATGACTAGTTATATGATGACTAATGAAGTGCTAGTGGGTTGTTATTATTTATAAAACTTAGATAAATATAAGCTTATAAATAATACATCTTCTTATTTCTTTAATGGGATAACATTTAACCCATAATTATATATATAAATAAACCATCTAAATATACAATCTTAATTGTATAATTATATATATATACATATATATATATATATATATATATATATATATATATATATATATATATATATATATATATATATATATATATATATATATATATAACAATGTATATATTTTATTTAATTTACCAATTAAATTAAATAAAAGGCTTAATTATAAATCAATTAAATCGTTTAACAATTTAAACAATTTAATTGTTACACTTAATTAATTCATCACATATGAATTACTAATCAACCTTTAATTTTGTGATTATTATTATTTACCTCAAATAATAATAACTTACAAGATTAAATTGCAAGTATAGTATCATTTGATGTTAAATCAAATTTAACGTTCTAAATGATCAATTGGTGTCAAACTTGTTGTTGGTGTGACCCTATAGGATCATGTATTATTAGTAATATCATTTTATGATCATTCTTGGGCATATAGAACTAACACTAAATTGACGGAAAATTTATGACCGCAAAAATCGAAAGTGCAATCTTGGATGACTGCATTGAGTGAAATGTATTTTCCATTGGCGACTTCTACGGTAAAGTTTTCATCAAGAATCGTGCGAGGTGTGTGAAGTATGGGTTCAAATTCCAAAGACACAAAACTTTTATCGGCACCTGAATCAAAAAGTACTGACGCGTAGCAGTTATTTATGAGAAACGTACCATTTACGACCTTGTTATCGGTTTGTGCTTGGGTTGCGGTAATGGCAAATGCTCGGCCTTTGGGTGCTGGAACCTGCATTGTTGGATATTCCTGGGCTTGAGTGTTAATGATATTGACAAGCCTAGGACACGCATTTCTGAAATGGGTGGGGTCACCACAGTTGAAGCATTTCCAGTTGGATACCGGGTTTGTGTTTGCTGATTTGAGGGTAGAGCGAATGGTCGCTGAGTTTTTGGTGCACGGCATGTGTCCGCCAAGTGGCCATAGCGACCACAAGTCGTACAAAGGCGACACGGGCTGGTGGACATATGGTAATAGTTATAATGGTTACAGAGGGGGTGAGGTCCAGTATACGGCTTTTTGTTTGGTTGGGTGACTTGGGTGATAGGAGCAGCAGGGGTAATAACAGCATAGTTGTGGTGATGGATTTTCCGCTTCTTTTTGTCGTGTCGGTGTGAGGACTCGGACTTGACAATTAGGGGAGTCTCAGGGGTCGGCTTTTCAGTTGTCATCTTTGAACCCTTGCATGGGAGGACACCATCGTTCATATTATCCTCGTTGAGTTGACCTGCTATTTCAATAGCGGATTCTAGGGTAGATGGCCTGCTGCTGGTCACCGAATCACGGATCTGGCGCGGTAACCCTTTGATGTAGCGGCATATTGCAGTTTTCATAGGTTGAACCATGTGAGGTAGGAGTCTTGAAAGATCATAGAATCTATTAGTGTAGGTCGCGTTGTCTCCTCCCACCTGTTTCAGATTCCAGAATTCTTCCTCGAGAGTTTGCAATTCGCTGTCCGGGTAGAACTTCTCTATCATGCGTTCCTTTAGTTTTGACCAGGTCATTCCCAAGGCAACAGCCTGTCCTTTTGCCCGTTTTTCTAGGTTCCACCATGAGAGAGCATGACCTTGGAGGCACCCTGTAGCGTGACGGACCATCAGGTCCTCAGGGCACTCGCTGTGGATGAAAGTACTCTCCATTTCTTCGATCCATGTGAGAAGTGCGGTGGCACCATCTATGCCTTTGAAGTAAGGCGGATTACAGCTACGAAAATGCTTAAACGAGCAACGATGAGTGGTTGCTGGAGCTTGCGGCTGAAGAGCTTGAAGATGGGTTGCAATTGTTGGGATGACATTTGCTACCTCCTTAGCGATAAGGCGGCTAGCCTTCGGTTGTTACGAGCAGCGTATGGGGGTCGTAATGCCATCTATGAGAACACGCATATGAACTTGTGAGTTATTTGTAAATTGATTATGGAAATTAAGTTTGTAGACATTGTTGGGTAAAATGATTGTAAAACACTTGTTGGGCCATGGTTAGGAGTGTTGGGCACCTTTTGGGCTTTCCATGGGTACTAAATATGAAGCATGTAGCAATTGCGTGGGCCCCCACAATACTAGGTTTTCACATGTTTTTCCCACTTCAAGGTCCATTAGGGAACTTAATAGTCCAATGAGTTGGCCATTTTGGAGTGTATCCTTTCGGATACGTTTGATAAGGTCGGGTATTTTGATGGCTCAAAAGTAATGTGAATGACGCGCTTTGACCTATAGGTTTGGGAACTCTCGCCTTTGGTCCCCAGGTAAGCAAACTGGTCCCTCGGTTGATTGGGATGTATACGAATGCTTACCTAGTCAGGACTTTCGGGCTACCGGCACCTCCCCCTTCCAGTTACTACGCGTCCATTACTTTGATCCTACCCAACTAGAGTGGATGACTTTTAATTTCCTATGAGCTCTAAGGAATATATATGTATATAAATTTTTATTTTGAAACCATTTGAGTATATGTGTGATTTTAAGAGAAAGAGGAGAATATTCACAAGTGTATGCACACATATAAGTGTCGGGAATAATACGTAAGCACATAAGGGAGCAATTAACACACAAAGGTATTCCTAGGATTTTCTAAGTGCGAATTGCATGCAGTTGTGTGTGCATTTTATAAACTAGCATACGAGAGGACCCTAGAGGCTATAGACTAGGTCAAGGCAATTAACCTAATTCCCTATAGTCAAGGGCTCTGATACCAATCTGTCACACCCCGATCCTTGGCGGAATCGATCAAGGCGTGATATATTGTTCAAAGTCTCATGACAACTATGTTATAATATGATTAGATTCAATTAAGTACTAAGTATGCAAACCAGATCCACAACATACAAATACAAATCCAAATACAACAACATTTATTACATCAAATTTAAATAGTCTTGTGGGTTTCTAAGGTACACCCTACTTTTCATCAACTTCATTCTTCAAATCTGCATCATGGGTAAAAACAGGTCAACTACGAGAGTTGGTGAGTAATCTAGTTTTATTAAAGAAAATTGTGAGTTTGAAATATTTATAAATTGAAACTTGTTTTCTTTGGAAGTCGACAAGCAAGTATTATTGAGATAACGGTTTATAAATCAAAAATTGATTAACAAATGATAACAACAACAATAAGTCTTCATCCTATATATACATATATATGTATATATATAGGATGGAACATCTAATCATCATACACACTCAACCACGTGCAATCAATCACCTTAGCGTCCCAAGGCGGGGTGGTCAACCCAATAGCGCTATTATTGTCCATAACGTACCTCAAGAATACGGGCATAGTCATGGAGATTAGACTAAAAATGGTAATGCACTACAAGTACATGTAGCGTAAACAAACAATAATTATACAAATAATGATTCATGTATAAATGTCTCAACAATGTCTCAATTGTGTTAAAATAATAAAATGAAGTTGGAACATATTAAAACCACATGATACACCCCAAAAGTATTGAAAATTATAAAATATGGGATAGATTACTCACATTAGTCCAATAAGGAATGCGCGTGTTGTACGATAGACTGCTCGAGTCAAAATGTCGTAGAACCTAATATAATTAATAGTTTTGGCTTAGGAATCGATAAACGGGAATATAGTATTAATAAAAATAATTAGACACATATTCTTATATTAGATGAATTAACAATAATCCAAATTTTGTTTTGAATATTAATGTATTCATAGGTTAGATGAATTTTAAATTGAATTAATTACTTTGCTTAATTAATTTATATTTTCACTTTAGGCAAGATTTTAATAATTTCTTATTAAAATAATAACTTGTCAAATTATAAGTATTTACAGATTTTATATATTATAAACAATTATTTATATGAAATAATCATTAAAAATGCATTTTTACATGCTTAGGTACTTAGGAAAATGGTTTTAAATACTAAACAGTAATGAAACATTCTGAAATTATCAGAAAATCATTATTTCATAAAATAGTAATTACTCTAAAATTTTCATATTTTATTAACTGCTTTAGTATTTATTTAGTATTTTAATGATTAAACAACAACAAAATTCGGGAAAAATAACAAATGATTCCCAAAAATTCTGGAAAAATAACCATAGTTTTCTAACATTATACTGAGCCTACTGTAAATATTTTGGATATTTTGGACTATGGGAAGTCTTTCTTATGTTTTTCATTATTAACTAATAAATAAAATCATAAATAATAGGAAAATATTAATAGAAATTCATTAGACTTTTTATTTATGATTAACATATTATATATGATATTCTGATAAGGTTTTATAATTTTTGGACATGTGTAGCTATTTATTATCAATTTAAACCATTAAATAATACTTAAATCAGGAAAAATAAGCACACAGTCTTAAAAAAATCTGTAAATTTTGTCATGGAGTCTTTAAAATGTTAATAAGGTTCGAAAAATATAAACTCTAGTTTTTAACATACATATCTATATTTTGCAATTTATTTATCTACAACAAAATAAAATACAAAATAAACATCAAACAGTAATATAAATGCATGAAACTTTATAAATCCACTTTACTCTATATATAGGTTGTTCCAAAATTTTCCCAGAATTTATTGACTGCAAAAAGTATTTTATGTGAATTATTACCCTATTTTATTGCAAAAATTATAGTAATTCAATAAAAATAAGTTATTATCTGAAAATTTCCAGAACTTCTTATTTTATTTATGGGATTCTTAGAAAAATAAGGTTTATGCATAAAATGAGTTTTAGATAGTTTGGTGGATTTAATTTGTTTCATGTATGAATTTGGAACTTTTAACAACATACATTGATGAATGCTTCAAAAGGGATAGAGATTTGAGTATATTTGAGTGTTCTTGGCTGAAAAATGAAGATTTCTAGGAGGAATTTTGAGATTGAGAGTGAGAGGAAGAATAGATATGGTTTGAGTGGTGATGAGAATAATCTGTTGGGAGAAAAATGAAAGGAAATATGATGGGAGGTGTGAGTGGGAGACAATGGGAATAACCTTTTGCTTTTGGTAGTCTTCATAATTTTCCACTAACACAAGCATCTTTTATATAATATATTAATTAATATAAGAGTTTTATAAAATTTAATGTAGAGTTTATAAAAATAGAGTTTTATAAAAGATAGGTTATTATTTGATTATAACAATCTACTTTAATTTGAAGTTTAATTATAGCATTCAAGTTTGATTCTTTTAATTTAATTAGAGCATCATACTTTGATTTAATTTTAATATGGTATGATAATTTAATTTGATTATAGTTATAACGTTATACTATGCTATATTACTATTAACGTCAATTTATATCGTAGTGTATGGGTTTTGATCCTATTAGCGTCAAAAAATCTCTAGTAGGGTTTATTAAATTTTCAATTGGGTTGGGTTTACCCGAATCCATTTTAGGCGGATGTCACAACCGCTACAGTGTCGCTACATTATTGTCTTCTCCGGCGAAACTTCGGTGCTACAGTGTCGTCTTCTCCGGCAGACTCCGACGCTACAGTGTCGTCTTGTCCGGCGATCTGGTTTCTTCGGTCACTATTCCGGCGAACGTTTGACCGGCGATTTGGAGATCTTCCGGTGGTCGAAAAATTCCAAAAAAAATATTTTCGGAATCTGCGGAACGAGACCTTTCCAAAGGCGTAAACCAAAATCGTTTTTGAGACAAAAAATTTTCGACCCAAAAACAGAAAATCACTCTCTGGAGCTATACCAACGCTCTGATACCACTTGTTAGGATCGAGACACTTAACATACGAACACTAAACTCACACACTTGGCTCACAAATTAAGAACACAATAATTTAACGTGGTTCGGTCCAAAAATGACCTACGTCCACGGCGGATAACTAGGAGTTTTATTGCTCTGTGTTTTTGTGTTGTGTGGTACATGTTTAACATTGCAGTTACACCTATATATATATATATATATAGGTGTTGTGATACATAAAATAATGAATACATTGAAGGCCTTAATTGACTAATTTGATTTCACCAAACATCTTCACCAACCATGGACTCACCAACCTTCTTTCTGCAGCTACATTGACCATCCAGTGGCTTCACATTTAACAATAATCAACATAACTAATGGTTAAACTTGTAGGAAGGAAGATAGTGGCAGCATTTTGAGATTATAATGATGGGTTATGATGTAAACGAAGAAGAAAATTTTCTATCTTTAGAAAAGTTAAATTGCTATTATAAGATAATTTTACATAAAGTAGGATGCTAAAATAGATATTAGAGGTTTTAATCATATGATGACGAGGGTATGTTTCTCTTTTTCAGAAATAAACGTTCCAAGGACTAATATCAATATTTATAGGGATTCCAGGAGCACAAGGATCACTATTTTGAAACAGATTCGGGTTCCATGAGGTATAATTTTTTTTGCACAACTATGACTAATCTAATTTCTAAATGCTGTCAATTTATAAATTTTGATATATGGTTTTACTGTTTTGCTTTCTTGAGTTTGATTGTTGATTTCCGTTTTTTTGCAAAGGCTTTTTGTTGTTGGCAGTGTAAGGCCATGAACTCTAGAAGAAAATAAGGATTGAAGGAAAACGAGTTTTTTCGTATGGTTTTATTAGTCAAGTTAAAATATGTCCTTGTTATGGTAAGTCTACTGAATTCATGTTTACTTTGGTTTTAATTATCAGAAGGAATTATTGTATTTTTAGAATTTCAATTTATACTTGATAATATGCATTATGAATTTTCACATCATTTATTTGGTTTTGGGCATTATTTTCTAGCTATGAGGTGTTGTTGACAGAAGAAGTGGTATATGATAAAGCATGTGATATGTATCAAGAAAACCATGAATTGATTATGAGATGGGTTTTATTCTCTCACCCCATTTGAAATCTGGATTTCCCTATCTTGCCCTGCCCATAATATTTTCTTATAGATATCATCTCATCATCAAAATTTTAACCTTTGAAATCCTTGATATTAGTTTAGATCGAATATACATTTCATCAGTGTTAGACGAGCTTAGGTGATTAATTGAATTTTTATGTTTCTTGGATTTTGAATTTTGATACTTTTCAAGTAAGTGAAGCTTCATGAAATTCGACGTCGTCCTTTATTAGTTCACAATTGGGGGCACAATGGGAAAAAAGACAACGAGGTTACAATCTAGGGAAAAATGTAGGAAGGAGTTGTTTAAAGATTTATTTGAAGTTGAGTATTTGGTAGGATTTGATGATAAAATAATAGACATCATCAACTTTAAAAGAACAATAGATGAAGTTTACCTAAATGATTGTCCTAAAGGAAAGTGTCAGTTTGGAGAGACCATGGGTATGACTAATTTGGATTGGCTTGATTGGCACATGGGCTGGAATATATTCTTTTACATCCTTACACGAGTTTTGTGCCAGATATTTGGGGGGAAACTGGTGAACTCTAATGTCATTGGGTTTGAGAAGGTTTTTGGGCCACATCTCATCTGTGGACGAAGGCTCAGTAGTCGGTATGGATTTGCTGAAACATGGATGAGATCTTCAGGGTTTTGTTTTTTGACCTTATGATATCCATGTATTCACTTTTGGCGAGTGTCTAAATTGGGAAAGTTTTAAATTCCTTATACTTATCTATTTTACTAATAAAGCTTACAAATGTGCCTTTCATCCTAAAAAAGAATATATAAGTATGTTGGTAAGATGGTTATATTATGATCTAATTTGAATTTAGTTTAAAGTTGAAATCTGAAACATTTATGTACACATATGACACATCCAACAAACACAACACTAAGCAATAACAAAGAATGTCCAACATATGTTCTATACAATATGACATGTTACAAACGAATTTCTTATCCAAAGGCATGTACCGCAAAATAAATTATTCAACACCCCCTCCCCCATAAGCATCCGCCGCATTGCGCGGGTACACCACTAGTAACAAATAAATAGGGACTTACTATGGTTGAGATTGAGTTTCATCGCGACTCCACGACTGAGAAAGAATGAGCTGTTAAATGACTTATTGCGGTTTTATAAAGATATAATTATGGTTAGGAGAAATTTAGTTAAACCTTACCAATACCCAAAATACCAAAAAGAAATAATGACCTCTTTTATTACTAATTGCTACAGAAGGAAGTTTTGCATATCATTTGAAGGTGAAGAAAATTCTGTACTACATGAAAAACGATTATTATAGCGGATTGATTAGAAGCCATAAATATTAACATCAATGTATTGCTTGTGAAACAAATTCAAAAATGGAATTTTCTGATATCCGGTTTTGAACACCCCTAAAATTATTGGATATAACTTAAAGAAATCAACCATTGGTGAACAATCTCGATCTTTTTCCAAAGTGTAGATGTGTATAGAGTATAATGATATTTTAAAAACGCAAACATCTAATCAACTTTGTAACTTATGGTTGATTCGGATATTCTTTTATACATTAGTTATTATGTTTAAATGAATCACAATATATACTCCTAGTTGACAGACATTACAAATTAACATACCATTACAAATTATAAACCATTAAAAATTATAAGCGACGAACTAAAAACAGAAAACTTGTGCTAATTAGCGACGGATAACAACGGATTAGTGACTAATTAGCGACTAACATCACTCACTATATATACATGGTACAAAAACACATAAATGTTAGCAAACAAAATGATGAGGGCCTTTTTTGGAGCAATTTGGGCCGGATCTGACAATGACATCATCAAAATGGGCAAGTCACATGATTCCTAATCGATTCAAGACAAAAGCATACCAAGTAAACCTTACAGAAACAAACGGAAAAAAAGAGATGAAAATATTACACGATAATTAAAATGCATAAACCTAGATTCAAAACATCTCCAACCAATCACTACCAATATCAGACCAATCAGAGCTCTCATAAGTAAGCTTCAAATTTGATGGAAGAACAAAACCTTCAGCTTCCAAACGAGAGAGAGCCTACCAACACAATAATACAAGTAAGAAGACAATAAAAGTGAGAGCTGTGCAATACTGCAACACATGTATGCATCCAGCATCCACTACTTACAAGTTTATCAAACGACAATCACAAAAGCTAATGATCATATGATTATTTATATAAGTTGTAAAAGAAAAAGAAAATTTACCATAGAACTGAAACCCCCAATTTTAAGCTCCTTGACATGGCGAAGTTTTGGTATAAATCCTTTAAGAATCTCATCCTTAGATTCTGTACGCGTTGTCCAATGACTCCCATCATCATCGAGCCTTCCATAATTTAATTCAGCTTCCATTAAAGAAGACACATTTACCAACTGGGCATTCCACAACAATAGATCCCCTTCGATTTTTAGTGATAAAATATTAGGAGCATTGATTTCGATGATATCTTCAAGATAAAACTCATCCTGAGGATCAGTGTATCCAGAGACCACCAAGTTCTTTACATTCTTTGAAGTAATATCAATCCGACTATAACCATAGCACTGATCTAACACCAACGTTTCCAATAAAGGACTCCCGGATAATATGTTTTCGATCAAATCTTCATCTGTTTTCACAATAGCCATACACAAACTCCTAAGGTTTTTCCAACTAATTCCCCCAGTTGGATTCAATATGCAGCCTTGTAATGTCATATTACTAATACATGAATTGATGAAAAGAAATTGATCCAACACAAACTCAGGTTCCTCCATACACCACAACTTCAAGTTAAGCTCTTCAACGTTACAACTTACAGCATAACGAATCCAATTGTTGCATTGTGATTCGAATCGAATATCATATTGAATATCATAACTGGTATTCACTTCGAATTTCTTGAGCTTCAATTGGCGACATTGAGTTAGGGTTTTGTCCACCGGTGAAACGAAATCGAACCTCCAGTTACGGGTTCCCCAACGTTGAGGTGGGGAATAATCTGAATATATAAAAATGAGAGTAGTTACCGAAGTCCAAAGATGTTTCCATCGTTTGGAGAGTGTACCTGTTCTAATAGCGTCTTTTGTAGAGGGTAAACGAGACAGGATTTCAAGAAGCAAGCAATCTGGCAACGCACTGATTCGATCTTCTTCCCCCTTGTTCACCAATTTTATTAACTTCATCCGATTTTGTCCTTCCACCATTTCCATGGCGGCAACAGAGCCCATGAAAAACCGCACAGAACTCAAATTAGGCGTAAATGTGAATATGAGTCGTGAAATATGCACACGGTGATCTGAAGTTTTGCTTTAGCCCCTAGACTTGGAAAATATACAATTCAGTCTACAAAAATGAGATATATTTGATATTTCCATAGTCGAATCAATTTTTGATGATCAACCATTAGCGGTATCTTAAAAGCAGGGCGGCCCTGAGCAAGTGCGGAATGTGCGACCGTACAAGACCTGGGTCGTCTAGGGGCCCGAAATGTTTTTACTTATATTGTATAATACTCAATATATATTATCTTTGAGAAAGGAACCATAAATTCTTTTGCAGTCAAGTGGTATTGGCGCTTGGGTCTGGATTGTATGACCCGCGTTCGAATCATGGGAATACCAAAATAGTTCATTTTTAGTAGGGGTGGCAATTGGGTCGGGTTCGGGTTGGCGGGTTAGAAATGTCAACCCAAACACGACCCATATAAATATTCGGGTTGGCGGGTTGGCAGGTAACCCGGACACGACCCGTGTAACCCGTTTAATTATACGGGTTGGCGGGTCAGTTTCGGGTTGGTGGGTTATATATGGGTTGGCGGGTCATAAACGGGTTGGCGGGTCACTGGTTGGCGGGTCATTTTCAGCTTCATTTTTTATTTTTATTGAAAATAATAAATATTAAAATATATGTGTATATATATATATATATATATATATATATATATATATATATATATATATATATATATATATATATATATATATACGGGTTGGTGGGTCAACCCGCCAACCCAACTAATGACCCGAACACGACCCATATAATAAACGGGTTGGCGGGTCAAAAAGCTCGACTCAAACCCGTTTATTTTCGTGTCGGGTCGCAGGTCGTGTCGAGAATTACCACCCCTAATTTTTAGCAATTGTTATATTCCATTTTCAAGCGGCTTTTCATTTTCCAAGTCAAATCAAAACGTATTAATATATAATAACTCCTTTCACCAAATCATATATTTAAAGCACTACATCAATTGTTTATTAATATTTTCCATTTTGACCATTAGAATACGTATGTTTATTCCTTTTTTTTTTCCTTTATAAAGTAAAGCGTTTTAATAAGTTGTTTATAATCTTTCTATTTAGCTCATAAGATTTACTATACTCAATTTCTTGTTACCTTTGTTTCTCGTATCAATCAAAACGTTTTAATATATAGTACCAAATAATATATTTAAAGCATTACATCAATTGTTTATTAATATTTTCCATTTTGACCATTAGAATGCGTATGTTTATCCCTTTTTTTCCTTTTTAAAGTAAAGCTTTTTAATAAGATGTTTATAATCTTTCTATTTAGCTCATAAGATTTACTATACTCAATTTCTTGTTAATTCATATTAGGTTTCACGATTACAAGAAGATCTAAACTCCTACATGCATCGTGACTTGCCCTTTCATCACAAATGTCAAACAAAAACATCACACTCCCAAACCTCAAAGAGTAAACATAATAACCACACCACTTATGTTATCTTAGTTAAGACAAAAGCATATACCAAGATATATCTGTCCATTTTGCTGAAGAAAATGCCACAACTCATACAAGTACAACGAGTACAATTAATGTGTTAGCCAAGACAAAAGCATACCAACTAAACCTTACAGAAAAACAGACGAAAATATTACACGACAATGAAAACGCCTAAACCTAAATTCAAAGCATCACCAATCCGAATCACTATCAGATGAATCAGAGATAACATCAGGGAAGTTGATATTTGATGGGAAAACGAAACCTTTAGCTTTCAAACGAGACACAGCCTACCAACACAATGATACAAGTGAGAATACAACAAAATTGAAATCCATGAGGTAAAAAATAAAAGAAAAGAAAAGAAAAGAAAGAACTTTAATAAAGATTAACAAATACGAATGTGCATTTAATATTTATTTCAACAGTCAATCCTTTATTAAGCAACTACATACAAGTTTATCAAAGGACAATCAATGAAGTGCTGCAAAAGCTAATGATCTTTATGATTTTTATATAGATATAAGTTGGTAAAAGCAAAAGAAATTTTTACCGTAGAACAGTTTTCCCCAATTTTAAGCTCCTTGACATGGCGAAGATTTAGTATAAATCCTTTAAGCATCTCTTCTCTACATTCTTTACGTGTTGTCTCATAATGACCGAGCTTTTCATAATTTAACTCAGCTTCAATTAAAGAAGACACATTTAGCAACAAAAGATTCCACAGCAACACTGCAACAGATCCCCTTCAATTTTTAGTGATAAAATATTAGGAGCATTGATTTCGATAATATCTTCAAGATAAAACTCATCCTCCGGATCAGTGGCGAGTGTATATGTCACCAAGGTGGGTCACTTGACCTACCTAAAAAAATTGCAACTAATAGATATATATGTGATAATTATAGGTGACCTATCTTAAAATTCCTACGTGACCTACCTTATTTCTTTGGCAAAATAAATTAATATATATCAAAACTTTAAAGCCCATGTATCTCAGCCCAATTTAAATACGTGTCCCTAAATAGGAAACCTAATAGTTTAACAAAAATTAAATTTAGATAAAGAAAAAACATTAAAATCAAAATAAAATAAAAAAAGACTAAAGCAAGCTTACGATCGGCAAGGGAGAAAGAAAAACATAATCGCTCCTAATTTCCTCAATGCGGCAGAAGAAAACGGCAACTCGCTTGCTCTTTTGACAATCGCCATTACCTTTTTTCAACGTCGATCCCGCGGGTCGCTTCCTAATTTCGTGATTTCTTCACAACTAGTGCAGGTTTGTAATTTTAAATTGTAATAACTCAATCACAAAATTGTGTTTTAGATTTTAGTATTTTTGAAATTGCAATCATACTTCATATTCCATGTCAATTGTTTTTGAAATTGCAATTGTACTTCATATTCCATGTCAATTGTCATTTGGATGTTCCTGTAGGTTAAAAGATTTTGACTTTTGAGTTTTGATGAATTGTGATGGTTATTGGTAATTGATATTTTTTATTGGGTTGTCATTTGGATGTTCCTGTAGGTTAAAAGATTTTGACTTTTGAGTTTTGATGAATTGTGATGGTTATTGGTAATTGATATTTTTTATTGGGTTGTCTATTTGTCTTTATAATTGATACTAGGTTTTTAATTCTTTATTTCAGGAATATGATCTTCAACTTCTTGAAGTGGAACTTCAAAACTACATTAAGGATGCGCGAGAAGATGAACGTTTTAACCAATTAAAGAGCATTGGAGAACTGGCCAAAAAGATGGTCGATGAACAGAAGCATATCATATTTCCTAAGGTTTATCTTCTCTTGAAACTTGCATTGATCTTACCCGTTGCAACATCCAGAAAACACAAAGTTCTTTACACTCTTCGAAGTAATATCAATCCGCCTATAACCATAGCAACTAACTAACACCAAAGTTTCCAATAAAGGACTCCCGGATAATATATTTTCGATCAAATCTTCATCTGTTTTCACAGTGGACATACACAAACTCCTAAGATTTTTCCAACTAATCGCCCCAGTTGGATTCAATATGCAGCCTTCTAATGTCAAATCAGTAAAAGATGAGCCGATGAAAAAAAAATGGATCCAACGGAAACTCAGGTTCCTCCTGACACCAAAACTTGACGTTAAGCTCTTCAACATTACAGCTTAAAGCATAGCGAACCCAATTGTTGATCTGCGATTCAAATCGATTATCATAACTGGTATAATGGTAACTAGTATCAACTTCGAATTTCTTGAGCTTCGATTGGCGACATTGAGTTAGGGTTTTGTCCACGAATGAAACGAAATCGGACCGTGCGTTAGGGTTTGGGAGACATTGAGTTCGGGAATAATCTGAGTGTGTAAAAATGAGAGTATCTACCCAAATCCACAGATGTTTCCATCGTTGGGAGAGTGTACCTGTTTTAATGGCGTCTTCTGTGGAGGGTAAACGAGAGAGGATTTCAATAAGCAAGCAATCTGGTAATGCACTGACTAGATCTTCTTCCCCCTCGTCCACCAATTTTATTAACTTCATCCGATTTTGTCCTTCTTTCACCGTTTCCATGGCGGCAACAGACCCCATGAAAAACTACGCTCAAATTAGGCATAAAGACCCCATATGAGATATGGACATGATTATCTGAAGTTTTGCTTTAGCCCCTAAACTTAGAAAATATACAACTCAGTCTATGAAAAATTACAAGTGAAATACAATGTATACATATTTAGTTATTTGTGTTTTAACATATATATATATACTAGGAGGTTTTCCGGCGGTGCTAAAGCAACGCCCAGGGCTGGGGTGTAGTCCGCACGGAGAAAAGCTTTACATTAAGCAAAGGGTTGTATGCAAGAAACAACAAACAACTTTTATTAATTGAAATGCCATGGCGTCGGTCAGAAGAGTATGAGTACGTCGATACGGAAAACCATATTACAACCGTAAATCGTAATGCACAAAAGAGAAGATAAAGAGATTAAGCGGAAGTAAGGGTCACCAGGTGTCCCCTAGGACAAATGCCTTCTCTCTCAGTCCAAATCTATGACTCACCAGAAAGGTCTCCCTTGAATGCAAGGTACGTTTCGATTGGGGCATAGCTGCGGCGGAAGCAACCGGTGGAAGATGATGATTGGCGAAAAGTAACGGTTATGTAGATAGGGATAGAGAAAAAAACCGGTGGAACAACAGATGGAGAAAGAGAGGATGACTCAGCGGAGAAGGAAGTAGGAGGTGGCAGCCAAGGTGGCTGGTGAAGCAAGTAGACAAACACGAGAGACGGGGACTCCTATTGGAGAAATCTGAGGCAAAACGAAGAGGAAAATGAAGGCCTCTTAGCCTCCTCCATTTACATATAAGTAAATGATATATATATATATATATATATATATATATATATATATATATATATATATATATATATATATATCTATATATGTATGTATGTATATCTATGTATGTATGTATATATGTATGTATGTATGTATGTATGTATGTATGTATGTATGTATGTATGTATATATATATATATATATATATATATATATATATATATATATATATATAAACTTGCTTTTTTATACACATAACGCATATGACCATTAGGTTTAATGAGCATATGTGTAAAAAAATAGCAGTTTAATGACTATACTAGTACAAAACAAATAAATTTAATGATCATGTGTGTATAAATAAACTTAAATAACTAAATACGTACAAAAAACTATTATTGACTAAATATGTACATAAAATTAAATTTATTACTCTTATAAGACATTAATCCAATATCAAAATAAGAGAAAAAATTGAAATACCACGAGTAGTTTTGTCTCGGTCTCATTTTGGTCCTGTTTATTTTTTGTCATTAGAGTGCATGTAAACTATTTCTTTGGTCTATATTTAGTCCTTTTTACGAGTTATGTGAATGTTCAGCTGTCCAGACCATTTTTATATAAAGTTTGTATATAAGGCATAACTCAAGAAATATATCTTAAACAAACCAATCAAAATTATTGAAGTGTAAATTAGGCTATTAATTTATGACATTAGAGGAGGCAATCAAATATGCAATCATGTTCATTTGGGATCTAACAAACTAAAATTTCCTGAAATGACAACATATAGAAAAAAATGCAAAATTTCAAGTATAAAGGAACCACATAATTTTCAATAAATAATATTCTACCTTTAAACTCAAAAAAATCATAGAGATAATCTATAAAATAAAAAAGATAAATTATACAAAAGACAATAGGTTTTCACCAAAATTCGATTGTGACAATGTGTTTGTTTTTTCAATTAAGACCCTAAATTTTTACATAAATTTGATTTTGACAATACTTTTTCAAATTTGTTTCAATTTTGATCGTTTAACGGTCAACCCAATTATCAACTGACATGTCATGGTGATATGTCAGTCTTTGATAGCATGACATTTTTGGTGACATCATTTTTTAGGTGTCAAAATTAGGAATAAAATTTATAATGACTTAATTAAAAAAAACACAATGTCAAAATTGAACTTATGTGAAAACTTAGTGTATTTGCCTCCGCAATGGGAGCCTAGTGGTTGAGGAGTGAAATTCCATACATGAAGTCCAGGGTTTAAACCCTGGCACACCCAAAATATCATTAGCATTCCCCGATTGACCTCCCATGTGGGCTTTGAGACGGGTTGACGTAGGCTGCTCAGATGTTGCAATTTACTATTTTTAGTGTCTTTTTGCAATTTGCCCTTTGTGAAACATCCTAAACCCAAAGGAATATGGGAGCTCATAGGAAAGATGATTTATACACAAGTATAGGCCTTACAATCAATTAAGAAAAGTTATACCTTGGATATCCAAACATTCAATCCATAAAAGTTCAGTTAATGTTGTTTTGAGCACCTTTAAGATGTTTTGAGAATATATGTTGTTGAATCAAATTTTAGGTACAATGAATCTGAAGGTAGGATTTTTGTCCATTTTTCCAATACATTATATGAAATTATTTTGCTTCTTTATGTTATATATTTCTATTATGCTCTTTTTTAAGACTTTTATAAGTACAAGTTGATTGAGGCATTTCATCGAGTCGTTGATGTATGAGTGTAGTTCTAATGTTCGTGACTCTAAGGAATTCATAGCCTTGGGGAAGAATAAGCACTAAAATGATTGACCCACCAATGACATTTGGCCATGCAGCTCGATATTTTTACTATAAGTAATCCTCTGTTTTCCGAGTTGGTTGTTATATAGTTCTAGAAAGGTTTTGTTTGAGAGACACTAGGTGTGATTGTATCTTCAGTCCCAGATATACAATTGACAATCCTACCCCCTCCACTTATTCTTTTGTCATTGTGGTGTTGTTTCCTTTTATCTTTTCTGATGTAATATTCATCATGGCTTAGATGGAACACTTTACTTTGTAACTAACTTCAGTGGTGAATGTGGTGCGGCCTTGCTGGATTAACTCTTTTGAACCATATAATGGAATGCGACACTTGATTGAGAAAGGAAAACATTATGAACAGATTTATGCCATTGTTATTACACATGAAGGTGATATTTTAGTTACATTTTTATCATTGAACATTAGAATGTTATTATATATCATACCATTTGTCATGCTTTATGCAAACCATTTTTCTAGATAGTTTTTTCATTAATGGGTTCTTCCATGGGTATTTACAAGACTATATATCAGTTTTATATGGGCTCTTTTTGCTACATTCAAATAACCTCTTCCTTTGCCACCCAAAATAGTTGGAATTTCATTTGAAGGGGATTTTGTGAAAGGAATAGACTTCGTGTCATGGATAGGAAACAACACAAACTATTTGATTCTCAAAATGGAGGACCTCGTTGTTGAACCGTTTTCAGCACATCATCATTTGGAAAGCGCCGTAAAGTTTCATGGGTTCGTATATCATAAAAGTACAACATCTCTACAATAAGTTGCTAACTTTATTAGGATCTTGTTTAGGTTACTTTCTTTTAAAGTTATGTTTGGTATATGCGGTCAATTTCTTTTGTTTTTTTTTTTGTTTTTTTGTTTTGTCATGTAAAGAAGTTGAAAATTTTAAATGATTGATTGATTACCATTCATATTTGGAGTGTGTTTGGTTGTTTTGTTGGTTGGTTACATGTAATATAAATTTTGGATGTTTGGTTGCGTAAATTTCATCACATTGTAGTCGCAGCCTTTTACCTTTGTATGCAGTGATGCCATATTTGATATGTTACAACGAATTAAAATGTGTATTTTTTTTAAAATAAGTACTATTGTAATGAAAATTTTATTTGTTCTTGGAATGCTTACTAATTTGGGTGTCCGATCTCTGTCATATTTGATCTATTTTGGCTTTTGTAAAAAAAATCATGATATCATTTCAATAAGTTGAGTTTTTTTTTTCTTTTTTGCCAAAAACTCTTTTTATTGGATTTTTTTGACTTTGCCGTTTTAGTCTGATTTTTCATTAGACACAAATTTGCATAAAAAATATTAATGTTTTACAAAACTTCGATTTTAACACTGTTTTTTTCTCAATCAACTCACTATATTTTTCTATTTTGACACCTATAGAATTATGTCATCAAAAAGTGTCACTTCATCATGCCATGTCCGCATAATTTCATCAAAGACTGATATATCACCATGTCATGTCAGCTGACAACTGGGTTGACCGGTCAAATGGTCAATATTAAAACAAATTAGAAAATATAGTGTCAAAATCAAATTTTTATGAAAATTTAGTGTATTGGTTGGAAAAAAATAACACGGTGTCAAAATCAAACTTTTATGAAAACTTAGTGTCTTTTGTGCTATTTTCTTTAAAACAAAAGTCCCAGATTAAGTTAACGCACACCAACAATTTTGAGTTAAAGTTAATATCATATAATACTTCTAGAATATAAAATAATGTTGAATATCATTTATTGAATCTAACGTGAGGTTATTAATTCTTACCAAATAATAACTATTGCAAAACTTCTAAAAGGTCAAATTTTAACCATCATGACTATTGAAATTTTCAACAGTAAGGTCATCTTAGAAAAAAAAATCCTTTAGACAAGTTTAGGGGTAAATATATACTTTTTGAAGAAAAAAGCGGATATTTTCAAACAAGTAAAAATAACAATAACCAAACTTTAGGGAAGTTAACTATATTTTCCTTAAACATAAATTAGTTATAATTTAATTTAAATAAAAAACTAGAAGAGATCAACTTGTAGCCTTCTACGAACTGTATGAACTAGTATTATACCATTCAGAGTCGGGTATTTCGGTATTTCAGTGTGCTAAATTGTCAAACTAAAGAACTTTACTTTATCTATTTTTCTATGACATGATACAAAAGCTAATGCCAAAGAAAATGTGACTAGTGGACCTAGACCTGCCCTCAAACATGGTCGCATCAGGACCTCAATTGTCACCATTTCATATAAAGGGTATGACGTATAAAAGAATTTTGTCTTCCAAACCAAATATAACCTACATTAAACAAAGAGATCCAAAAAGTCGTACACAACATAAAAGTTTGTATTCTTTTATTTTGCTTTACAAAGTTGTATTACCTGCATGAAAGCAATCAAATCCTCATTCCCAAGCAAATTACATTTTGGTCCATGTACTATCTTTATTTCTTTGAATATGGTCCAAAAGGAATATTTTGGAGCTTTGAACTGAATTTTTGAGTCCCAACAATGGTGATATACCATGAGTGGTTCGATTGAAGAGACAATTGCACTACATTTACTTTTTGGTGACTTTAGGATAACGATTAACGAGTGACAGAGTTCCTTAAGTTATAGAAATAAAGCATGGCTCTCAAAAAGTATGAAAGTTGTGTATTGATAAACTAAGGTTTGCAGACTGGTTGGCTGGATGAAGATGATGAAACAAAGGTAACCCTGTTCGTGATGCATATAACTTCAAGATATCAACCATGCATGAGGGAAACAACCATGTTGTGCATATCCATTTAAGAAACAAAAATCATGGACCATGATCTTGCCTTTGAGCAAGAAGAAACGAAAGTAAATGTATAAAGGAGAAGGTAGAAGGGGATGATGGGATCGTGTAAGAATTTTCATTCCGGCGTTTCATGAGAAAATTTGAGCCAAGTAAAAAGCTACTTGGAGGATGTGCACAAAGCAGAGCATGTGGAACAAGATTACAAGATTGCACCAACAAGAAAATGATAACCAGGATTCGATCTTTTTCCAGAGTGTAGATGTGTATAAAGTATTAATGATCTTTTAAAAATGCAACATCTAATCAACTTTGTAACTTATGGTTGATTGGGATATTCTTTTATACATTGTTTATTATGTTTAAATAAATTACAATATATACTCCTAGTTGTGGACATATTTAATGTTTATTTTTGGTTTTTGTTATCCCTCGTTTTGAAAGCAACTTACGTCAAGCGCCAACATCAATACCACATATATATAATAATTACCCATTACGTGGTATTTGAAACATCTTTAATACCTCCGAGGTTCCATTACACGTATACACGTAGTTATACAGGCCGCCTAGATTGTAATCTTACTTATAATGCACTTAGCAGAAAACAAATATCCATTTAAATCATGTACCATGACTACAAATGTGTCAACATAGAAGATATGTCAACATCAACCAACACCTACACCTTACAATAAATGAGGAAAGCTAAAACACAGCAACACAAAAACCAACATTTTCTGAGAAGCTTTAGATAAAACACAATGTTGCGAATAAAAAAGGTGATGCATCAACTCACTATATATACATGGTACAAAGACAGATAAATGTTACCAAACAAAATGACCGGGGCCTTTTTTGGAGCTATTTGGGCCGAATTTGACAATGAGATCATCAAAATGGGCAGGTCCGCTTGATTCTTAATCGAGTCAAGACAAAAGCATACCAATTAAACCTTACAGAAACAAACAGAAAAATAGATGAAAATATTACATGATAGTGAAAATGCATAAACCTAGATTCAAAGTATCACCAACCCTAATCACTATGAGACCAATCAGAGGTATCATAACGAAACTTCAAACTTGATGGAAGAACAAAACCTTTCGCTTCCAAACGAGAGAGAGCCTACCAACACAATAATACAAATGAGAAGACAATAAAAGTGAGAACTATGCAATGCATATATGCATCCAGCATCCACTATTTACAAGTTTATCAAAGGACAATCACAAAAGCTAATGATCATATGATTATTTATATAAATATAAGTTGTAAAAGAAAAAGAAAATTTACCATAGAACAGAAAACCCCAATTTTAAGCTCCTTGACATGGCGAAGTTTTAGTATAAATCCTTTAAGCATCTCTTCCTTAGATTCTCTACGCGTTGTCTCATCATGGCCGAGCTTTTCATAATTTAATTCAGCTTCGATTAAAGAAGACACATTTACCAATAAAACCTTCCACAACAACAGAGTATCTTTGATAGTTAGTGATAAAATATTAGGAGCATTGATTTCGATGATATCATCAAGATAAGTCTGATCCTCGGGATCACTGTATCCCGAGAACACAAAGTTTTTTACACTCTTTGAAGAAATATCAATCCGCCTATAACCATAGCACCGATCTAACACCAACGTTTCCAATAAAGGACTCCCAAATAATATATTTTCGATCAAATCTTCATCTGTTTTCACATTAGACAGACACAAACTCCTAAGATTTTTCCAACTAATCACCCCAGTTGGATTCAGTATGCAGCCTCCTAATGTCATATTACTAATACAAGATGTGACGAAAAAAAATTGATCCAACAGAAACTCAGGTTCCTCCTCACACCACAACTTCAAGTTAAGCTCTTCAACGTTACAACTTACCGCATAACGAATCCAATTGTTGCATTGTGATTCGAATCGAGTATCATAACTGGTAAAATCATAAAGGGTATTCACTTCGAATTTCTTGAGCTTCAATTGGCGACATTGCGTTAGGGTTTTGTCAACCAATGAAACGAAATCGAACCTTGAGTTATGGTTTTGCCAACCTTGAATTCGGTAATAATCTGAATATATAAAAATGAGAGTAGTTACCGAAGTCCAAAGATGTTTCCATCGCTTGGAGAGTGTACCTGTTCTAATGGCGTCTTCTGTGGAGGGTAAACGAGAGAGGATTTCAATAAGCAAGCAATCTGGCAACGCACTGACTCTATCTTCTTCCCCCTCGTCCACCAATTTTATTAACTTCATCTGATTTTGTCCTTCTTTCACCGTTTCCATGGCGGCAACAGACCCCGTGAAAAACTGCACAGAACTCAAATTAGGCGTAAACGAGAATATGAGTCGTGAATATGCACATGGTGAATTGGTGATCTGAAGTTTTGCTTTAGCCCCTAGACTTGAAAAATATACAATTCAGTACAAAAATGAGATATATTTTCATAGTCAAATCAAATTTGGATGATCGACCATTAGCCGAATCTTTTTTAATAGATAATAAATTAAAGGGTTGTGTCTTATTGTATTTTTTTTTGACATCCATCAAATCAACATTAGTTTTAATTAAATTACATTTTTTATCTATAAAACGTCATTGATTTGAATAGTTTATTTGTTTTATTTTATTTTTGTTTTTTGTTGTATTTTCATTTATTATTATTATTATTATTATTATTATTATTATTTAAAAAAGCTTCATCTTAAACATTTTAGAAACAAATAAAGAATATGTTATTCAGTGAGTCGACTTTTTACGATAAAGAACGACGTATCCGGGTAAATTCATTAATTGATTTGTTCAAATCTGACATAACAGTTTTGATATAATTTGACATAATTTTATAAAATTATAAAAGTTGTTCGTTTTGTCGTAATTATTTAAAAAACTATTGTTTTATTGTTACTAAAACATAAAATTTGTAAAACCTAAATTCATTAATTTGACATTCGTTCAAATTTGACATAACCGTTTTGATATAATTTGACATAATTCTATAAAATTATAAACTCCGTTAGTTGTATCGTAATTACTTTCACAAAAAAAGTATTATTTATTGTTACTAAAACATAAAAATTATAGAAGGTAAATTCATTATTATTGTTTTTCAAATAATAATAATAATAATAACAGAAAAGAAAAGGAAAAAATATAACAAT
>CM042015.1:93576826-93635352 GCA_023525715.1 Cichorium intybus
TCTAAGCATTTGGTCATCAAGACATGTTCATGACACTTCTGATCGATCCAAGAAACTTGTTGGATTCGATCCAGTCCTATTTCAAAACTTTTTGGAATCTTAGGATTACTCATAATTCTTGTGTCACGACTTTTAATAACTATATCCTTTTGGAGACTTTTTCTCATGCATCTTGAATCTTATCAAGATCATGCTTATTATGGCCACGTCTATACTGATGATAACATCTATCTGATATATGTCAATGGATTATGTGAGTATGCTGCACCTTTTATATCTCTCATGCCAAATCATTACACTCTGCAATGACGGAAAACTATTTCCTAGGGCAATGCATCTTGAGACTCATCAAGATCATTTCGATCTATCTCATAGATGTTTGTAACCACCTGAGCATGCCGTATCTTTATTAAGTCTTTCATAGCGATCCGTCTCTTAACACCAAGTCGTTACACTTTGTAATAAAAAGAGACGTTTCCTAGAAACATAATGTAACACACATATGGAGATAGATAACAGCAACACTCCTACTGGCTTTGACACGGTTATGGACTATTCGCAAAATCCAGAGCTTTCGGCACATTTTGAGAATCCAAACCTTTCTGACATCTTAATGGATATCTTTCAGCCCCTTTTCAAAATCCAATCCTTTGGCATATTTTGAGAATCTGAATATCCTTTCTTGCGAGATTCCCGCGGGGAAATCCCGGGCCCATGTACCTTTATACTGGCATATTCTTTTTGAGTCCCTATTAGTGTGCCGGTGATCCACACGCGCTCCACTAACGACTTACAATATGCAGTATCCTTTCGGATTTCATCTTCTATTGAGAGTGCTTCTCTCGGAGTCAATTACTTGACTCTGAGTATCGTCTCACTCAACCAGATGTTCTGAAGGTACGTTTCTGTCCATGCTGCTTTCTTTTGATGATTCAATTACTCCCACTGGTTTTTAGACCAGGTGTAAAATCAATCAAAATGCCACATAGACTGTATCTCGTCCTAAGGTTCTCTTAATTAGCAGCAACCGGGCTCACCAATGCTTCCAAGTAGTCGGATTGAAAATCCGTACCAACTATAGTGTTTTACCACTATTTGGTATGTCACCCCGATCATAACTACTTATGACGGTGATCAGTACTGCTGGTCAAGAGAAGGTTATGTCAGTATTAAACCAGAAATCTGATTTCTGCTCTAAGCCTAGCGATGACTAAAGGTTATTTCACTTGGCTAATCCTGAACTCATTCAGGACTGTCCCAACTCCCACTGTTTTCTTAGAACATGGGTCCTTTTTTTTAAAAGAGCTCTTTCTCTTCCAGGTACAGCGGGATGGCCAGTGAAATGACATTTCTGATTAGGTTCAGGCCTGTCATGAGGTTCAGACGAACACTACAAGACCCTGGACCTTTAATGTACAAGTGGGACAATCCCAGCTTTACATTTCATACAGTGTCTACAAAACCTACTTAGTCGAAGATGTGGTTGGAATACGGTTTATATGGTCTGACTGGCTTAGTGTTTAATTTACGGGAAACTAATTGGCAATGTATCTCATACATCGATGATCGAACTGTTTCGACCAATGCTCCATTATCTTCCCTAGGACACATTATAACTATTAATGTTCTTAGAAGAGAATAACTGTGAAACATTTTCCAATTTAAGTTGTCACCCAGGTTCTGTGGATCTCGTACTTCCTTTGAAGTCCTTGAACTGTTCAAGGTTTCAATTCAATCGCTTATTCCGATAAGCAAAGTCATATTCGTCATACTGAATGACAAATATTGTGAAGTACAAACAATTGTGTTCTATTTGGAGATTCGAGCAATACACAGCAACTGATGTGTTCGTTGCTCCTAATCTCAATCTCTTTTACATTTCTATGTAAACTTATGACTTTGTTAGTTCTAGTTCAAGACTTGCAATCTTCAGTTGACTCTAAGTCAGCTGATTCCAAAATCCTATCCTTTGGATCTTTGGGTGATTCATTTCTTGCCACATGTGCTTTATAAAGAACTTAATCATCATCTGACTCTAAGTCAAATGATTCCAAAGTCCTGTCCAACTGGATCTTTGGTTGATTCATTTCTTTACACATTAAGAACTCAACTCATCAAGTGACTCTAAGTCAGGTGATTCCAAGGTCCTGTCCAACTGGACCTTTGGTTGAATTGATTCTTATGACATTTATCTTAACAATCATGAAAGAACACAATTCCTAAAATCCAAACACTTTGGATGTATTCAACATTCAGGTTATTACTAATTTTGCATTCAACACAATCATACAACATTTCAAGGATATTTCAAACAACATGTGTTAAAAGAAAATCGACAATTTTATTAAAACAAAATCCTTGAACAATGTATCATATGATAGACAATGTCATACGCATCTAATAAGATAATAACATTATTTCAATATCTAACTAAACTTCAAAACCGCATGAGCCGGAAATCCAATCCAAATGTGCTCCTATGCGCCAATGTCCCGTACCTTACTCATTCCCTGCATACAAACCAAAATGTGACTATCACATTATGCATCAACGAATTATGGAACAGGAGTTTTGAGGTTTTTAGATATACCTGAGCTTTCAAAAGATTTTGACTTTGGAGCGTCTTCCAATCTTTCCGCGACTGTATCCGATTCTGTGGATTCCCAGCTTAAGACATGTCCAGATGATCTGGATCGTTTCTTGCTGCGTCTTTCCACTGGACTTGATCCAGAAGTAGCTGAACCATTGGAGCTATAACTGTCCAAGAGTGACTCGTATAAAGTCAACAGTGGACGCATTTCCATTAAGGTCTTTTTCTGGTCTTCCTTTCTATAGGTCTGAATGAACAGATCGTACTTACTAGTCAGTGAAGCAAGTAGAGTGTTAACACTCGACTCCCGACTCATGGAATAACCAAGTTTGTACAATTCGCCTATGTACGCTTCAATCTGAAGAACATGCGAATCGATGCTACTTCCTTCTTTTAACTTACACTCTGCAAGTCTTTTGAAGATCCTAGCTCGTTCCTCTTTAACCGGTTTTCGGAACCTTTCCTCAACCGATTGCATTAACTCATATGGCCCTAAGGATTCAAAATCCTTGCGGAATTCGGGGTCAATGGTCAACAACATGAGGTCACGAATTTCTTCGGATACATCAACTAAGAAGTTACCCTCATCATAAGAACTATTTATGATGACTTGTTCCTGTGGAACCGGGCTCGGATACTCGATGAGATGAGGCTTGCCATCAATGATGAGAACCCGTCTCCAATTGCGAAGCCATTCCTTACAGTTAAGGCAGTCAGCCTTTCCATATTTAGGAGGTGCTTTCTGATGCTCTCAGAAATGGGTGAAGGAGGAGAGGGAGGAGAATATACACTTGATTCAGACATCTACAATAAACAGAATTCTATAAGTTTAATTAATCCTTTTAAATAATTACCCAATATATTATTTATTAAGGCTAGGACCCAAAATACCACAACTATGGTGTGAAGAGGGATGCCGTAATCACAACATAATGGTCATTAAGGTAGATAATACACTTATCAATTTCATCCTATGAAATTCCTAGATCTGTTGAGACACATTGAACTGTTCAATGACATGTTTAGTCTCGGATGTGCCCCACTGTTTGTGACTGGGATGCCGAGGATCACAAATCGGGTATGAATAACCATGCAAATTAGCTTGGTACTCTCGAAGTCAATTGTCATCTCTAATTAACGTGCCGGTTAACCACACACGCTCCGTTAATAATGACAAAATCGAGAAACTCATTGCAACTCTTTGCGGACCCCTGTTGGCATGCCGGTAAACCACACACGCTCCACCAACGTTCCACAAAGTGCAATGTGCAATTCCATTGATTAGCACCAATTCACATTTTTAACCTAAAGTAACTAGATTGGGTTTTGTTCAAAGTTCTAGTACTTTCAATTATAGCATTATACTTTTAAGAGGCTTAGCGGTTCTATCAAACGCGTTCGGCTAACAACACTCGACTGACCAGGAGAGCGGTGGGTAAGCGTGGATACCCATTAGACTAACATTTTATAGTCAGTCGCCTTATACCCTCTTTATAGGACAGTTTTGTGAATGAGGCCTACTAGCGGTAAGACTAACCAATTTTCTTATATATAAATAATTAACTTTTAATCATAAATATATAAGATATATTTTAATCTTATTAAAATATTTTAGAATTAATTTTCTGAGAATTTTCGCAAATTTATTTTATTTTTCGAAAATTTTAATTAATTCTTTAAGCTGATTTAATTTATCTTTTAATTAACAATTAATTAAATTAATTAAATCTAAATAGATATTATAAATTAATCAAATTAATTTTCTATCTAGAAACCTAGTAGGTCGAAATTTGCATGCAAGGCAATTAGGGTTCCGGTTATTCAATTTAGTAAACTACCAAAAATAACAACCAACTAAACAAGGCAAGCAAATCAAAGGGGAAACAAGGGTGGCGGCTAGGGTTAGGAAACCCTAGCCATGATTTCGACCAAAAGCCTTTCCAAGAAGTGTTTTTCGCAAAAACACTCATGGCACAAACAATTTATGCAGTTTATATCAATCACAAGAAAACAAGCCTATGCTCTGATACCACTGAAGGGTTTTCTATGCAATCAATGAACAAATAATTCCTATGGTTCACATGCAACCCTAGAAAGATCTATGTTTTCTTCTATGAAGATAATAAACTAATATCTAAAGGCCAACAATAATTTCTAAAGTTTAAATCAGAAGAACCAACCTTTGAATCTTGTTCTTTGAAGCTATCAGCAAAAGTATCCTGCCTCAAATGCAAGTCACACCCAAAGCAATGGAGAAGACAGTCCAGCAGAGTAATCACAGTGAAAATGGCGCATAGAATAAGGGTGGCCAGGTGCCTCCTTTTATAGCCTCCAAGGGTTACAACTGAAACTCTAATGAGCCTCCAAATGGGCAAGCCTATTAACCATTTGGACAAGGCTTTCCTTAACCCTAATTAGGGTTTTGAAATATGAGTGTAACCACTCATAATTTCGCCAACTAAGGCCCTTCCACTAGCTAGCCTTTTATTCAACTATTGAATAATTACAAAGCCAGTCCCTACACTTTTAATTAATTAATTTAATCACTGAATTAAATCTAATTAATTCTAGATTAAATCTTAATTAATTATTATAGTTTCTAATTAATATATTAACACTTAAATATATTAATAAACCATTTAATTAATTCTATTGATTTATTACACAATTAATAAATCAACCTTTTACTCTACTGAACTCTATCCTGACCACCAGCTATGAGGGCAACCCAAATGGACTTTGCTTCAATTAACATGATAAATATAAATATAAAGTCATGGCTTAGACACCTAATCCAACAGTCTCCCACTTGGATAAGTCTATGACTTTAATTTATCTTCTGATTAATAAACAACCTGCAGCTTCCTGTTGCCGAACTCTGACCCAGTTAGTTCTGTCCATAGATAAGTGATCATATGATCCTTCGTCCAAGAAGATATTTTCAGACACGAGACATGGATTGAGATCAATCTCTGTCCGATACTCTGTTTCCCGATTTTCGATTCTGCTTATGACTTTCAGACTTCTAATTGAACACATCAATTTAGTCTAGGCTGGCCAGCACTTAAGTCAACTTCAAAATCATCGAGCGGCCTACAGATATCTGTTTCCCACCAGGGTCAAGGAACGAATAAGCTTTGACTCATATGGTTGTGTCTTTTACTTATCAAATCGTACACAACATGCATTTTGTAGCATCGAGTTACCGATACGTTTTCGCATTATCAATGCACAACCGACTCGTAAATTTCAACTCATATGTCTCCACTTCAAGATCATACGATATTATCGTCTCAACATTGCTCGTGATGTAATCTATGAAGCAATCTATTAAGCGCGGGTTTATCCAATACTCAAATCTCTATTTCTAAGTACTCATGAACGTTGTAGCAGTCTTACTGCAATGTCTAACTCCTTAGACAATCTACAAACCAATTCACAACAGTCTTTATTCATACTTACTCCCGAAAAGTATGAGTGACTGTGGACTTTTGAATAATCAAATTATTCGGGAAGTGAAACATGCAAAATTGAAACTTAAAATCTGACTGGTGGCTACTATTGCCTAATTACCAAGTCTCCACGAGGTAATCACCAAGTCGGATTTTACATAAACTATTATCGGTTTCTAGATTCCTTTTAAACTATTTAATTCGTGTTATGTATCTATGTCTACTTGACCTTTTACTCTTTCTATTTATTCAAATGTTATACATTGATACACTTTATTCGATAGGATATCCTTCCGATGATATTTCAATTTTGGTCATACCGTCATTCTCACTAACAACTCCATTCTATGTACTGTGACTTTCCATGGTTCTCGGGATCTTTAGTCCACATGACTGCACACTAAGACTATTTCGAGGTGTTACGATGTGCCGGTGAGCCACACGCGCTCCATCGGAATGCCAACGAAATTCTTTAACCATTAAGTCCTTATATATATAGGGTATACAGAGAGAGAGAGAGAGAGAGAGAAAGATTAAAATGAGAACCACTAGAACGTTAGGAACCGTAAGAACCATCGAGTCACAGTTTAATAATGTCGTGTGTTTTAGCTTTAATACTTTTTTTTTATTAAAACAAATTTACCAAACATATAAAAATTGATAATTATCCGTCATTTTTTTATTAAACAACGATATTGGCGTGTTTTAAAGAATTTTTTTTTACATTAGAGTATTCACAGTTTAATATTAAAAAATTTTATTTAAATTGTGAATATTCTAAGATAAGTTAGAAATAAGAAAAGTTATTAGGTTTAATATATTAAAAGATAATAAAAAGTGTAAAAAAACAAAAAAAAAATCGAAAAGGAAAACATGATTATTAAGATGTGAATATCGGTTCTTACGGTTACTAACATTTTAGTTATTCTCAAAAAGGAAATAATAATTTATTAATTATATTCTTATTTTATAGCAATTATGTTCATAAATGAAAATTGACATTCATAAATTAATACACTTAAATATTAAATTCTATTTACATCTATCAGATATTAAAATTCATAAACAATTAGTGTTTAGAAATGAACATTGACCCCATCATTGAAATATAAGAACATATACACATGTTCATAAATGAATATTGATGAACATTGATGAACATTGATAAAGTATAGTGACAGACAAAATGTTCAGAAATGAACATTAACTAAAATTTATGAAATATACAAACACACATGTTCAGAAATCAACATTGACATTGATGAAATTAACATACACATATATTTTGAAATTAATATTGATGAACATTGACGAAATATAGTAACATACAACATGTTCATAATTGACCATTGATGAAATATAAAAACATACACAGAAGTTCAGAAATAAACATTCATAACAATTAATGTTTAGAAATTAACATTGATGAAATATATGAACATACATGCATGTCCATAGATGAACATATGTTCATGGATGAACATTGTTTTTAGTTACTTATAAGTTAGCTACTTGTGAATGTATGTTCATTTATGAACATACGAACAATCATAACATATTACTGTTCATAAATGAATATTGTGAAATATATGGAAATCAATACATGTTCAGTATTGAACATGTATCAACATTCATAACAGATCAATGTTCATAGATAAAAATTGTGAAATATAAGAAAGAAATATAAAAGGGATTCATTGCAAAAATAAATAATAAAAACCAATTAAATCCCATGAAAATCGGGATTCATCAAACCTAATTAATATATATCCAAATATATAAACAAAAGCTTACCCAATTTGTATATCCAATCGGGATTTATATATATATATATATATATATATATATATATATATATATATATATATATATATATATATATATATATATATATATATATATATATATATATATATATATATATATATATATATATAGTTGGACGTGAAGCGTTCGCATACAACGCACGTCTGTGGAACGTAATTCAAACTCGATGATTTAATTACGTGCGACAGACGTCCATAAAACGCCATTTAAGTGGGTTTTTTCTTTATTTTTGTTTATTTAATAATTTTTTATATTTTTTAATTTTTTAAATGCTTATATTCTCGGTTTTCACTTATTTTATTTTACTTTTAATTGTTTTGAAATTTTTTGTTTTTTAATTTTTTTGTTTTTTAATTTTTTTGTTTTTTGTTTTTTAATGTTTTTATTTTTGCCGATTTTTTATTTTATAATGTTTTTACAACATGTTTCAAGTTATTAGTGTTATTTTGTTTTTGTTTTTGTTTTTGTTTTTCTTTCTTTGATTTTTTTTACTTTTTTATTTTTTTTAACTAAATATAGGTTCGAGCTTCTAATGGTTAACAATTATAAAAGTTTTGAATCATAAAAAATAAGCATCATAATATTTTGGGGTCATACTACTTTTGGATCATATCATTTTTGGATTTTGTTGGAACGACATATCATTTTTGGATTATAAAATTTTGGATCAAAACATTTTGAATCATAGTATTGTAGATCATATCATTTTTAATCACATGATTTTCGATCAATAATATATTAATTAAATAAAATTTTTGTTCATAACAAATTTTTGATCAGTATATATTTTGAATTATAAAAGATATAATTAAGGATCATAAATATTTGAATTAAAATATTTTTAGATCATAACATATTAAGGATCATAAAATGTTGAATCATAACTTTTTTAAATCATAAATATTTTGAATCATCTTATTTGCTTTTTTGAATTTGGATAAAAGAGTTTCATTATGTTTTATAAAAATCATTTTTTAAAACTAAAATATGAACAATTCAAAAAATTATTTATAAAAAATTGTTTTTTACAAAGTCACTAGTATAGTGAGTAGAAGTATGCTTTAAATTTTATAATTTTTGAAGAATATTTTTTCTGGGTTTTTTTTTAAAAAATAAAAATTATAAAATAGTTTTTTTTTTAAAAGTTCATGATTGTGCTCATTTTGTAGAGAATTAAATTTTAAGAACTTCGGTTTTTTCAAATTTTTTTTGTAAAGAAAAAAAGTTATACCAGAAAAACAAAACGTGAAATAAAAATAACAGTTCAGCTAATAGCTGAGCGACACGTGACAGAGAGAGAATGGAGGGGAGGAGGCATGTGGGTTGCATTGTAATTTTTTTCTTATTTTTTTTTTTCAATTTTACTCTCTAAACATTTAACATTTTCCGGAATTTATCAAAATCTCGTAAAAAATTACCAAAATGTCATATCATCTCGCGAAATTTTGACGATAAATAGAATTAAATTTCATCCGCTTATTTTTTAATCCTAGGCTAAGAGTTGTTTTCGCAGTCCTCATCAATTTTTAAATCCACACCCGATCCTAATTATATATAAAAAGAGAGAGAGTCGTGTTTGCGCATTTTTATGTAATCGTATGCATATTATATAATGCATATATGTATCTGTAGGCCGGTAGACAAAAAAAAGTTTGACAAAGTATTATCAATTTTTTCATGACATCCATACTAAATATATAGAAAACGATATTAGATTAATATGGACAATTGACAATTGTAAGTATATAATTGCATGATGCATACAATATAGCAATGCATTGAACGTGTAAGATCAGCCTAGAAGAGAGTGAACATTCTTGTTTGTAAATTTAAGAATTTTAAATAGTCTTCTAACATGTTTTTAAAACGTAACTGTAAAGAACTCTCGATGATGAGGTGATCAAATACATTAAAATAAACATAAAAATATAGTTATAAGCATGCACATCGTCAAAAACTAAATATGAAAGAACAATTTTAGTAGGTAACTTCGTTATAGAGAAGAAGTACGCGGCAGATGAAGTAATAGTTGGATTATAGAACACAACTTGTATAAATTATTTTAAAGGTTATAACTAGTTAAAAATAATATTTGGAAAGTATAAACTTGTTAGAAACTAATATTATAGGTCCGAATATGCTTTTTCTTATCTTCAAGAAGTATAATTGTATGTGTGTAAATGAAAGTCGGTAATGGCATGACTATTGTAGGAGAGACATCACAACAACAACAACAACAACAACAACAAAAAAAAAAAAAAAAAAAAAAAAAAAAAAAAAAACTTGGTTTAGCATGTTGTCTGTTGGATTAGGTGTCAGTCATAAACTATAATTGATATATACTTGAATTGATAGTAGCACGGTCATTTTGGGTTGCCCTCAAACTTAACAATTAGACATGATGACTTTAAGAGATAGATACTATTTTGTTGTGTGATTAATAAATCAAGATAAATAGTTTATTAATATATTATGAGAATAATATATTAATTAGAAATAAGTAATATTCAACTAATACTTAATCAGAAATTAATTAGAATTAATTTTGAGATTAATTGGATTAACTAAAAGTATAGTGCTGAATTGTAATTGTTCAATAGTTGACCAATATATATATATATATATATATATATATATATATATATATATATATATATATATATATATATATATATATACTTGTTTCTTTTTTACTTAATGTTAAGGGATTGTCTGAATATGATAAGTAAGGAAACAACACTCCTTTACGTTCAGTGATGAATTTCTATGTATTTTCCCTGAAATAACCCTCATTGACATCACATATTCCCCAAAATAGGGAAAACTCTCTCTACCTTTTTCTAATCTGATCAATATCTTTTCCTGATATCTCTCCAACTTCATCCATCTTCTTTCTCCCCAAAATCAGTGATGCGTGGAGCTATGATTATATATTCTATCACTCATCGACAACATTTGTCAATTACAGATAAATATTTTCTTTGTGATGTTGCATATACCAATACTCGTAGATTCTTGTCTCCATATCGTAACACCAGATATTGGTTAGCCGATTTTCGACGCCGGAGTGCTCTAACTAAAGAAGAAAAGTTCAATCATGTGCATGCACAACTGAGGAATGTCATTGTGCGTGCCTATGGTGTCGTGAAAGCAAGATTTCCGATCTTAAAGCAAATGGCTCCTTATCCATTCATGGTACAAATAAATATGGTCATTGCTTGTTTTGCAGTAAATAATTTCATAAGGAAATATAACATTCATGAAAAATTATTTATGGAGTGCGATGAAGACACTATATTCAACAATGAAGAAGAAGTCGAAGAAAATGGAGAAGAAGAACAAGATAGAACACAATGGGGGAACTCAACGCACACAATATGTGTCTAACGTGCGTGATGAAATTGCTAATCGACTATAACTGGCATTTTTATTTAAATTTTATTATTTGTAAAAACTTATGTTTAGTTTAAGTTACTTATCATGATAAAAATTTTAATATATTTTTATTTTTAAAATTATTTAATGTGATAATGTACACTCTAAATTTATAAAGGTTAGCGAATATATGATTATTATGTTATTTGTTATACTTAAAAAGAAGGGTAAAATAGTCATTTACTTGGATTCTGACACTGTATTCAGTGTAAAAAAGAAACAACATTTATATCAGTAATATTGTATCCATTTAGATTTCATTATTCATTCAGTATACTGTATCAATACAGAACTTAATAACCAAAAAAGAAACAAGGCCTAAGTCGCTTATATTTTTAAATCTTTTGTCAAGAAAAATGAAAAAATATGCATATACGAAATGTGCACATATGCACAAAACAAAACGTGAACATATATACATTTGCGAAAAAAAATGCATATGTGCACATTTCTTATATGCATATTTTCTTCAAAATTTTTTAACAAAAGGTCTTAAATATAAGCGACTTAGTGTATTAAGTCATTTTTTTGAAAAAAAAATCAGTCAAAAGCTCCCACGGTTCTCACGAAAAAAAAGGGTTCTCATTTGAACTTTAGTGTTTGTGTGTGTATGTGTGTGTGTGTGTGTGTGTGTGTATATATATATATATATATATATATATATATATATATATATATATATATATATATATATATATATACTAGTTGTAAGACCCGTGTATTACACGGGATGATATAAAAATATATAAATTATGAATATGTAAACATTTATATTTAAAAAAACAATACTATCGTGGTCATTTTGTATAATTATCAACAACTATGTAAACAGAGTGAAAGGAAGTTAGATATAACCCAATACAAAACCTAAAAATAAACTAAGCAAAAGAAAGAAAGAAATAAGGATTGAAGAACACAAGCATCGATAATTTTATCAAAAAAATTGAACCTAAAACACAAAGATATTAAACCTAGCGAAGCAAACAATATGATTTAGGGCTAAAAGTCATCTAGCCAATACATCAACCAAAACAAAACAAACATGGTTCAAGCAAAACAAAACGATTTAGGTCAAGAAATTGAAAAATAGAACAAAAAAATCGATCAGGTTCAAGTGTTAATAACTAAAGTAGACAGAAAATTAAAAGCCAATACATCAAGCAAAACAAAGCAATTTAATGCTTAGAATTTTTTGATTTCTGTGAGTTCTCTTCTATATTTCCAAATTTCTCCGGGTTTCTTATATTTGCAATAAAAAAAGAATTGAATATTTGTGGCAGATAAGTTAGGCTAGGAAAAATATAAATAAGAAAGATATTTTCAACCAAGTATTAGAATATAATATATTGTTTGTTTATTAAAATTAATACATTTTGTAGTGATATGTAACCACCAAATTATTTAAGTTACCTGAAAATATAATTCTATTTCTTAAGAAAAAATATAATCCTAAATACAAAAAATTAGTTATTAAACAACGACAAATACTACAGATTTCTCTTTACATAATGAATATATATGTAATGCTGCTATTACATATGGACAATTTTTATAATATTGCTATTATCAAGGACCAAAATTATAATTATGCGAATTAAAAACTATAGGGATCAAAATCGTAATTATCTTAAAATAAAAACTATAACGACCAAAACTGCAATTATTACAAACTATAAACTATAAGGACGGAAATTGTATTTATTAAACATAAAAAGCATAAGGACCAAAGTTGTAATTATGCAAATTAAAAACTATAGGGATCAAAATTGTAATTATCCTAAAATAAAAACTATAAGGACCAAAACTGTAACTATCACAAACTATACACTATAAGGACTGAAATTGTATTTATTAAGCATATATAAGGACCAAAGTTGTAATTATGCAAATTAAAACTATAGGGATCAAAATTGTAATTACCTTAAATTAAAAACTATGAGGACTAAAAATGTAACTAATCTAAACGATAAACTCTAAGGACTAAAAGTGTAGTTTTTGAAAATAAAAAGTATAAGGACCAAATATGTAATTAACTCATTTTAATTCATTAATGGCAATTATGTAATTATTGAGAACTTTAAGGCCATTTTGTTGTTTTTCCTCGTTTTTAGTAGGATATATAATTTGTCATCGTAATCGACATAACCAAAAAATAAAATTAACAATCTTAAAGAGATTATTAAGATTATCAAAATTAGTAATCGCATTATGGCAACATAATTACGCTACAAATGTTAGTACAAATAATAAAATACCTTCATAAAAGAATATTAATGACTTTTAGGAAAGGATTTTGGAAATACCTTCATAAAAGCACATTAATGAACTTTTATTTTTTAGAAGGAACATTAATGAACTTTTTAATTTTTAGGGAAATTCAAAATCATGAGAAAATGACATTTGGCCAAATGAATATGGTGGTGACATGTGGCTTTGAGTTACTTATTTATTAGGATAGGATATATATATATATATATATATATATATATATATATATATATATATATATATATATATATATATATATATATATATTATATATATATATATATATATATATATATATATATATATATATATATATATATATATATATATATATATATGGTAATGATCAAATGAGAACCTTTTTTTTTTCGTGAGAACTGTGGGAACTTTTTACTGAATTTTTTTTTTCAAAAAAAAATTACTTAACACACTAAGGTGGTGTTTCTTTTACACTTAATGCACTTAATGTGGAAAAAAATTAATGGATTCATATATATATATATATATATATATATATATATATATATATATATATATATATATATATATATATATATATATATATATATATATATATATATATATATATATATATATATATATATATACTTGTTTCTTTTTTACTGTTAAGGGATTGTCTGAATATGATAAGTAAGGAAACAACACTCCTTTACGTTCAGTGATGAATTTCTATGTATTTTCCCTGAAATAACCCTCATTGACATCACATATTCCCCAAAATAGGGAAAACTCTCTCTACCTTTTTCTAATCTGATCAATATCTTTTCCTGATATCTCTCCAACTTCATCCATCTTCTTTCTCCCCAAAATCAGTGATGCGTGGAGCTATGATTATATATTCTATCACTCATCGACAACATTTGTCAATTACAGATAAATATTTTCTTTGTGATGTTGCATATACCAATACTCGTAGATTCTTGTCTCCATATCGTAACACCAGATATTGGTTAGCCGATTTTCGACGCCGGAGTGCTCTAACTAAAGAAGAAAAGTTCAATCATGTGCATGCACAACTGAGGAATGTCATTGTGCGTGCCTATGGTGTCGTGAAAGCAAGATTTCCGATCTTAAAGCAAATGGCTCCTTATCCATTCACGGTACAAATAAATATGGTCATTGCTTGTTTTGCAGTAAATAATTTCATAAGGAAATATAACATTCATGAAAAATTATTTATGGAGTGCGATGAAGACACTATATTCAACAATGAAGAAGAAGTCGAATAAAATGGAGAAGAAGAACAAGATAGAACACAATGGTGGAACTCAACGCACACAATATGTGTCTAACGTGCGCGATGAAATTGCTAATCGACTATAACTGGCATTTTTATTTAAATTTTATTATTTGTAAAAACTTATGTTTAGTTTAAGTTACTTATCATGATAAAAATTTTAATATATTTTTATTTTTAAAATTATTTAATGTGATAATGTACACTCTAAATTTATAAAGGTTAGCGAATATATGATTATTATGTTATTTGTTATACTTAAGAAGAAGGGTAAAATAGTCATTTACTTGGATTCTGACACTGTATTCAGTGTAAAAAGAAACAACATTTATATCAGTAATATTGTATCCATTTAGATTTCATTATTCATTCAGTATACTGTATCAATACAGAACTTAATAACCAAAAAAGAAACAAGGCCTAACTCGCTTATATTTTTAAATCTTTTGTCAAGAAAAATGAAAAAATATGCATATACGAAATGTGCACATATGCACAAAACAAAACGTGAACATATATACATTTGCGAAAAAAATGCATATGTGCACATTTCTTATATGCATATTTTCTTCAAAATTTTTTAACAAAAGGTCTTAAATATAAGCGACTTAGTGTATTAAGTCATTTTTTTGAAAAAAAAAATCAGTCAAAAGCTCCCACGGTTCTCACGAAAAAAAAGGGTTCTCATTTGAACTTTAGTGTTTGTGTGTGTATGTGTGTGTGTGTGTGTATATATATATATATATATATATATATATATATATATACTAGTTGTAAGACCCGTGTATTACACGGGATGATATAAAAATATATAAATTATGAATATGTAAACATTTATATTTAAAAAAACAATACTATCGTGGTCATTTTGTATAATTATCAACAACTATGTAAACAGAGTGAAAGGAAGTTAGATATAACCCAATACAAAACCTAAAAATAAACTAAGCAAAAGAAAGAAAGAAATAAGGATTGAAGAACACAAGCATCGGTAATTTTATCAAAAAAATTGAACCTAAAACACAAAGATATTAAACCTAGCGAAGCAAACAATATGATTTAGGGCTAAAAGTCATCTAGCCAATACATCAACCAAAACAAAACAAACCTGGTTCAAGCAAAACAAAACGATTTAGGTCAAGAAATTGAAAAATAGAACAAAAAAATCGATCAGGTTCAAGTGTTAATAACTAAAGTAGACAGAAAATTAAAAGCCAATACATCAAGCAAAACAAAGCAATTTAATGCTTAGAATTTTCTGATTTCTGTGAGTTCTCTTCTATATTTCTAAATTTCTCCGGGTTTCTTATATTTGCAATAAAAAAAGAATTGAATATTTGTGGCAGATAAGTTAGGTTAGGAAAAATATAAATAAGAAAGATATTTTCAACTAAGTATTAGAATATAATATATTGTTTGTTTATTAAAATTAATACATTTTGTAGTGATATGTAACCACCAAATTATTTAAGTTACCTGAAAATATAATTCTATTTCTTAAGAAAAAATATAATCCTAAATACAAAAAATTAGTTATTAAACAACGACAAATACTACAGATTTCTCTTTACATAATGAATATATATGTAATGCTGCTATTACATATGGACAATTTTTATAATATCGCTATTATCAAGGACCAAAACTATAATTATGCGAATTAAAAACTATAGGGATCAAAATCGTAATTATCTTAAAATAAAAACTATAACGACCAAAACTGCAATTATTACAAACTATAAACTATAAGGACGGAAATTGTATTTATTAAACATAAAAAGCATAAGGACCAAAGTTGTAATTATGCAAATTAAAAACTATAGGGATCAAAATTGTAATTATCCTAAAATAAAAACTATAAGGACCAAAACTGTAACTATCACAAACTATACACTATAAGGACTGAAATTGTGTTTATTAAGCATATATAAGGACCAAAGTTGTAATTATGCAAATTAAAACTATAGGGATCAAAATTGTAATTACTTTAAATTAAAAACTATGAGGACTAAAAATGTAACTAATCTAAACGATAAACTCTAAGGACTAAAAGTGTAGTTTTTGAAAATAAAAAGTATAAGGACCAAATATGTAATTAACTCATTTTAATTCATTAATGGCAATTATGTAATTATTGAGAACTTTAAGGCCATTTTGTTGTTTTTCCTCGTTTTTAGTAGGTTATATAATTTGTCATCGTAATCGAAATAACCAAAAGATAAAATTAACAATCTTAAAGAGATTATTAAGATTATCAAAATTAGTAATCGCATTATGGCAACATAATTACGCTACAAATGTTAGTACAAATAATAAAATACCTTCATAAAAGAATATTAATGACTTTTAGGAAAGGATTTTGGAAATACCTTCATAAAAGCACATTAATGAACTTTTATTTTTTAGAAGGAACATTAATGAACTTTTTAATTTTTAGGGAAATTCAAAATCATGAGAAAATGACATGTGGCCAAATGAATATGGTGGTGACATGTGGCTTTGAGTTACTTATTTATTAGGATAGGATATATATATATATATATATATATATATATATATATATATATATATATATATATATATATATATATATATATATATATATATATATATATATATATATATATATATATATATATATAAGAGCTGATAGAGTTTGAATTTAAGATAAAATGTTTATCCGGTTTAAATTCAAATAAGGTCACCTCAAGAACATCATATCTCCTCTTCTTTTAACCACTCTAGATCTCCATGTAGTTCATATTTGACTAGAAAGTGTGTTTGATTTTAATTTTTAATGTGTAACACCTTTTTTTTATAAATGCAAAATACGAATTACATCATTTCCTTTAAATATTGTCTTTTAATCGCCGCACTTGTTCTTTATACTTTATTTAATATTTATATATCTTCGTTTATTATTGAGCGAAAGATATTGGACCCGAAAACCCCCGAGTTTTCGTATATTTTTAATACAATTGGTATCAGAGTCATAGTAGTGTACCATAAGGTTTTTATAAACTTTGAAAACCCGCTATCAGTCCTTTGGATGCTACTGTGCTCAATTTCGTTTCCATAAAAACTAAAATGAAATCCTAAAGAACGAAAATGACTTAAATATGTAAAGACAAGTAAAACAAATCATTTTTCGTAGTATAAGCATTTATATGTCTTTAGACGGAAAATCGTTTTTGTTGGAGATTGAAAACAAAATTTGCGATCGTGATTCAAATTTTGGTTATCTTTGGTCGAAAATGGTTTTATTGAAAATTTCAATCAAAAATATTAAATCTTTGCTGAAAAATGTTGAATTTAATTTATATTCCCTTTGATTTTTCGAATTTCTATATGTTTGAGGAGATATAAATTAAATGATTTTATAAAAAAAGTCAGCTCACACATCTTTTTCATGTCTCACTTTCAACCAATAGACATTGGGAACATCTATTTCACTCTCTCCGACACCCATCAATTTATCAGTATTTTTTTCTAGTGGCATCATCCATTTTCCCACAAGTGACATCACTTTCTTCTTTCATCAGTGACATTATATCTTTTGCTCCACAGAAGATTGAACATATGTATCAAGTTTTGGTGCTTCATAACAGCAAAGTCTAACCACACATCAAACTTTTATCATTTTCAACACTTAGATGCATCGTAACATCTAAGTTGAGAAATTCCACATTTTGTCCAAATAAGTCTATTGCTGTTCTCCATCAGAAATTTCCATCAGAAAATCTCGTCAGAAAATCTAATCAGAAATTTCCATCTAAAATTTTCATCAGAAATTTTTATCCGAAAATTACATAAAAAATAAATAAAATAAAATAAAAGGGGAATGAGAGATGACCGTTGATGAACCCAAAATCAGAAGAAAGAGAGACAAGTTTAACTTCTAATGACTTATCAGAAGATTGTGATGAAGTGAAGCTGAAATTGAACTGATACCTTAGTTAGTTGAATGTAAAAGCTTTCAGCAAGCCAAGACTCAACAAGGTGACCGCTGACAAGAAAAACAAATTGTTGATCACTTCAAGACCCAACAGTTGGTATCAGCACAATGGCATCATCCAGATCCAGCAAGTGATTTTAGATCTAAAGTCAATGGTTCGTTTCTCGAAGAAATAAATTTCTTTCTTAGTGGGGGCTGTAACTCAGTTCTTGCGGCGACGTAGGCGCATGCCAAGTAGCATTCGAATGTTAAGGCTCTAGAAGTTTGAACGCACTCTATGGAGAAGGTTTGCACAACTCCTGGCACCAAGAAGCTTTGGGAAGAGCTGGTAACTTCAAAGTTTCATCAATTGAATTCAAAGGAACAATAGCTCATTCAACACAGCAGCAACATATTAGAAACAAGAAATTTTCAACATTTTCATCAAATTGTAAATTTTTCAAAATTTCCTGCTTGCTAGTATTTTGGGTGTGAACCATCTGAGTCACGACATTTGTGGTGCTTGCTACCAAATAAAGCAACTAAAAGGTATGTAACCCTAATCTTGTTTTTATTATTTTCGATTTATACCTTTAGGATTCTTTTAAAGTTCTTAGTTATAGATTCAATTAGAGAAAACATAGATCCTTAGGTTGAATGTGAAGTTAAGAGTTTTAAGTTTGTTTGTCTGCTTAATTCTTATCAGAACGATTGGTATATTTGTGTTCAATTTTGAAGAGCTTCATATTGTTTCGTCTATAGATGATTTAATGGTTATCATTTAAAATTTAAATATTTCAAAATAGAGTTTCTATATATTTGGATCCCACAAACTTCATAATTGGATGGCTCAAAAAATTTTCCATACTAACACAAAATGACATGAAGAGGGTGTATTGATGCGTGATTTAAAGATCATTATATGATAAAATTAGGGTTGTAAACGAATTTAATGTATGGTGAACTGTTTGTGAACCGTGTAATTGGATGTTTATTTATTTAATAAATGAATGAACATAATTTTTTATTCGTTTAGCTACACAAATGAACAAGAATAATGGTCTTGTTTGTAAATTGTTCATAAACATTTTGGAACTTTAAAAAGCAATTGGTGTTTGGGTCTCAGAACATAGAAAACATACTATATTTGATATAATACTATCTCAATCATCATTTGGGCTTGGATAAATAACTTTTAAAAGTTAATTAGATTCTATGTTACACACTCCAATATTGGTTTTAAATTCTTTGTATATGCTTTATCTTAGTTTGCTAGCTTCTTGCTAGTTAAGAAAATTCAAATATACAAAGATTTGTATTAATGATCTATTATGTTGGTTCTTTTTTATTTATACATTTATTTTCATTTATGATGGAAACTTTTATAAAAATATGTATTATCCAAAAACATAAAAAGTTAAAATATTCACTCTAGTTCTAAGTTGGAACACCTCAAAGGCTTAGAGTGACAAACAAATATCATTGTTTGGATGTTTATATTCATTTAGGTTCATAAATCATCGTGTTATATTTTGTTCATTTATATATCTATTTATTTATTTTTTTTGTTTTTGGTCATTTATGTTTGTTTAATATATTATCAGATAAACATGAACAAAGCAATTTTTAATGAATAAACACAGAGAAATTTTTTTTGTTCGTCTATGCATTCATATCCGTTTGTCTATTCAATTAACCCAAGACCATGAACATGAATGGATAATTGTTCGATTTGTTGGTACTTTTAGATAATAACAAGAACAATAATAACCAACTTTAACAAATGAGTTGAAAAAGAGTGTTTGGATATATTTAGATTATTTGAATATATAATAATTGAATAATCTCTTATTTAAGTATCTACAGAGTCACTGATTATTTTAAAATTAATACACAATATAACAATTATATATTATTATTTATTATGGATTATAACTAAGTGGATATATATATATATATATATATATATATATATATATATATATATATATATATATATATATATATATATATATCACAAGAACTTTTTACATATGATTTATAAATAGATGCCTAAAAATTTATCACCTATAATTTTAATAATTATAATTGTCTTCTAATAAAAGAAATAATCTTTCCAACTTTAATTAAAAACTTTTCTGAATTGATATGATATTTTAAGGGTGCTAAATAAACCTTCAATGAGGAGATGTAGGGGTGGTAGACCCCATATACATGTCTCATTAGAGTTTATTTAAGATGACCATATTTTAGTTAAAAAGAATTATATTTATCACATTAAACATGCTCTCCTTACAAATAATATATATTATTTATATATGTTTTCATTCTAATCAATTATAACTTATCACAATCACCATCCTATCATTACCAACAATATATAATTAATAAATATATTTTTATAAGATGAGTGTGTGAAACTAAATAAAAGGGGCGAGAATAGAATTCCCCTTTTGAATATTTATTTTTTCTATATTGGGAACTAATGATAGAAGAAATGGTCCTTTGTGACCAAAGTCATTTTTCTATACTGACAATGGCTTTCATTGAAATTCCTCTTAATTTTCACTAGTACAAGACGCACACAACCTAATTCGCCAATGAATTTTATCTTTCCTTTTACCACATGACATCTAACTAACCATCTACAATGTTCATTTTCTGCCACCAAAGTCTATAACTATTAGCCACTATATATTTTATAAGAATTCCTTCAATTGATTTGGAAATTCAAATCTCAATCCAAACACTGGTTTTATTAGCTTCTTATGTTGGTTAGGATCATAAACGAGAAATTATGGCTTTTCAGAATTTCCATGTTCATCAACTATATAATATTCAACTACACCTTCCTTGGCTTCATCATTAGGACAAAGTTTAATTAAAAATTTATCATACATTATGTTGTTAAAATGTGGATTTGCCTCATCTTTTTAGGACATGGTGGAAGGGATTGTATTTAACTAGACTCGAATAGTTTGAGTCATCATCTTCCTCAAACAATATATGTATATCATCAGCCTCTATGGGTACTACTTCATTATGAATCTAGTAAAACATAGGCTCGTTAAACTAATCCACATAAATTGACACCATACTTCCAATTGTATAACCATCGTTAACAAATCAAATGTAACCCACATCATCTTCTAGTTTTCTTAACCACTTTGATAGAGTTTCTATATGCACACAATGGTATCTAGCCTCAAACTAATCCATAATCACCTTTTTAGACCATCTTTGAAATAATCGATGATAAGTTCTTCAAAGTTGACATTTGCTACTCTATCCAGCATATCTTCTAATACCATAGAGGATTAGGAATGAAAAAATCGTGGTAGTTGATATCCTACAAAGTCAACTTTCTTGTTACTTTCATGTTTCATTTTTTTTCTGAAATTATGATGATTAGTGATTCCAACAACCAAATAAAGAGGTTTTTCTCTAAAACCCTTCAAGTAGCAAACCCATACTTGAACACACTAACAAACCGATCCTAGGTTTGATTGTTACAGAGAAAGGACGATAGGGTTTTTGTGTGGGTATGGCTATGTAGGAGAACCAACTATCCGCTTAGTCCCCATGCAAAACGACATCGTTTATGCCCCTTCCTGCTATTACATGGCTCTTATATCTCTCGTATGACAACACTCTTGTGCGACATAGCAAGTTGCAACCAGGAAACCGGATGAAACATGATTTAATGGCTACTCTATCCAGCATATCTTCTAATACCATAGAGGATTAGTAATGAAAACATCGTGGTAGTTGATATCCACTACAAAGTCAACTTTCTTGTTACTTTCAGGTTTGATTTTTTTTCCAAAATTAGGATGATTAGTGATTCCAACAACCAAATAAAGAGGTTTTTTAGATTAGTTTCAGGTTTCATTCTTTTCCAAAATTAGGATGATTAGTGATTCCAAAACCAAATAAAGAGGTTTTTCTCTAAAAAACCTTCAAGTAGCAAACCCATACTTGAACACACTAACAAAACGATCTTAGGTTTGATTGTTCCAGAGAAAGGACAATAGGGTTTTTGTGTGGGTATGGCTATATAGGAGAACCAACTATCCTCTTAGTCCCCATGCAAAACGACATCGTTTATGCCCCTTCCTGCTATTATATGGCTCTTATATGCCTCGTATGACAACACTCTTGTGCGACATAGCAAGTTACAACCAGGAAACCGGATGAAACATGATTCAATGGCTATATGGTAACAATTTAGAGACTTTAATGTTTAGTTTAGCTCAATTTAATGTCGGGTGGTCAAATGGTGACAACCCTAATACTTCCATGGCTAATTTTATCAATAGTCATTTATATTATTTGGTCAAAAATTTTAAATCGCTCGTTGAGTTTTATGGCCATAATAATTTGGATTAAGATGCTATAAAAATTATAGCATAGGGTGACGTTTGAGGAAAAGGGTCAAAAAGCTAAAAGGATAAAAAAGAGAACTTTCAAAATAATCCAGTTCACTAGTTTAGGGAGATCAAGATGGTGATATAAAGCTGAAACAGAAGTAAGTCATATTACATAATGGTCCCGGCGGGGCTCGAACCCGCGACCTTCGGCTCATAAGACCAACGCTCAAACCAACTGAGCTATGGGACCAACATTCTTCAATATTCCACCCATATTATCTGAAAACTTGCGAATTACATTAGGGTTGTTTTCTCAGAAATGATTTATGTATTTAGGCTCCATTTTACCAAAATGCCTTATTTGATTTAAGGAAATGAAACTAAATATGCCGACGTAAAACAATTGTGTTGGATCAGGAGTGTGTGAATGATCAATCTAATTTGTTTACTTTAGTGGCTTGCGTAAAACAATTTGGGTCTATCCCAAATATTCAGTCGATATGTTCAAATGAAGGTTTTGATGGGCTCCAGTTCAAATATTTGGGTGGTTTTTGGATTGCTATTACATTCAAGTCTTTGCATGCATGTGATAGCTTCAAATCTCATCAAGGTATTGCTTCGTGGTTTGTTGAGGTGAAGGATTGGTCTGATGATTTTGAAGTCAAGGAGAGAGTGGTATGGATTGATGTGGAGGGGATACCGTTATTGTTGTGGACCACAAATACGTTTGTGAGAGTGGCCAGGCAATGGGGGGACCTTGTCTATTTTGAGGATGCGAAGGGTACTAATAGATATAGTGTGTGCATGTGTGTTAAAACGATTTTAACAAACCTTATTTCTGAATCTTGCAAAGTGGTATTTGAAGGGAAGGTGACAGAGATACGGGCTAAAGAAATCACGGGTTGGGTTCCAGATTTTGTGGTAAAGGACTATGTATTAAATGAAAAGGAGGATGCTGAAGGTGAAGATGATGTTTTCATGAATAAAGATGGAGACGATTTGAAGGAAGATGGAAGATTAGAAGATGATGATGGCGAGTCCATTCATGTTCCTGATTCGTTTGATAATGATAACAGGGAAGGTGTAAAAAAGCTCGTTGGATGAAGACCCATTTGGTTTGGATGATTTAATTCGTAATGATGGTCTTGTTAATAATTGTTGTTCAAAGGAGATGGCTAATGACACTTCTTTCCCACCTGGTTTCACTCCGCCTTTTGTTGCGAGGGAGGGGGTTGTGCATGTTGACTATCAACAACATTCTCCACATGCTGTTCCTTCCCCGGTGAATTTTTCCAAGCTGTCTGACATGCGTTCCCTTCAGGACTTCAAGTCTGATGATGAGCAAGAATGTGGGGTAAGGAGGGAAGCTTCTTGGCAGGACTCAGTTGGTGGTATGCGAACAAAATCACACGTTCCAGGTAGATCGATAAATTTTAGAGAGGGTGATCATGAAGATGATTCTAACTCGGTAATTCGTCCAGTACATGAAGTTTTTGGTACACGATCTGAAAATGCTGACTCAATGAGTCATCCGAAACCTCCTGTTAATGCTTTGTCAATTATAGATCAATTTAACAGGTTTATTGAATTGGGTCAGGCGAGCGGTCTTCGTATGAAGGGTTGTGAAAAAGATTTGAAGATTTTTCTCAAAAGAATTGGAGTTGGTAACGCTTTTTAATGAATATTTTGTCGATAAATGTTCAAGGCTTGGGAGGCAAAAGGAAAAAACAGTGGGTTTATGATTTATGTAGTGTTCATAAGCTGAATTTTCTGGCTATTCAAGAGACGAAGAAGGGTCAAATTTCTCCTTTGTTGGCTAAAAGGTTGTGGGGTAATTCGTATGGTGTGCGACAAGTTAGCGCAAGAAGGATGGGTTACCACTTTGCGTAGACTTCCTAGGGGAGGTGTTGAGGCTTTACAATGGAGTGAGCTCGTAGATGTTTTAAACCAAGTGGTGCTTAGTAATTCGCAAGATAGATGGAGGTGGACGAAGGATGGGTCGGGATATTTTTCGGTGGCGTCGGCTAGGGAAGCTATTGATGAGGTATGTCTTCCGAGTGGGGCTTCGGTGGTTAAATGGTGTTCACTTGCTCCGATTAAGCTGAATGTGCTAGCTTGGAAGATAGCGGTTAATGGGCTTCCTATTAGATGGAATTTGGCGAGAAGAGGGTTTGATATCCAGTCCATTGCTTGTGTTGTGTGTGAGAAAGGTGGTGAATCGATTGACCATCTATTCTTTGGATGCTCTTTTGTGACAGATCTTGTTACAGCTGTTGCTAAGTGGTGGGGGATAAATGTTCCTTTTGTTGCGAATCATGCAGATTGGTCCTTTTGGTTTGACAATCTTTGCATGCTGAAACATAGGAAAATTTGTCTTCAAGTAGTTTTTATGACAGTTTGGTGGTGTGTGTGGAACTTCAGGAATGCTTCTATTTTCTCTTCTGAAAAGCTAAGAAGTGCATGTGCTGGGATAATGTTGTTTATTACTCGTTCTTGTGGATTAGGAGTCGTTGCAAAAAGTTGTGTCTTAGATGGGATGCTTGGCTTTTAGATCCCAATTTAGCAATTTCTATTATGTAATTGTTTCGTTGTTCTTTTGTCTAGCTTCTTGCTACCTGCGCTTTTTTGAGTTTTAATATATTCGCTGCTGTTCTAAAAAAAAATGTGTAGAAGCGGCCGTCCTCTTTACTTTTTTGTAATCCAGAGAAAGTTTAGACATTTATTTAGTATTTAACTCCAATTGTTTCAATTTCTCAATATAAATTTACTTTATTAAAGTTTTTCTGTTTGTCATTGTTTTGACATCAATTGTATAATTGTGCCATCTTATTAATAAAGGTATTTTATATTCCATCAAGGTTATTTTGTCATGGTCCAAGAACGTTTATGGTGGTAATTTTCATTAAAACTCAATTGTTGTTTTTGGATTCACTTTTAACTGTAAAGAGAAAATGATGGTTTCAAATACCATACGAAATTGATTTGTCTATTAGGTTTTGTAACATGATTTATTGATTAAAATCGTGTCATTTCAATAAGATTTTGTTGTTATTTACCATAAAATGATAAAAGACATCAATCATTGCTTACTTTTAGATCACAATAAAGTTGTGTTATAATCCACATAAATTTTTATTGGATTATTTAAACAGACAAATGCTTGTGATACAACTATACAATATATATTGGTTTTTTTATGGGTAAGTTGGTCCTAATTCAACACAAGAAACCACGACACAAAGCAAGCTGGTTGATTCCTAAATTTCGAGACAGGTATTCTTACTTGAAAGTTGAATTAAGCAAACCGATTTGGTTAAGATCGAATTAAACTTCTTTGATTTGACACTTCAAACTTACTCCACAATGATATACATTATACAATTTCATTCATGAATCATGATACACTCAAACTTTATCATATTTTAATTATTTACTTCTTGCGATAACTTAGAAATGTATCCAACTCTTTTTTTGCATTACTTGATTAAAACTCACTAAAAAGTTGCTCAATATATACTTCATGGAAAACATGGGAGTCTTCTGCAATATGTTCCATATAAATTCCGGGGGAAAAGTAAAAATCGATCCAAACACATTCTAAAGTCTAAACCCTATGAAAAGGCCCCCAAATTGATTTGTAATAATAAAAGGATTGGCCACTTTAGTTTAAGTTAAAATTAAATAAATTACAATTAATAAGACCGAGCCTAAAATCTTGCGTTAAAAATAGTGCAAAATTTTAAAAAAAGAAACTAAACTTTTAAAAAAAATCGATTTTGACATTGTAATTTCTTCGCAATTAAGTCATTAAATTTCAATATTTTCCAATTAGGTCATTATGTTTTCAATTTTCTCCATTTGACCGTTCAACCCGGTAACCAGCTGACGTGGCTTGATGACGTCTCAGCCTTTTATGATACGATGCTGACATGACATGCTGACGTGGCACCTATGTGTCAAAATTGAAAACATAGTGCCTTAATTAGAAAAAATTGAAAACTTGTGACTTAATTAAAAAAAATAACACAGTGCCAGATTTTTTTGAAAACTTAGTGTCATTTTTAGAATTTGCCTTACATTTTTTATAAGAATAAAAACATCTTTTTACGTTTTTAGAAATATAGATATATTTTTTACAAGTATAAATACGTATTTTTATTTTTTAGAAGTATAGATACATTTTCAAAAGTATATATACGTATTTTTATGCTTTTAAAAATATAAATACATTTATTTTTACATATATATATATATATATATATATATATATATATATATATATATATATATATATATATATACACACACACACACATATACATATACATATACATATACATATACATATATATATATATATATATATATATATATATATATATATATATATATATATATATATTAGTTGTAAGACCCTTGTATTACACGGGATAATATAAATAAAATGTTAGATAACAAAATGTAAACATTACTTTTTTTTATTTTGACAAATTTCAAAATATATGACGAAATTATTGAGTATGTAGATACCCCAAACACACGCAAACTTAAAATGTAGGAGTACATACCCAAAAAGCGACGTTTTAAATTTTGTAATAGACAGACTACACAACTACATTCAATTGCGTTTTAAAAGCTTTATTTGAAAATATGATCCAATATTGAAAAACACAATCCAATCTGACCCAGTTTTTTTTTTTTAATTTGTTTTTGGATAAATCCGACTTTTGTACACCTTTATGTAAGAGTTAAGATTAGTACATTCAGATATATCAAGTTGTCGTTAATATTCTAATGAGTTGTTGTCAAATTTATGTTCAAATTTAACAATTATTAGGTTTAAAGTTTGCTATCAAATATTTCCTTAAAACATACTTGATGTCAAAGTTACCTTGAAGTTTTTTCAGTTGCCTTAAAGTTGTTTAATTTTTTCGAACATTTGCCATTTAAATTTGATGGCGAATTTTTTCTACCAAATTTTCTAATCAAAATTGGGCTTAAACATGATTACTCTTTTTGTATTTCCAAATTTGCCTTAAAATTGGTTAATTTAGTTACACATATGCTCTAAAATTTGTTTTGAAATTTTCGGATGTCAAACATTTAAAAGAAAGATTATTTTCATATAATTATTTTCATTGGTGCACAATACACGAAATACAATGCGTTAAAAAGTAAAAAAAGAATGGAATTTTATACTTAGTCAAATAATCCAAATAAATGCATCAATTACTAATACTTAAATAAATGAGTTCCTAATTTCTTGCTTCTGTTACTTAATTATTAGAATTAAATGCATTCAATTCAAACATTTTCTTAAAAAATTTAAAATTATGAGAAAATGACATGTGGCCAAATTAATGTGGTGATGACATGTGGCTTTGAGTTACTTATTTATTAGGATAGGATATATATATATATATATATATATATATATATATATATATATATATATATATATATATATATATATATATATATATATATATATATATATATATATATATATATATATATATATATATATATATATATATATATATATATATATATATATATATATATAATCGTATTATAAAACGACTTCAAACCTCTTTCTCAATATTTTTCATTATAGACATGTTTTTGATTTATACGATATGCTATTCTATGAAAAAAAAAACTTATTTATTTTAAACATAAGAATAAGTATTTGCACTTCCAAAAGAATATATCTATAATTTCAACAACGTAAAATATGTTTTTATACTTAAAAAACTCATTTATACTATTGAAAGATGTATGTATACTTCTAAAAATATACAAATTTGTATTTATATTTCTAAAAAACATATTTTAACATATAAAATAATATATTTATTCTTTAAAAAATATAAAAATATATTTATACTTCTAAAAAATCTAAAAATGTTTATTTATATTTTTAAAAACATAAAAATACGTATTTATACTTCTAACATGTATTTATACTTCTAAAAATGTATTATATTTATATCAAACGAACTTAAACCAATATAAAAATATGTATTTATACTTTTAAATGAACAAACATACACAAATGAACTTAAACCAACATAACTGAATGAACATAAACAGACAAACATAAATTAACGAAAAAATACTTATGTTTATGTAGTTAGAAATACAAAATACATTTTGTTTTACATATAATCACGTATCGTATCTATCAAAAGTATGTTTATAATGGAAAAATATTGAGAAAAAGGTTTGAACTCGTTTTAAAATACGTCTTTTATTGATATGTACATGTTTATATGCAAAAAAAAATATGTTTATATTTTTAAAAACATAAAAATACGTGTATATACTTCTGAAAATATATCTATACTTTTAAAAATATAAAAATGCATATTTATACTTGTAAAAAATATATCTATACAAACTATACTACTAAAAACGTATTTATACTTTTAAAAAACTAAGGAAATTTTCCAAAAATACATTAAGTTTTTAAAAAAATTCGATTTTGACACTGTGCTAAATTTTCAATTAAGTCACTAAGTTTTCAGTTTTTCCAATTAAGTCACTATTTTTTCTTTTTTTTTTTCAATTCTGACAATTGGGTGTCACGTCAGTATCTGATGTCAACGTCACATCTTCAAAAACTTACACGTCAGTTGGCTACCCGGTTGACCGGTCAAATGGTTAAAATTGAAAATATAGTGACTTAATTAGAAAAAAAAACCGAAAACTTAGTGACTTAATTGAAAAAAATAACACATTGACAAAATCAACATTTTTTTTAAACTTAATGCCTTTTTTAAAATTTTTCCTTAAAAAAAATAAATACATCAAACTTCTAATATCAAATGGATTAAAAGTTATTATATCTTCTCTTTTGAAGTAATTTAAAAAGATTGTCCTATCACCACCTAAAGAAAAATATGAGAACGCACTAACCAAGAGTGAGGCTTTGATTCTAAGGCCTAGGCAATATTAGGTTACTTAAATCATGTTCTTATGAGTTAAATTAAAAAATATATTTTCATTCCTAGGATTCAAAACCACGTCCCACGTGTATAAATGGGTGTATCTATATCTATATATCTATATCTATATCTATATCTATATCTATATAACTCTTATAATGGAAGCCATTGAAATGATATGATTCAAGATAACTCATATACTAGCACCATATTCATTTGAAACTCCCACTACAACTCAAGAGTTTTCTAATTTATATGTACTTAATATTTACAACTCAAGAGTTTTTAAGTTATGATTATTAATTACTAATGACTTTTTATTTTCATCATTCATACACATTGTAACTTATATTAGTAGTATATAAGTAAGTTTTGCTCACAAAAAAGATACATGTGTTTGAAGAGATTTGTGATTCATATATGAAGAGTTGAAAAAGTTAGTTTGCGCTTATATAAGATCATTCAAATATTCAAATCATACTTGCTTCTCTTTTCTTTTTGGTTACTCACACTTTCGTTTCTCATTTTTTTAGATTTTGTTATGTAGAGTGCATAAAAACGAAAAATAAGGTGCAAATATGCAAAGTTATATGGCTTCACATTTTTTATGTAATTTATTCGTATATAGTTCATTTTTCTAAATTTTTAGAGAACATTTCTATTCATATTTTTATTATTGATATTATGTTGTCATGTTATTTGCACATTATGATTGTCATGATTGATATTATGATTGATATTATGTTGTCATGTTTCTCTAAAAAAGAGAACTTTTCTATTCATACATTTATGTTTTAGTTTTTTCATATTTCTATTTTAGTTTTTAGCACAATGATATGGTGTTTATATGTATTTTAAGATAATTGTATTTTAATTGTTTGTTTCATTTTCAACTTTACTTATTAAAAGTAATTGTTATATACATAAATTTCATGGTTAAATAAATGTAATAAGAAGAAAAGTTGTTGATAAATGTACAACTAACAATCTTAAACTTATGATAAATCAATAGTACAATTGACTTTATCGATCAGTTATTTAATAGGCTCTGCATATAAAATAACACTATAATATTCAAATCATGCTTCACTTCTCTTTTTAGTTACTCATACTTTCGTTTCACATTTTTCTGATTTTGTTATCAAGAGTACTTGGAAAATATTAATATTATATTGTCATCGTGTTTCGTCATTCATGTTTCTATTATAACTTTTAGTATAATGATGTTGTGTTTATTTGTATTTTGAGATAATCATATTTTAATTTTTTGTTTCATTTTTAACTTTATGTATTAGAAGTAATTGTTGTATATATGGCTTTTATGGTTAAATAAATGTAATAAGAAGAGATATTTTTGATAAACAGGTGTCTAAATTTCATTAGTGTAAACCATTAATGAAACTGTCAAAAAATTTATATTATTTTACTCATGTTAAAATTTTTTATTTTATAAAGTTTTTACTTTTAAATTGATTAATCTATAAACTTAGTAATGAACTTAATGAAAAATAACAAACTTATTTTATTTTTATTATTTTCATCTTCAAAAACTTAAAATCTAAATTACATTATCAAATCCAAATATAACTCCTAAAAAGTTAAAACTAAACAAAAATCAAAACCAAAAGATTAGCCATATAAAACTCCATGATTAAATAAACTATTTTCAATTAAAGTTTATATTTGCAATTTGAAGTGAGGATTAACTGGTAATTACTAAACAATTTAATCATAATTATGTAAAGAGATGGATAAGAATAAAATAAATGAAAAATCATAAAATATTAAATATGCTTACCATGCCATGATAAATAAATTCGATATAAAACTTACAGTTATATATAAATCATTTTATATATATAACACACAAAATATTAGAGGTCTATAATTAAATCTTTAATATTATGTCTTTAGGTTTTTTATGTTTGACTATCTATATAAAATTGAAATCAAAAAGCTTATTATGTAACCTTTTTTAAAATTTGGATGCAAATATTATTATACATATTAATTGCAAGGGGTTCTAGAAGGTTTGGGGTGGGGTGGGGGGTGTTTCCAGGTTTTAATGGGGGTGGGTTTTTTTGGCCATTCTACTCCCGCCACCTGCACCCTTTCTTGCGCGACACGAACTCCATGACTACCCACACCTACAGTCTACCTCTGTTGCAGGTTTTCAGAAGATAAACACTTCTTCGCTTCCATTCCATTACACCTCGCGTCCTGCTTCATACTTTTTCACCAGACCTTGGGTGCTCCCTCTTCGCAAATTTCAATAAAGCAATTTGAGGGTAAAAAGGATCATCGTGACTGAACTCCTTCGTCGACTCAAGTGCCGATCCAAGCCCGATAAGCGCCTCATCCTCATCGGTATTATCATTAACCCTTTTTCTCTTGTATTATTATTCATTCACCCCTATTTTAGAGTTGATCCCGTCAAAAGAATCAAAATTAGAAAGAAAGGTGGAAGGGGAGGTTGTGAACGGAACAACACCAACTCGCACACACACACTTGTGCGAAATCACGAACGAGGAAGCAATAGATCGACTCAGGGACTGAATTTCGAGCAAGGGAAAGCAAGTAAGGGCTGCGATTGCAGCAGCTATCATCGACAGCAGGTCCAAAGTCAAAGAACCTCACTGCCGGCGAAATTTTCCGGCGAGATTCGGTGCTCGGAGGTCGTGGGTTGCGAGGGGGGGGGGGGGGGGTGAACCAACGAACTTCATTTGTCCAAACTCACCTTAATCCTTCATCAAATTCAGTTTTTGGGGCTTCTGGACAGAAAATTGAAACAGGTATATCATGATTCTTCAAACCATTTTCTTCGAAATCCTTTGGAGATTACATACATGTTTTATGCATATGGGGATGAACAATTTACTGAATTCGCGATAAACATCTGTACAAATTTTTACTGTCACATTTCATGGTATTTTCCAACGCCGGAAATCACAGCATGACGTCTCATAACCGTCGGAGGTAAGCTCTTTTTGTTTTTAAACTTGCTGAAAAGCTTTAGACTGATTTCGAGTTTGCTGAAAATTGTATAAAACCTGATATTGTGTTTAAACTTGCTGAAAATGTGTATGGAATCCGAATTTTTGCTGATTTTGGGTTGCTAATTTTGCTGTGATGTTGATGCATTTTTTTATGCAATCAGATTTCAAAAACTGATTTTGTGCTTGCTGATTTTGCGAAGGAAGCCAAAGCATCTTCAAGGTGGACAAATTACAACATGAACCTGTGGAAGAAAGCTCTTAAACTTATTAATATTTATCTTTTTCTTGGGAAGTTTGGAAAATATTGTGATGGTTTCCTCTTTTCATGTCATGAGGTCATCAGTTGCATACTTCTTGATGCATCATAAACAACTTTGACTCTTTCACTATGACACCTCGCCATATGCAGGGATGCGAAAACATTACCCCGGTACCAAGCTTTTACACCGACCGTATGGAGCTCATTTCCCATACTCACGGAATCCTTAAGGATCTTCAAGGTAGTTTTATAAAAAGGAATTCCCCTGATTTCTCATATTGGTTCGTATTGTCATAGATAAAGCTATCCTTTTACCTTTTTTTGATTTCAGGATTAATTGAAGGCCATCACAAACGAGCTTCTTATATACATGATCATCTGCAATCTTTCTTGTACATTCTGGTTTGATAAAAATGTGATTTTTTTAATCTTTTAATTCGATTCAGTGGAGACTGTTGCAGACATTCTTCCTGCCATGAATGCAACAAGTTGGAGGTTTAATGGCGACACTTGCAATATTGACACCATTTCCGAAGTCCCGAAGGTAACTCAAGAAGCTAATGATAGCATTGGATGCGATTGCAACAGGAACCGTTCCTCCTAACTTACGGAAATTAATCAATTTGCAATCTTTGTAAGGCTGATTAAGTATTTTGACTTCGATAAACTGATTTATTTCTCAAAAAAATTTATTTAATCGAAATGTATTACTTTTCAGGATCTTCTCCTCAAACCTGTAAACGGGGAGGCTGCCAATAGCGCTTGGTCAACTACGAAATCTTACAAATTTGTAAAATCTTTTTACTTTGTTTACTTTTGGCATTATTTTTTTAAGGTTAAAACTAAGAATCTTTTTTTGTGTATAATGCAGTTCAGTGGATCGATACCTAATTTTATACAGAATTTGATGCTGCTTTCTAGATTGTAAGATGCTTTATCTTATTTTTGCATTGTACTTTTAATACTCTATGCAATTAGCATTGTAGTTTCAAAGTTTTCCATTATTATTAAGACATTATTAGTTCTTTTAAGATTTCCCGGTTTTTTTATTCTCTCTTTTTTTAGTTCTTTGGTTAGTTTCCTTCTCTTGGTTTTCCTTCAGACGATAGTAGTGATACTTCTTACATTTCTATTAACATACGTATCAAGTTTTAATCCAGCCCGTGCGAAGCACGGGCTCAATCTAGTTAGTATTAATACATGATATGTATTATGATACCCATTTATATTTAGTATTTTATGTTTAGATTAGATATAAAGTTTTAAAGTTCATGTGACCGACCAATATTTTTACTATATAATTTTATTCCTGCGCAACGCGCGGGCTTACGCCTAGTTACTATTATAGGTAGAGATGTGCATTTGACTCGAAGAACCGGATTGAACCCGAAATCGAACCGGAACCGAATAGGAATCGAAATCATATATTCGGTTCGGTTCTCGGTTCTCCATTTCCCACTAAATCTGTTCTTGGTGAGGATAGAGACGAGTTCAGAACCGAACATATCCCTTAATAGCACACTTCCTTTTATAACCAAACCGGACCGAAACCAAAACCAAGGTATTCGGTCCGGTTCCCGATTCTTTGATTCCTACAAAACTGGTTTTCTGTTCTTCGGTTCTCAATCCGGCTCGGTCTTGGTTCGGACCTGTTCTCATCCCTAATTAGAGGTGCACAAAAATGGTCGTGGACCGCGGTCGATCCTAAGATGGTCTGATTATTTTCAAGACCAATCTCAAGTTGGACTGGTCTTTCTTCGGATCGGTCTCGGCCTATCCTCGACTAGTCTTTTTACGGTCCATTTTTTGGAACAATGTTTTTTCGGTTGATCTTGTTGTAGATCAGTCCAATCTCGCAGTCTTTATTTTCGGGTTATTCGATCCAGATTTGGGTTCTTTCCAATTTGGTTTCGATTTTGTTCGTTTTTTCGAACTGTTTTTTATTTTCATTTTCATTTTCCATTGCGGATCTAAAGCAACATTAGATCTTGGAAAATATGTTTGTGACAACATAAAAGTTTGTTGGTATAATACTTCTTAAGTCGTATGTAACTTAAGGAGAATGGTCCAATCGAGTAGGGTAATATCTGCTTCGAGAGCAAGGAGAATATGTTCTCTATAATATTTGGGTAACTTGCGTGCTTGGTCCCTAATTTTTTTTTAACTCGGATCGTCCCTAACATTTAGTTTTATTGCATACTTGGTCCCTAATCAACATAAAAAGACTAAAATAACCTTACCAATTTCTTTATTAATTAACTAATTATTTGTTTATTAATTAGAATACAAAATAAGAAAAGAAAAACGATAAAGCCACGACACCCCACCCAAGCCTTTATTAGATTCATCCTTCAATCTCTCTCTATCTCTCCTTTTTCGTCTCCATCATCTTAGGGTGTGTTTGATTTACCTCTTACTGGGTCCAGTAAGAGGAAATGTCTGACTCGGTCCGAATCAGACTGTTTGATAACTCAAAAAATTAACATCTTACCAGGTCCCTAGCTCTTACTCCACCTCTTACTCGGTCAGTTAAAACATATCACTTACTAGAAAAATACCTTATCCTTCCCTTCGCCGTATCCGCCTTCCCTGATATCCGTCTTCGCTGAAATTGACGTACCTATCATTCCCTTCGCTGAATCGTTTCTCCATCCATCGCCGTCCTCCCACCTCCGACCAGTGTCGTCCAGCGCCGTCGCCGGTTTCGCGGTCCAGAACCCTAACTCGTCTCGTGAACGTCGCCTATCGGGTATGTTCTATATTTTCGAATCTGATGTTCCACCCAAAATAAACGGTTCTTGGTGTTTGCCGATTTCTACGAGGTGTACTAATTTCTTGTTTTTTGATTACATTGATAACTCTGCATTGGAATCAATTTCTTGTTCCTTTCTAATAAAACTAGTTTTTTGAAAACTTGCACTTGAATCGAATTCTTGATAACTCCTGCATTTGAATTGATTACAATCTTGGGTGGTGTGCTGATTTCTAGTTTTTGGGAATCGGTTTATTTTGTGTGGCTTGCTTATTAATGTTTATTGGAATGCATTTGTTGATTCTAAACAAATCGATCATTAACACTAGAATAGAAAAAACCCAAGTAACAGTTTACCACAAATGCTGGGATGGTTTGGGCGGAGGAGTCCTGGTATATTTTGTTGCTGCGTTTTCATTTTTGTTGCTGCATTGGAGTCTTGGTTTTCAAGTGCGGTACTAGAGAAATTAAATTTTGGAGGTGGCTAGGACAAATATACCCTTAGTGGATTCTTGGCTACAACAGGGCAATTTTCTTTAGAATATAAATTGAGGCAGAATAATGTTGAGAAGCTCTATATGATTTCAGATTTTTGGTGCTGCGTTTGCGTGCCGGTTTGAGTTTAACTTTCTACTTTGTAATTTTTCTGAATTAAAGAAGGGTAATATGGTTATTTTCATCATTCAGCAAATTCAGTCAGATGCATTATCAAACAGCATGGTTTTAGTCAGAGGCTGACTCAGCCCGAGCTTCTGACTCAGTCAGGCCTCTGACTCTGTCAGGCCTCTAACTCAGTCAGCAACTATCAAACACGGCCTTAATCTTCTCATCGTTTTTTTTGGTGTTGATCATTCGTCTCCATCATCTGAACCATATCTCAAGAATCTTTCTCATCGTTTTTTTTTCGTGTTCATCATCAGAAGCTGACGAAGGGAAGCCCTTGCACCAACCAGATACCCATTCTTAATGTTGAAATAAAAAAATGCCATCGATAAATCATCAAAAACATTTCTCTGTTAGATCTTGCTGAAATAAAGGGGAAGATGATAAGGGAGAGATACACACAGCCCTAATATGCCATGGTATGGTCCATTAGGGGAGATAAGGGAGAGATACACACAGCCCTAATATGCCAGTTCAACATCGATTATATACCTGCGTGAAAAAGGTGGTCGATCTACAAGATTTATCAGGAACTCTTACCCAATCTACAATCTGAGTTCTCACCGGCGGGTCTGCTTTCATTATGTTTACCGGAAGAACATAGGAACCATCATTGACCGCTGCATCCACTGACTGGCAAACCTCTTACCCCATATGCCTCTTGTCGCCGACTGCTAGCCTTCCTCAGAATCCACCGATCGTTGTCTCTGACTTCTCGTGTATGTGTATCTTCCTTCTCGTACTCAGCATCACGCACCAAAGACCCATCAGATCTCGTCTCTTCCTTCCCCCATCTCGACTTCTGCTTCACGGGGATTTTGATTTTTGAATCTGAAGTTTTGTGGTAGCGTGTTTCTGTTATCGGGAAGGAAAGACCCATCAGATCTCGTCCCTTCCTTCCCCCATCTCGATTTTTGCTTCACAGGGTTTTTGATTTCTGCTTCCCGAACTTACCCCCTCCCCCTCACTGAGTGTTATTAGATGCATTTGACCTAACCGGGAGAGAAAGATGATGACTCCATTTAATCCGGCAATTCATCGGAGAGAGAGAGGGAGAACTAGGGGTGGGGTGGGATATAGTCATAAAAGAAGTTAATTAGTGTAAAATAGTCTTTTTATGTGTGATAGGGACCAAACGCGCAATAAAATCGAACTATAGGGAGAGTCCGAGTTAAAAAAAAGTTAGATACTAACCGCGAAAGTTACCCTAAACCACAGGGACTATTAGTGTAATTTTCTTTAATTCTTATTGTTTTAATAGACGTTCAATCATTAGATAAAGAGAGTTCCACCTAATCGACATATATGTTGCCATTTTTAAAGTTCTTTTTTCTTTACTTTTGCAAAATTGTTTGTATTTTTGTTGTTCATAAGGTCTACTTCTAAAAATTGACGCATTTAAATATCTAAAGTTTGAAAGACAGACTTTCCATTACTAAAACATCATGTTAAGCTGTCAAGTTGAAAATATGACAACGACAATGTACATTATAAAACTTTCCATCACATATTGGATTCAAAGCTTGTTATATTCGATTCATTGTGTTAGTATTATTATTAGCATTGTCGAGTGTTATAGAAAATCTTTTGTATTTTATACTAAAAGTGTCATCATTCTAATTAAAATATATGTTCACCACCATGCAGGTGAAGAAATTGTTCAAAACTGAGTATTCAGTTTTGCATTAACTGTGTTTTTGGATGAATCCAATGTACCGTGATACAGATACACGATAGAGCGTTGCCAAATGGAGCATTCTAAACATCCGTGGTTAATGAAACTCTACCCGATAAGCTACTAAAGAAGTTCTTTAAACCCCATGATTTTGTTTAAAAAGTTTCATTACATCACATTGTAGGGTAGTACGACTTATTTAATAATAAATAGGAGAAAAAGCTTTCTTGATGAATTTAATGACTCTCGATCGGTTGAAGAAATCAAATGGAAGACAAATCCTTCATCATTGAACCAAGTTTGCTTGTCTCTCACTAATCCTTCCTCACTAATATAATAGAATTATCGATCTTATGATCGAGATCAGGGGGTAGAGATGGCAAAAATAACCGCACCCGACGGATACCCGAAACCCGAAACCAAATTTAACGGATAAATCCCCGAGTTGATCGGGGATGGGGACGGGGACGGATAATACCCGATATGAAAATCGGGGATGGAGGCGGGGATGGCTCTACCTATCGGATACCCATAACCGTAACCGAAACCGACCCCGTCGGATACCCGATATATATATATATATATATATATATATATATATATATATATATATATATATATATATATATATATATATATATATATATATATATATATATATATATATATATATATGAAGTAGGTTCCATTGAGAATGAAAATAAGGTTGAGATCGTGAGAATGAATATGTGCCACATATTTTATATTGCCGCCCTAGTGCTTTGCACATATGATTTACACCACCACTACCACCTGCACCATCTACGTCACCACCACCACCACCACCACCGCCGCCACCGCTACTGCCAACTCTACCACCTCTATCACAATCTCGACCACCACCGCCGCTACCACCTTTACTACCACCTCCACCACCGCTACCACCACCCACCGCCACCACCACCACCACCTCCATCACCGCAGCCGCCGCCACCACCACCTTCGTCACCACCCATCTCCACCAACACCACCACCCCACTAACACCGCCGCCACCATCACCACCATCATCGCCACCCTCTATCACCATCACCATCATCATCGCCACCGTCTACCACCATTCCGACCACTACAACCATATTTCAAAAATGATTATTCATATATGAATATGAATAATCATATATGATTATTCATATATGATATATGAATAATCATATATGAATATACACATTCATATATGAATAAATCATATACGAAAAATTAAACCCATCTCGTCGTCGTAGAACGGCGCGTCAACGCTGACACATCTAGTGACCCAGATTCATTCTCGCATTCATATATAAATACACACATTCATATATGAATAAATCATATACGGAAAAATTAAACCCATCTCGTCGTCGTAGAGTGGCGCGTCAACGCTAGCGCATCTAACGGCCCAGATTCATTCTCGCATTCTCAACCTCTTTTCCATTTTCAATGGAACCCTCCTATATATATATATATATATATATATATATATATATATATATATATATATATATATATATATATATATATATATATATATATATATATATATATATATATATATATATATATATATATATATATATATATATATATATATATATATATATATAGGGAAAGGTTCAAATGAGAACCATTAAAAAGTTAAGAACCGTGAGAACTAATCTCGGCCCTTGACGCAATTCATGGGAGGGTTGTATATATATGGAGTTTACCAAGTGTGAACGCGTTGTAGACGATCAAACCCCGTAACCATTAGATCAAAATAATGTGTGACTTGGATTGGTTTTTATAGTTCTCAATCTTTTAATGGTTCTCATTTGAACCTATTCCTATATATATATATATATATATATATATATATATATATATATATATATATATATATATATATATATATATATATATATATATATATATATATATATATATATATATATATATATATATATATATATATATATATATATATATATATTTGACGTCATACGTTTTAGCCGTAAAAAGCAACTGACAAATTCCAAAACTCTAAATTCTCTCATTAACTTATTTAACTTATAAAACATGAAATTAATAGTAATTAAACCCTAATAAGTCAGCGGCTGACTCATTGGGTTCCTCTAAGTTTTTGTTTTTCTGTAATCGTCAATTATAATCCAACGATTTCAATTGACGACTCACGCTGTCACTCATACCACTTCACGTACAATCGTCTAATCACAAGCTTCAATTGCGATTTTGATTTCTAATTTCCGCAAAACCAACAACGGCAAATCCGGTAATTTTATCCGTCATTCTGATTTGTAACTCTTTTTCGTTTAGCATCAATTTTTTTTATCAACATATCCATAACAGCAATATCGTATGTATAATTTTGATTGCAAAAGGCATTAACTAATAAACTCTAATTCGTTGCATTGCATCATATGTATATTCTTGATTGCAAAAAGCAATAACAGCAATATCATATGTAATCTGATATTTTATTTGTTAGTATGATATGTAATATCATCCAGATTTGTTCATCTGTAATACCATATTGATTTGTTGATCTTGCTATTGTTTTGGTCTAGAAAAATGGAAAAAACGCTTGAGCAAGAACATCAGTCAACACCAAACGATTCTTTAAATGTTGAACACGATAATACAAGTCCAACTGTTGATTTGGTAGAAGAAATGATTGAACCAAATGTGGAAAAGCCTCCAAACAAAAGACAAAAGAGCATTGCTTGGCAACATTTTGTGAAAATTACAGTTAACGGCAAAGTGAAAGCACAATGTAATAATTGTAAGGCGTTATTAGGTGGTGAGTCGAAAAATGGTACCTCACATTTGTTGGAACATATAAAAAAATGTAAAGCTAAGAACCAACCCGATATTCGACAAAAGCTTTTGGTGTCCAACTTGAAATCTGATATGTCGACTTATGTTTACAATGAGAAAGATGGTAGAAATGCATTGGCTAAAATGGTAATATTACACGAGTATCCGCTTTCGATTGTTGACCATATTGGTTTTAAAAATTTTACAAAGACTATACAACCTTTATTCAAATGTCCTTGTCGAAATACATTGAAAAGTGACATTATGAAGATGTATGTGATGGAGAAAGATAAGGTCATTCAAAAGATTGAAAAAATGCAAAGTAGAATTGCCATTACAACTGATATGTGGACTTCAAGCAATCAAAAAAAGGGTTTATGGCTATCACTGGTCATTTTATTAATGATTGGTGCCTTCAAAGTAAAATATTAAGGTAATGCTTTTTTCATCTTTATTTTATAATATGTTATGCAATTTTCAATATTTTCTTAACTTTATTTTTATTATATGTACCAGGTTTGTTTATGTGCCTTGTCCGCACACCAGTGAAGTTCTAACAAATGTTTTGATGGATGCATTGATGGAGTGGAATGTGGATACCAAATTGTCTACTATCACAGTCGACAATTGTACTACGAATGATGCATTAATCGGTAAGATTAAAGAAAAGTTGCAATTAAATAAGTTGATGCATGATGGCACCCATATTCACATGAGATGTTCAGCCCATATTCTTAATCTAGTTGTTAAAATTGGATTAGATGTCATTAAAGGTGCAATTGAGAATGTACGTGATAGTGTGGCTTATTGGACAGCAACCCCCAAAAGAGTCGATACATTTGAGAGCTCATGTCGACAATTAAAAATATCATACTACAAAAAGTTAGGTTTGGATTGCCCAACAAGATGGAATTCAACTTACTTAATGCTTAAAGTGGCTTTGTTATATAAAGATGTTTTTGCACGTCTAAAACAACGTGATACCCAATACAAGACATTGTCTAGTTCATCTGATTGGGAAAATGCACATGAAATATGTGGGAGATTGGAGTTATTTTATAATGTCACTGCACTTTTTTCTTTTCTAGGACAAGGTATACATCCAACTTATATTTTCCCAAAATCTGTGAGATTAGACTAGAATTATCTAAATGGAGTTCATGTTCTAATATTATTGTACAAAAAATGGCGAACCAAATGATTCAGAAGTTCAATCAATATTGGGGCACAATTCATGAATTGATGGGTGTTGCTGCAGTTTTTGATCCAAGATACAAGATGGAAATGGTAGAATTTTATTTCCAACTTCTTTATCCGGATGATTTTACATATCAAGTTAGTAAAATGAAAAGCTTTTGTGATGATTTAGTAAAGGAATACCAAGAGAAAAGTATGGAAAATTCATATGATGGTGGTGATTATACGGGGTTGAGTTCCACAAATGAAATGGGTTGTGATGAAAATTTGTCAGCTTGGGAAAAGTATGTAAAGGCCAAGAATAAAGTTCCTCACTCGGCTTTGAAAACCGAGCTTGATCGTTATTTAGAAGAAGGGATTGAGCCTGAATCTCAAGACTTTGATATTTTGATGTGGTGGAAATTAAGAGCAACAAAGTATCCTATATTGCAAGCAATAGCTAAAGATATATTGGCTATTCCCGTCTCTACCGTTGCTTCCGAATCTGCATTTAGTGCTAGTGGAAGATTAATAAGTCCACATCGAAGCCGCCTTAAGCCTAATACAATAGAAGCTCTAATGTGTGCACAAAGTTGGTTGTGGGAAATTGTTAACAAAGGTTAGCTTTATACTACTATTGTTTCTATATCAGTTTAGTTTATTAATAACTTTTTTTTTGTATTTAGATGAAGGTGTGACATTTACCTCGGATAATCATGCAACTATTTTTGAAGATTATGATACGGATGGTGAAGCTTGAAGGTAATAATGAAACCAATTTTTTATGATTATAATTTGATAAATTATAGTTTTTATCATGCATTTGTTTATAATTTGTTTTTGTTTTGTTTGTAGGTGGTATTTGATAATTTGATGCTAAAGTTGGGATTAGAAGTTAATGATTTGAGTTTTTGTTTATGATATTGTTTCAATGTTGGTGTTAATGTTCTAAGACTTTTTTATGGTTGCAATTCGTAAATTTGAAGTCTTTGAATGTTATTATTTGTATATGAAGACTTTTTTATAGTTGCAAGTTGGAAATTTGGAGTTAGCTACATAAAATTTCAAAAACTTGTAACGGGGAAAAAAATACCCGATTACCCGTTGGGGATCCCCGTTCCCCGTTGGGGATGGGGATGGGAATGGATTTTTAATAACCGATGGTTATGGGGGCGGGGATACGGTTATGGGGATGGGGAATGCAATCCCGGGTATACCCGTCCCCGTTGCCATCTCTATCAGGGGGTTTAAACCTAGAAGAAAATTATGACGCCTCTAATAGATGAATCTCTCCTCCTGTGGCTTCTTGTTTGAATCACATAGTGAATTTCTCCCTGGGAAGGAAATCGAAGAACTCGCATCCGACCAGGGGAGGGGATGAATGGAGTTCAGTGAAAGAAGTGTAATAGAGATAAAGAGAATGAAAGAGAGAGAAAGAGAGAAAGAGAGAGAGAATGGAGCGAGAGGAAAGGGTTTCGTAGAGAGAGGGTGGGGTAGGGTGGGGTTTTTTAATTAAAAATAATACATTTAATTAAATTAATTAAAAAATAATTACTTAAGGGGTATATTTGTCATTTCAGGTCGGGTGTTGACCAAAACAACTAAAAATGTCATTCACAGGGACCAAAATCACACAAAACATCTGAAAGTGGACCAATGGTGCAATACCAAACATTTTTGAACCAAAACCACATAAAAATGAGACAAAATTACAATTTTGATCCCTAATGTATACTTGATTTTTCAAGTTGGGACAAACTATACGAAAATCACGATTTTGGTGACTAAGGTTTGCAAATGGTTTCAAATCGGTCCCTGGGGCATATAAAAAGACTGAAATACCCTTTCTATTATCTTTTTCATTTTCCTTTTAATATATTATTTATTAAAGCAATTTAAAAAAATACACCCCACCCTACCCCCACCCTCTCCGTCTTTCCGTCTCTCTCTCTCTCTCTCTCCACACACGCACACACAAACAAATATATATATATATATATATATATATATATATATATATATATATATATATATATATATATATATATATATATATATATATATATATATATATATATATATATATATATATATATATAACACCAACAATCACGATCTCGATCTCTTTCTATTGTAATTGTGCTGTGACTTTTGAAGCAATCAGACCAAACAATTCCGGGAATTGTCTTTGAGAAGGAGTCGAGTAAACGAACATTTATTTGGAGTAACAGGACCAAACACCTAATCCCGGAAGATTGTTTACGCACGAGAGAGAGAGAGAGAGAGAGAGGGGGGGGGGGGGAGGGAGAACGACGAGCTCCGATTTTGTGGGTTTCTAGGATGCAATCGTAAACTGAATTACAATCCCCGCCTACATTTATTTTCCATTACAGTAAACCTAATATTCCACCGCCTTTGCCTCAAAGATTGTCACAAACGGATTTTTTTGGAACCATTTTCCTCTTTGGATTATTACGCGTATCCTGTGAGAATTTATAGTCTGCAAATTGATGGTAATTTTGCTATCAGACTTTAGTCCTGATTGAAGTCGAGATAAAATCTGGTATTTTTAGGTGAAATTGTGTTCGGAATTTTGAGATTTTGCTACATGTGAGTTTTGGTATCTTTAGCCTACGTGTCTGGGTTGCATTTTTCAGTTCCTCGGATCTGGTGATCGGAAGCAATGGTCACTCATTTGTGGACGACGGCTTGAGATCGAGGGATGGAGTCGTCACCGTCTGTCTCTCAACGTCATCGAATTCCGTCGTTCTGTCTCTCTTCTCAATTTGACTCCATCATGAAAGTCTCCGTCAAATGTAACCGTAGATCCAAGAGCATCGACTACGATGGACTCATTCTAATCTCTTAGGAAGACCTCGATGATTCATACTCAATAGCTAGTTTCCACATATTCTTATCTCCGATCAATTAGGTTTGAAGAGCACCCTGCCCCGTCGAGATTTACATTCGAGTGGATTGCTAATCGTGGCAAGGAAAATGAAGTAGAATCTTCAATTGTTGGCCAATAACATTTTCCCAGAAAACCAAGAATATGATTATAAGATGGTGATGGAGGCTCGAACTAGAATGTCGAAACACATTCACATAACTTGCAAATTGCAGGATATGCTTGGGAAGAGAGAGATGTAGAGGGTGGTTGTGGTGGTGGTGGGGTGCGGTTTATTTATTTATTTTTTTCTAAAATTGATTTAATAAATAATATATTAAAAGAAAAATGAAAAAGATAAAAGAAATGATATTTCAGTCCTTTTATATGCCCCAGGGACCGATTTGAAACCATTTGCAAACTTAGTGACCAAAACCGTGGTTTTCGTATAGTTTGTCCCAACTTGAAAAATTAGGTATGAATTAGGGACCAAAACTGTAATTTTGTCTAAAAATGACAAATATAGAGACCATTTTTGCAATTTTATCTAAAATAAATTCTTATTAATAAAAAATGAAAGCCTAAGACATTACTTTATTTTAGCATATAAGTACTCTTTTTTAAAAGTCTAGTTTAATATATAATTACTAAAGTATATTTAAATTAAAATAAAGTAGTTATATACTACTTCTAAATAAAACTGACCTAATTAAACATAACAAATTATAAGCTACTTCTAAATTACTAAAGTATATTTAAATTAAATTAAAGTGCTATTCGAGCCAACATAAACTTGGCCACACCAATTGCTTTTACCGATTAATCTATTTTGTTGTCGCCTGTCGGAGTTGCATAAAATCATTCCAAATTGACAACATACAATTTGATTTGTTGATTTCCTCAAATTGTAGGTTCAGATAAAAAAACGGAAGCTACTTCCTTCAGCTCCCGGCATTTCTAGATTGTCTAATATTCAAAACTTCAAGTTTGGTATTCTTAAAGTGTTTTTTTTTTTTTTTTTTTTTTTTTTTTTCAATTCTATAGAGATATTTGAGATATAATTAGAAGTTGGATTGAAAAAATTGATTAGGTGTGAAAGGTATGTATACAATTTTATTTTAGAGATAAATTGCCATAGAGAGAAATAATAGAAATCACTAAATTCATAGTTCTAGCCGTTGCTTCTCAAATCTACAAACTTATATTCCGACTTTTGGTTTGGTATTTTGGTCTCCCACATTGACATAGCACAACAAAATAAGAGGTGTTCACCTTGTATATTTTTGGGCCCAATAGAAAAATACTTTTATGACCTTGAATAGTAAATGGTATTGGCGATAGAATAATCTAACATAAACGTTTTTCTCTTCAATATATATAGAATTATGCCTTGGGCTTCCTGGCTACTCTTCAATATTTCGACTTTTGAGTTAAGTTGTAGATCTTAGATTTTAAAGAGGAATCTCTTGTGTTGGATTAGAATCGTACACATTTGGAATGGGCTCCTATTCAATATCATCTGTCGTCCTTCCCTAAACTTTTTTAGCTTTCATATGTCTCTATTTTTATTCATAAATATATCTGTTTCAATTAGTACTAATTAGAATGATGTTGTTCGAAGTTAATTGTTTGGTTAATTTGCTCTAGGATTTGTTCATAGTAATCATGTTTAGTACGTAAGTTTTAATTTCCGTACACGCATTTTATTGCATTCGTTAATGTTTCATCGAGTTTTTGACCAAAACGGTGTTTTTGAAAAAACTATTTACCAAAATGGGTTGTTTCCAAAATATTTACCAAATACGGTGATTTAATATTAATTTTGAAAATTACTGTGCGTAACTAGTGCCCTAAACTTCCCGTAGTGTCCTAAACTTCCCGTAATACGGGAAGTTTAGGGCACTAGTTACGCACAGTAATTTTCAAAATAAATATTAAATCACCATATTTGATAAATATTTTGAAAATAACCTATTTTGGTAAATAGTTTTTTAGAAACATTATCTTTACTCTCGCTTTCTAGGACTTAGTTTAATTGTTGAGTTTAGATAAATAATACAACATACTTGATACTTAAGATGTATCAATCGATCATGCTTGTATTATCTTATAGCAAACTTGTGTGTTTATTTTTGCTTAGTAAAGTAATGATTCATTTGATTGTCTTTATTATATTTCACCACCAACGAAAGTTGGGATGGAATTAAACAATGACAGTCGACTAATATTCATCTCATATCCAAATAATTAACCATATAACTTATTTTAATTTCACCCAGGTCCGGCCCAAAAGGTATGCGACCTGGGCAATCGTTTTGGGCCCAATCTTTCAAGAGGCCCAGTATAACGAGTTTAATATTAGGGGTGTTCGTGGTGCGGTGTGGTGCGGTTTAGAGTCAAAACCACAAACCGCACCGCATGTGCGGTTTGAGATTTTTAAAAACCGCAAACCGCACCATAAAAGTCCAAAACCACATAATTCGGTGCGGTGTGGGTTAGTGCGGTGCGGGCGGTTTTGGTGCGTTTGATGACCAAAATTTAATATTGTGTATTTCAATTTTCCATGCATTAGGATAAATTTTTGTTTTAAGATCTAAATATAATATCGATTATACGAAGTTATGTCTGGGATTTGATCTTTGGAAATTTCAAGGTTAGTTTTTATTAATTTATATCATTAAATTTTATTATGTATTAGTTTGTTATCTTTCCATATAAATAACTGGGTAATAGAAATTAACAAATTATATCTACATTATAGATATTTTCAAAACATATTTATATTTTGTATAACCTCCATTACTTTTATATTTTAAATTAAGCAACTAAGTATAACCTGCAAACAAGCCATATTATTGAAGATTGTATAACTGGGATACTTGTTGTTTAATATATATATATATATATATATATATATATATATAGTGCGGTGCGTTGCGGTTTGGACTGCATATTTATAATTATAAACCGCAAACCGCACTGCAAAATGCGGTTTACCAAAATTACAAACCATAAACCGCACCACAAGATTGAAAACCGCATTATACGGTGCGGTGTGGTGCAGTACGGACGGTTTATACGGTTTGTGTGGTTTGATGCACTCCCCTATTTAATATACATTTTAATTTAGTGGTTTTTGGTAAAATGGCCCAATCTAGAAGCATGTCATGTTTAGGCGTTTAGCGTTCGTAGTTCCAAGTTGGTTGATTGGTTCGTACAAGTGTTAAACCGCAAATTTTATCACTTTATTGTCTCAATTAGGTAAACTCTTTCTCAACTTTGATTGGTTAGTTTAAATGTTTGATTTTGCCTTTGTATCGGACTGCCAAGGCCCAAGAGCAAAAAATGGGTTATGACTTATGAGGCATGATGCTAAGGGTGTTTATGGTTGTTGCTTAATTAGTTTCAAGTGTTTTTTCCTTAAAATTTTCATACTGCGGGCTTTAATAGTTGGTCCGTTCCTTGGGTGTTTGTTTGGTCTTTAAAAATAAGGGTTAATAAAATAAAAATCACTGTAGTTTGATCAAAATTCTGGTTTAACCAGTATATTTCTTTTTGTTTCTTAAAAACAGTCATACTTTCAAAAAATTTCATATTGATCATTGTTTATTTGATTTTATAACTTTTAAAGATTATTTTCACCGAAAGATTAGTGAAAAGTTCCATATCGACGTTTGAAGCAAATGTTGGAACTTCGTGCAGTGAAGACTATACATAAAGTTATTCACGTATGATTTTAGTTTTCGTAAGTGCAGCTCTTCAGCCACATTGTGAATGCATAGGGTGTTCAAGTGAATCCACTAAATTTTGAATGCGACGGGGGTAACAAGTGTTTCAGGTTGGCGGCATAGAATCATGACTTTTATTTGTTATAGTGGTCGGAATGTATCTTTTTGAAAATATGAATGGTTTTTACGAAATCTTTTGAAAGTATGAGTGACGTTTTTAGAAAAAAAATATATAGTGCTTAAATCGAATTTTGGCAAAACTACAGTGATTTTTATGTTATTAGGCCTAAAAATAAATATACTTTTTGCTGATGCAATATCTATTAGATGTATGAGTTGATGCAATATCCATTGAATATATGAGAAATTTAGCATGGAAATTTCTCAAGAGGTTTTGAAAAGTATCTAGCCAGGGTTATAGTACAAAGAATTTCAAAATGATGATGAAATACATTGGAAACTACCCTCGGTTCACTAGTGGGGAATTTAGGACGAAACAGGTCATCGTTACACCGTCACTAAATTGTGTCATCGACGGACCACCGAAACCTAATCAATCAGAAAAAGGGCGTGGGTAATCCAAACTGACGGTTTGTTTGACATATTTCCAGCAGATATATCCGTTGTAAATTACCAACGAAATACCGACAGACCTGTTTACTAACAGAATGCAGACAGATTTCAATTAACCATGTTTGACCAGGATACCGATGAAGAATCTATCGATAAAATACTGACAGTTTGCGATTGACCAGGCTTGACTAGAATATCGAAGGATTCCTTTGACCCTATTTCACCATTCACTAACATATTACCAATAGACACGAATGCTTTTAGTGACAAATTTCTCGTCACAAAATGTTTTTGTTTAAAAAAATTAACATTTTTTTGCCTAAAATACAGAAAAAAAACATTAAACCTATGATAATAATAATCATATTAAAACAAAAAACTAACTAAACATTACAATAAAAATTGTTCAATATATTAAAAGTGTCAAATAGAAATTATAATTGTTCAACATAATTATTCAAAGCATAAAATTAAGAATTAGAATCACCAGGTGGTTTGTATTGTCTAATAAACGTCGTTAATTGTTCTTCAATTCAGATTGTTTTTGTTGAATTTCCAAATCCAGTTGTGTTTGCCTTCATTGCATTTGCAAATCCAATTGAGCTTGTCTTCCTTGGATTTGTCATTTGATCTCATTTTGCAAATCAACTTGCTTTTATTTGATGGTTTCTTCAATGTCGTGCACTTGTTCACGCGACTTTTCTACCTAAAAATGGCAAGAAAAACATATATAAATTAGCAATTGTATCTCACTTTAATACGATAATAGGAGTGTACTTTACTTTATTACCAATAGCATATTATCAAATTAATCCATAGTAACAACGTACTTTTCTTTTTTATCCATTATAGCGAGCAAATTTACATTTTTAACATAATTACAATAGACTTTACAATTACAATTCATACTAGCAACATACATTATTTTTCATCCATATTAGCAACGTACCTTACTTTTACTATCCATAATATCAACATACTTTATTTTTTTATCAATTATAGCATTGTACTTTACATTTATATTCCATAGTAGCAATGTAGTTTACTCTTACTATCCATAATAGTAACATACTTTAGTTTTCAATCATAACAACAATGTACTAAACTATCCATAATAGATCTATTAAAATTATCCATAATAGCAACATACTTTAATTTTCAATCATAATTGCAATGTACTAAACTATCCATAATAACAATGTACTAAAATTGTACATAATAGCAACGTACTTATTTTCACCCATAATTGCAATGTACTTTACTTTATTATTCATAATAGCAACATATGTTAATTTTGATCCATATTAGCATTAAACTTTACCTTTATTTTCCTTCATAATAGCAATATACTTTACCTTTATTATCCCTAATAACAAAATACTTTATTTTTTGTTAATGGAACTAATACTTCTTGGGTTGTTTTATAAACTTGCATATTACGTGATACATTTCACGAAGTATTGCTTGACAAAGTTTACACTTATAAATACTCATTTTGGCTTGAAGTTATGATTGTGTATAAGGCATGTGCATACATATAGGATGGGATTAAACTTGTGTGTTAGATGGGCATCTATAGGAACATTTTCCTTTATTGATGGATGTGGTTGTCAAGCGATAACAGCTTGGGGATGGACCTTGTAACTGCATTCCATGAAATCGTGAGAGATAGGCACATGTTTCTAGATATTGACCATATATGTCTTGTAGATTATTATGGGTTTTGAGTGCGATGTTGTTACCTTGTTAAAGTTGGAGGCAACGGATATTGTGTGTGATGCTACAAGTTAGGCCTATGACCATCTTAGGCATAAAATGAGAATGTTGATAAGAGGGTAGAGAAGAACATGGGATGGGGTTAGATGCATATGCATTTCATAGCATGACATTGCATAATGAAGTCATTTAAGCCTTAAGAATTATGAATTCTTTGGAAAAATATAATAAAATGTTTTTGGGAAAACTGACTTTGAGTTAGATCGCCATATTTATCCAATCTCACTATAGAGTCATTTTTTCGATCTTTACTCATTGGACTCCTTAGTCTATGTATCCACAGATGATCTTTTGGAGGATTAGAGATTATGAGGACATTTAAAAGTGTACAGATTGTGTGGTTGCTTAAACTTTTGTTGTGATATGATTGTACCCCCTTAAAACTTGAAAATTATGTTTTTGGTAAACTAATTGGGACCTAATTTCGAGACTTTTGGAACTTGAAAACATTTTAGGAAAAAATATTTCTTATTAAAGAAATGGAAATCGATGGGTGTTACAGTTGGTGCATTCAAAATCATATGCATTTATAGACCTTAGGGTGGGTGGAGTCGTTGATAATTGGTTGAAAGGTGGGGGCAGTGTTGGCGGTACCGCCGTTTATAGGTTTGCAAAATATGGAGATGATGCAGGTTCATGAAGTCCATCAACCCACTCTCTCAGGTTATGCATTATGCTAGTACATTAGGAGTTGGGAAAGATGGAAAAAGGAGGAGAGAGAAAAGCTGACATGACATTATGAGTTAACTGGGTTGTGGAAGATGGATTAGCCCCCACCCATAAGATGATAAAGCTTGAAATGATTTATGAGTTTGAATATTGCACACACTTGTACGTATGTTGATATTACGTATAAATTGGTGAAAATAAAGAAATAAATATATAATAGAGTCATTTAAAAAATGAAGCAAAAAAATGATGGTTAACCCTCGATATATCTACATTTTATCATTGATGTTATGTATTTTTCATTCTTCTAGGGTTAAACATCATTTTTTTGCTTCATATTTTCCAAAACATTATTATACATTAATTTCTTTATTTTCACCGATTTATACGCAATATCGGCATTCGTACAAACGTGTACACCATCCGAACATGTTATTCATTTCATGCGTTATCAATTTAAGGTCTATAAATTCATTTGATTTTGAATACACCAACACACATACATACACCTACACATACACACGTGCATACATACATATACACACATATACATGCACATACACATAGACACATACATACACATAAATACATACATGCACATATAAACACATACACATACATATACATATACATATACATACATATACACATACACATAAATACATACATGCATATGCATACACATACATATACAAATATAAATACACACACTTGCATACATACACATACATATACACACATACATACATCTACACGTATACATACACATACACATACAAATACACATACATATACACATAGACATACACATACACATACACATACACATACACATACACATACACATAAACATGCGCATACATGATACACATTCACATACACATACACGTACACATACGCATACACATACACATACATATACACAGACACATACATGTACACATACGCATACACATACACATACACATACACATACACATACACATACACATACACATACACATACACATACACATACACATACACATACACATACATAGAAACATATACACATACATACACCTACCTATACATATACACGTATACACAAATATACGTACATATACACACGTACACATACTTATGCACATACATATAAACACTTACACACGTATACATTTTTTAGTTTTTTTAATTACCGACATGTCGTTGCTAAAGGTTATGAATTCCTTTTTTTAGTTTTTTTAATTGCATATTAGTAGTCTTCATAACATGTACAAAACTATAACAACAACTATCGTCACTGTTGGGATTCGATCACATAAACATATAATCATATGCAACGAAAGACTAACAAGATCAAATCACATAAATCTCCATGAACAGAGTTCAGGATCATGCAGTTCATATCAGTTATAGCAACAAAAACTTAACAAATGTACCTTAGGAATATCTTCCTCCTTGAATATGACGACCAACATCTTGAAAAGGATGAATAGGATCCAAAGTGTGAATCCCCTTAATGACTCATACACAGGAACACCAGAAAACCAGACAGATAAGAAATTCTTCTATGCTTGAAGATCAATCCAAAAACCATTGGAAAGGGTTCTTGATTTCGAAAATGAGAAGAGGAAGGGAGAAGGGAAGATGTGGCGGCACCTCTTGGAGGATGGGATGCCTTAGGGTTGAACCTCAGGGACTCTATTTATAGTGCAAGGCCCATACGATTTCAAACTTAGGACCCTTTTGGCGGCCGCACCCCCTGCACTTTGTTTCCATTGATTAAACTTTTAATAATTTATAATCCAGTCCTTTTAGTTGATTCTAAATTAATTCTAAATTAATTTATCAATTAATTTATTGATCTAGTTTCTAATTAATTTATTTTTCAATAAATTAATAATTAATCATTCCCTTTTACATTTTCTGACTCTATGTTTTTCTAGGTTATGAGGGCAACCCAGAAGGAGTCTACCATTATTAGAAATATTACCACAAGTTGATGATCTTGGACATTATTCCAACAACCACTATACATACACCACAATGTTTTTTTTATATTTTCATCTCAACAGGTGATTTTGCTATTAGTGTATATATACCTCACATGTGTATTATGTGACAGTAATAACAGGGCCAACCTTAAGGGTATTCAAAGTGTGCCCATGAACAGGGCCCACTAAACCCTAGGACCTAAATTTTATTCATTCCTTGTTAATATTAGATTTTCTAAATATTAAGTCCAAGGCCCAAAATAAAATTAAGGTTAAGGTTTTAAGAAGCAACGCACACATGGAGCTTCTAATTATTTGCTATTTGCGATTTTTCTAGAAAACTAAGCTACAAAATCAAAAAACTTTTGGAAAGGATAAAAATGATTCAGTTCCTTGTTGCTTTTCATATTTACGCATGGGGCACAAAAATAATGATAGCTAGTGAATCGTCAACAGTCCTTGCATCAATGGTTTCATTATTTGTTCAAATTTAGACGAAACAGGTCAATTCAGCTTCTCTGCTCTCAAAATCAGAAAGAATTTTTTTTTGTCAAGGGGTGTTCGATTACTGTTACTATGGTTGTATTTTGAATTTGCATTCCTCGGATCGTTGAGTTGTTATCATCTTAAGAATACCTTCAAGGGCGTGCTTACAATGGTGGCTGTTGTGTTCAGAATCTGCATATTTGTTCGACTTTAATTGTCGCTAATTGAAAATGGTTCTCTCAACTCAAGATGGTTTGTGTTGCTGTTTTTCCTATTTTATCATTCATTCTCACAATGTAAATTGTTGGTAATAGCTGTGGCTTTATCCGATCGTTATTGTAGTATTGAGTTTGTATCTTTCCTAATGTTTGTTCTTCTTTAATTTCTTGGCCATTTTAGAAAAGAGTATCCATCTATTAATTTATAGGTTTCTCAAATGTTTCATTAAAGTTTTACTAAAAATCCTTCTAGAAAAATTTTCAAATACTCAAGAAAGAGCTTGAAATATAATATAATATGATGCAATCATATTACTCTAATCAAGAAGATGATACCAAAAGCAAATCCTAAGCTTTTAGAAGTAGTTTGCTTCAAACAAGTGTAAACTTATCATATGATTGAGATAAAGTAGTTTGTAATTATTATCCTGATCAAGTATGTTAGTCAATATCTTGTACATTATTATCATATGAGTAAACTGCAAATTTTGTCCCGTGGTTTGAAAAAAACTGTTGATGACGTCCAAAGAGTTTTCAACTTGTACCACTAGTCCAGAACTGGTGATTTTTGTGGTTTTAGTCTCTGAAAAAGTTGAAATGACTAATTTACCCTTATAATTTGTTTTTTCATTTTTTAAATATGTATCTTAATATCTTTTAATTAAAAATAAAAGAAACTCATCCTCCCAACCCCTATCGTCTCCGTTCCTACAATCGATATCCTCTGTCACTCGCTAGCTCGGAATGTTGTTTTGGAACCGCGACTATTTCCACTAACACCATTAACGAGTTGTATTGTACTTCGTCTTCACCTTTTTAGACTAACACTGAGAAGCAAATAAGGGCTCGTGATTTGGTTACGTCTCGACAGACGGGAAGATTTACGGCACAAAGGAACCGAACTGCTTGTGCGAACATGATTTTCATTTCCTTTTTTGTACCTAGATATTTGAATACTCTCCCTTTGATACTCGCATCGAGAAATCCGATGTGGGGATAGTGTTGTTGGTGGTGGTTCGTTCTGCTATTCGTGGTTTGGATTTGAAACTTTTTGACATCAACCTTGTCGGATTTCATGGCCATGGTGTCGGCCACAACGTTGTGTATATCGGGCATTTTTGGACCAGGTGGAAGCAGAGCAGGATGCTTATGCATTGTTTTGCAAGATATGGTCCTGACATTTTGGGTGGTTTGCAGCAACTCCGGCAGCATCGACCCACTCATCGACGAAGGTATTGGAACAGAGGATTGCCATTTGCTCCCAAATTAGGCCGTGACGCGACTCGTTGGCAGTGATAGGCGGTAATCTGAGGTATTCATCGTGATGATCCTCAGCAGGGGTGGAGACACGGAGGGCCATGAAACATCTCTGATTGAATTCTCGATTTGCTACGAGGATTTCCGTATGGCCGCTGTAGGATGTTTGTGAAAAATCACCGTATTCCGCTATCTTTGCATTTGAATACAAGTTGTAGAGTCTTGCAACGAACCTGTTCGATATCATCGATGATTTGGCAGATGGGGCATTTTGCAGTGAGAGTTTTGGAACCCAAAAAGAATAGAAAGAGAGATAGAGAGTCGAAGAGAGAGAGAGAGAGAGAGAGAGAGAGAGGAAGAAAGACGGGGTAGGGTATAGTGGAATAGGTGGGGTGGGGTTGGGTTTATTCCTTATTATTATTAAATTAAAAATGTATCTAATAACTCTAAAAATGATAAAAAGAAATTAGAAGGGCATAATAGTCCTTTCAACTTTGTAAGGGACCAAAAACCATAAAAAATTACCAGTTTTGTACTAGTAATACAAGTTGAAAACTTTTTAGACCTTATCTATAGTTTCTTGCAAACCACAGGGACCGAATTTGTAGTTTACTCTTGTCATATTAATATATTATGTATTAAATAGTATAAAACTATTGGATATAATTATTTATGAATATGTAAGTGAAAAGTTTATGCAAACGAATATTAGAAGAATTACCTTTTTCAAGTAAAGCAAGTTTTTTGTGTATTATTGTTAATGAAACTTTACTAGAGTATATAGCAATGAAAAATGGAAAATTAGAATAGTTTTGCTTATATTTTTTTATCTTTTAAGATTTAGAACGTATGTTCATTGTATAGGGCCTCTGAAATCTTGTTGACAGCCTTGTTAGTCAATACCTAATAAATTATTGTCATATTAATATATTAGGTATTAAACAGATGTCAAATCATTGGATAAAATTATTTATAAAGACGTAATTGAAAAGTTTATTTAAAATGAAAATCAGAAGGATTACTAGAAGGATTACTTTTTTCAAGTAGAAGCTAGTTTTTTTGTGTATTATTTTGAATGAAATTTTAAGTTTAAGTATATTACAATGGAAAATGAAAAATTAGAATTAAATTAGAATTCTTTTGCTAATGTTTTTTTTTATCTTGCAAGTTTTTGGGCTTAATTTTTCTTTTATATTGCACATGACTTCGGAAATCTTATGGCCGGCCATGAGTAATGATACAACTAGAGGTGGCAAATGGGTCGGGTCGTGTCGGGTTCGGGTCGGGTCAAGACACTAAACGGGTTGAGAGGGGTGAACCCGAACACGACCTGTTTACATAAACGGGTTGAAAGTTGTAACCTGAACTCGACCTGTTTAACCCGTTTCAACCCGACACGACCCGTTTAACCCGTTTAACATGTTTTATAATCGGGTCAGCTTATAACCCGTGTAACCCGCGAACCCGTTTAACATCCAAATTACATAAACAAAATCCAACCATTCGTCTTTGTCTCGTATCTTAACTTTAATTTTTATCAGATCGTGTCTTATTGTCTTATTGTTTCTCAGGTTCCATCTTCATGTTTCTTAGATCACATTCAAGTTCTTAATCTAGAAAAAAACATGTATATATTTACAATATGCACATATATAGTTCTATACCGTGCATAGTTTTATAAGTAGCAAATACCTAAACCATACCCACAAATACATAACATACACACAGGAGAGAAAAAGACAGAGATCTGTTAGATCCGGAGAGAAAAAGACAGAAAATCGGAGGAGAAGCAAAGAAACAATGGTGGAGCGATGCTGAAATCGTGAATCCGACTCCTTTGAAATCGTTGAAGTGATGCTGAAATCGTGAATCAGACTTGAAGCGATGCTGAAATCGTGAATCAGACTGAAATCGTGAAGAGAGAGGAGAGGAGTCTTCAAAGCTGGACAAGAAGCAATCTTCAAAGATGAGAGTGAAAGTATGAAACTGTGAAAGTGCTATTAGTTGATTAGGTTTAGGTCATAAAAGCTGAAACGTGAAACCCTTTCCCATGTTAAGGTTAGCCCAAAATGTAATTTAAAATTGGGCCTAATAAAATCTATAATATTAATATATAAATATATAATATATCTAATATATATATATATATATATATATATATATATATATATATATATATATATATATATATATATATATATATATATATATATAATTATATATATATATATATATAAACGGGTTACTCGGGTCATCTTCGAGTTGAAAGTCTTGACCCTAACACAACCCGTTTAAAGTTTCGTGTCTTGTCGTGTCGACCCGTTTACTTAAACGGGTCGAAACCTCTTACCCAAACCCGCTAATTTCGTGTCGGGTTCGTGTCGGGTTATCGTGTCGTGTTTGATTTTGCCAGGTCAACATAAATCATCCTGTAGTTTCTTTCTTTATATTTCTCTCATTACATCTCATATCTCATAATGTTGAAATCTATTGAAATTTAATGACTTATTCAAGTTAAAA
>CM042015.1:93635375-93649138 GCA_023525715.1 Cichorium intybus
CAAAACAAAGCAGGGGTTAAGGCTGGAGGGAGTTGTTAGCATGTTCAGCATGTGCTAAACTATGTCACGTCAGCATTCAGCAAGTTTAGCACATGCTGACCAAAAATGGTGGTAGTGGTCAGCACATGCTGAACTTCATGCTAAACTATTTTATTAAATATTTTTTTTAAATTATTTATATTATTAAAAACAATAATAAAATTAAAAACAACCATTTCATTAAACTTAAAATACATTACATTAAAATTAAAAACATAAATAAACAACTTAAAACAAACTAAATTAAACTTAAAAACCAACTAAACACGACCTCATATATTGGGGGAAAGAGGATATAAATTGTAGAAGGGGTTTGATATTGAAGTTGTGTGGTAAAAATGATTTGAGGGTTTGGTTTATATAAGAGAATAATTGGATTTTTTTAAATTAAATTTTTTTTTTTTTTTTTGTATTTGTGACCGTTCAACGGTCACATAACCGTTGCCAAAGCTTTAGCGAGCTCGCTGGAGAAATGGCGAGGAAACGATAGCGAAAGCGAGGGCGAAGGAAGACGGGGTGGCTTGGCGATGCTGAGCGAGGAAGTTGGCGAGGGGATGGCGAGGCCACTCCCCCAAGCCTAAGATCTTTTGTACAAAGGTTGGATTGGGGTTTGGTCAGTACAATCATATAAAGCAAAAAAGAAATCAATACTTTTTCGATTTTTATTTTCAGAAAAGTGTTTTTAGGTGTTTTATAAGGAAGCTATCCCACTTTGAGCTACAGTGTATTTGACACTTTTCCTTCAAAAGCGAAGACTGTTTTTAAAGTACTTTTATACTTCAACGTATGTAATAGTAATAATATCTTTTAAATAGATTGTCATATACGATGTACTCTTTCATGATCTAATTACGGTGCTTTTTTGTTCATTTCTAAAGAACAAAACTTCATAAATTGTCCTTGTGGTTTCAGAATATATTGAGTTTGGTCCCTAACTTTCAAAAACCTCAAGGGTAATCCTTATGGTTTGAAAACTTTTGTTAAATCGTCCCTGAGCTATATAAAATGACTAATGTACCCTTTTTAATTTCTTTTACATTTATTTAACTAAAATTTATTTTTAATGATAAAAAAGAAAAATAAAATAAAACACACATCCTTACCCCTCCCCCTCCAGTCATTTCTTACCATACCACCACCATCACGATTCTGCAACCCTCAAATCTCGAAACTCAAAATTGGAGAACCGGGTCGGGTATATGAATATCCCGACGAAAGTTATCTGCAACCCTCAAATCTTGAAACTCAAAATTGGATTGATCGGTTGCAAGAGTTGTTCTTCCTTCCGTCTGAGATTCACACGGTCAAATATACGTCATTGTGTATAGCAGATTTAAAGCCGCAAGCTAAGGTTTTATGGCGAGTGGGTGTTTGGAATATTTTTCCGAGAGACGGGTATCATAAAGAAATTTTGGTTCGCGATATCTCGATTTTGTATGGGCTGATTTCAGGCCGGGTGGCTCTATCGTATGCGCACTTGGTGATGTTGAATTTATGGGCTACTTATAACAAGATCGAATATAGGTCAAGTATCCCTCACGGTTACCTCTTGTCTAGATTTCTAAATCATGAAGGTGCTATTACTACCGATATGGAGCCCCGGTGGATAAAAATACAAAACCGGATCTTAACACAGCAGGATATTCCTCATCTCGAGTTTTCGTTTCAACCCCCGTTTCACATCGTGGAATGGGAAAACTGAACATTCGTGGCAGATTTTGAACCGGAAGAGAGAGAGATAGTGGAGAGAGAAAAAGCCGAGAGAGTTAGAAGAAGAGAGGAGCTGAGAAATCGGGTGCAATTAAGAACAGGTTTCGGAATACCCTCACAGAAGTCCAAAGATTGAGAGAGGAGGTTCATGTGACATCCGCCTAAAATGGATTCGGGTCAACCCAACCCAATTGGGAAATTTAATAAACCCTACTCAAGATTTACTTGACGCTAATAGGATCAAAACCTATACAATACGATATAAATTGACGTTAATAGCAAAATAGCATAGTATAACGTTATAACTATAATCAGATTAAATTATGATACCATATTAAAATCAAATCAAAGTATGATACTCTAATTAAATTAAAAGAGTCAAACTTGAATACTATAATTAAACTTCAAATCAAAGTAGATTGTTATAATCAAATAATAACCTATTTTTTTATAAAACTCTATTTTTATAAACTCTACATTAAATTTTATAAAATTCTTATATTAATTAGTGTATTACATAGAGATGCTTGTACTAGTGGGAAATTATGAAGATCATCTAAAGTCAAAAGTTATTTCCATGGTCTCCCACTCACACCTCTCATCATCTTTCCTTTCATTTTTCTCCCCACACATTATTCTCATCACCACTCAAACCCTCTCTATCCTTTCTCTCCCTCTCAATCTCGAAATTCATCTAAGAAATATCAATTTTCCAGCCAAGAACAAGCTCTCATACTCAAATCTTCATCCCTATTGAAGCATTTATCAAGGTATGTTGTTAAAAGTTCCAAATTCATACATGAAACAAATTAAATCCACCAAAATATCTAAAACTCATTTTATGCATAAACCTGATTTTTCTAAAGATCCCATCAATAAAATAAGAAGTTCTGGAAATTTTCAGAAAATAACTTATTTTTATTGAATTACTATAATTATTGCACTAAAATAAGGCAATAATTCACATAAAATACTTTTTGTAGTCAATAAATTCTGGGAATATTTTGGAACAACCCATATATTGAGTAAAGTGGATTTATAAAGTTTCATGCATTTATATTACTGTTTGATGCTTATTTTGTATTTTATTTTGTTGTAGATAAATAAATTGAAAAATATAGTTATGTATGTTAAAAACTAGATTTTATATTTTTCGCACCTTATTCACATATTAAAGACTCCATGACTAAATTTAAAGATTTTGTAAGAATGTTTTCTTATTTTTCCTGATTTAATGTTTATTTAATGGTTTAAATTGATAATAAATAGCTACACATGTCCAAAAATTATAACACCCTATCAGAATATCATATATAACATGGTAATCATAAATAAAAAGTCTAATTAATTTCTCTTAATATTTTCCTATTATTTATGATTTTATTGATTAGTTAATAATGAAAAACATAAGAAATACTTCCCTTAGTCCAAAATATCCAAAATATTTACAGTAGACTCAATATAATGTTAGAAAACTATGGTTAATTTTCCAGAATTTTTAGGGATCATTTATTAATTTTCCCGAATTTTGTTGTTGTTTAATCATTAAAATACTAAATAAATACTAAAGCAGTTAAGAAAAATATGAAAATTTTACAGTAATTACTATTTTATGAAATAATTATTTTCTGATAATTTCAGAATGTTTCATTACTGTTTAGTATTTAAAACCATTTTCCTAAATATCTAAGCATGTAAAAAAGCATTTTAATGATTATTTCATATAAATAATTGTTTATAATATATAAAATCTGTAAATACTTATAATTTGACTAGTTATTATTTTAATAAGAAATTATTAAAATATTTCCTAAAGTGAAAATATAAATTAATTAAGCAAAGTAATTAATTCAATTTAAAATTCATTTAACATATAAATACATTAATATTCAAAACAAAATTTGGATAATTGTTAATTCATCTAATATAATAATATGTGTCTAAATTATTTTTATTAATACTATATTCCCATTTATCGATTCCTAAACCAAAACTATTAATTATAATAGGTTCCACGTCGTTTTGACCCGAGCCGTCTATCGTACAACACGCGCATTCCTTATTGGACTAATGTGAGTTATCTACCCCATATTTTATAATTTTCAATACTTTTGGGGTGTATCATGTGGTTTTAATATGTTCCAACTTCATTTTATTATTTTAGCACAATTGAGACATTGTTGGGACATTTATACATGAATCATTATTTGTATAATTATTGTTTGTTTACGCTACATGTACTTGTAGTGCATTACCATTTTTAGTCTAATCTCCATGACTATGCCCGTATTCTTGAGGTACGTTATGGACAATAATAGCGCTATTGGGTTGACCACCCCGCCTTGGGACGCTAAGGTGATTGATTGCACGTGGTTGAGTGTGTATGATGATTAGATGCTCCATCCTATATATATACTTATATGTATATATAGGGTGAGGACTTATTGTTGTTGTTATCATTTGTTAATCAATTTTTGATTTATAAATTGTTATCTCAATAACACTTGTTTGCCAACTTCAAAAGAAAACAAATTTCAAATTATTCAAACTCACAATTTTCTTTAATAAAACTAGATTACTCACCAACTCTCGTAGTTGACCTGTTTTTACCCATGATGCAGATTTGAAGAATGAAGTTGATGAAAAGTAGGGTGTACCTTAGAAACCCACAATACTATTTAAATTTCATGTAATAAATGTTGTTGTATTTGGATTTGTATTTGTATGTTGTGGATTTTGTTTGCATACTTAGTACTTAATTGAATCTAATCATATTATAACATAGTTGTCATGAGACTTTGAACAATATATCACGCCTTGATCGATTCCGCCAAGGATCGGGGTGTGACAGATTGGTATCAGAGCCCTTGACTATAGGGAATTAGGTTAATTGCCTTGACCTAGTCTATAGCCTCTAGGGTCCTCTCGTATGCTAGTTTATAAAATGCACACACAACTGCAAGCAATTCGCACTTAGAAAATCCTAGGAATACCTTTGTGTGCTAATTGCTTCCTTATGTGCTTACGTATTATTCCCGACACTTATATGTGTGCATACACTTGTGAATTTTCTCCTCTTTCTCTTAAAATCACACACATACTCAAATGGTTTCAAAATAAAAATTTATATACATATATATTCCTTAGAGCTCATAGGAAATTAAAAGTCATCCACTCTAGTTGGGTAGGATCAAAGTAATGGACGCGTAGTAACTGGAAGGGGGAGGTGCCGGTAGCCCGAAAGTCCTGACTAGGTAAGCATTCGTATACATCCCAATCAACCGAGGGACCAGTTTCCTTACCTGGGGACCAAAGGCGAGAGTTCCCAAACCTATAGGCCAAAGCGCGTCATTCACATTACTTTTGAGCCATCAAAATACCCGACCTTATCAAACGTATCCGAAAGGATACACTCCAAAATGGCCAACTCATTGGACTATTAAGTTCCCTAATGGGCCTTGAAGTGGGAAAAACATGTGAAAACTTAGTATTGTGGGGGCTCACGCAATTGCTACATGCTTCACATTTAGTACCCATGGAAAGCCTAAAAGGTGCCCAACACTCCTAACCATGGCCCAACAAGTGTTTTACAATCATTTTACCCAATAATGTCTACAAACTTAATTTCCATAATCAATTTACAAAGAACTCACAAGTCCATATGCGTGTTTCTCATAGATGGCATTACGACCCCCATACGCTGCTCGTAACAACCGAAGGCTAGCCGCCCTTATCGCTAAGGAGGTAGCGAATGTCATCCCAACAATTGCAACCCATCTTCAAACTCTTCAGCCGCAAGCTCCAGCAACCACTCATCGTTGCTCGTTTAAGCATTTTCGTAGCTGTAATCCGCCTTACTTCAAAGGCATAGATGGTGCCACCGCACTCCTCACATGGATCGAATAAATGGAGAGTACTTTCATCCACAGCGAGTGCCCTGAGGACCTGATGGTCCGTCACGCTACAGGGTGCCTCCAAGGTCATGCGTTCTCATGGTGGAACCTAGAAAAACGGGCAAAATGAGAGGGTGTTGCCTTGGGAATGACCTGGTCAAAACTAAAGGAACGCATGATAGAAAAGTTCTGCCCGGACAGCGAATTGCAAACTCTCGAGGAGGAATTCTGGAATCTGAAACAGGTGGGAGGAGACAACGCGACTTACACTAATAGATTCTATGATCTTTCAAGACTCCTACCTCACATGGTTCAACCTATGAAAACTGCAATACGTCGCTACATCAAAGGGTTACCGCGCCAGATCCGTGATTCGGTGACCAGCAGCAGGCCATCTACTCTGGAATCCGTAATAGAAATAGCAGGTCAACTCAACGAGGATAATATGAACGATGGTGTCCTCCCACGCAAGGGTTCAAAGATGACAACTGAAAAGCCGACCCCTGAGACCCCTTAATTGTTAAGTCCGAGTCCTCACACCGACACGACAAAAAGAAGCGGAAAAGCCATCACCACAACCATGCTGTTATTACCCCTGCTGCTCCTATCACCCAAGTCACCCAACCAAACAAAAAGCCATATATCGGACCTCACCCCCTCTGTAACCATTGTAACTATCACCATATGTCCACCAGCCCGTGTCGCCTTTGTACGACTTGTGGTCGCTATGGCCACTTGGCGGACACATGCCGTGCACCAAAAACTCAGCGACCATTCGCTCTACCCTCAAATCAGCAAACACAAACCCGGTATCCAAGTGGAACATGCTTCAACTGTGGTGACCCCACCCATTTTAGAAACGCGTGTCCTAGGCTTGTCAATATCATTAACACTCAAGCCCAGGCAAATCCAACAATGCAGGTTCCAACTCCCAAAGGCCGAGCATTTGTCATTACCGCAACCCAAGCACAGACCGATAACAAGGTCGTAAATGGTACGTTTCTCATAAATGACTGCTACGCGTCAGTACTTTTTGATTCAGGTGCCGATAAAAGTTTTGTGTCTTTGGAATTTGAACCCATACTTCACACACCCCGCACGATACTTGATGAACACTTTACCGTAGAAGTCGCCAACGGAAAAAACATTTCACTCAATGCAGTCATCCAAGATTGCACTTTCGATTTTTGCGGTCATAAATTTTCTGTCAATTTAGTTCCTATGGAACTTGGTAGCTTCGACATCATCGTGGGAATGGATTGGCTATCCCAAAACCATGCTGAAATAGTGTGTTACGAGAAGTTTATTCGTATTCCTCTTGCCGACGGTCAAAGTCTTCGTATTTATGGCGAGACTCGTTCAAAAAAGCTTAGTCTTATGTCATGTACTCAAGCTCGATCGTATCTACGTAAAGAATACATGGCTTTCTTAGCCCATGTGGTGGAAACAAAGGTCAAAGAAAAGAAGATCAAAGATATTCCGATTGTACGAGACTTTCCCGACATCTTTCCCGATGACGTATCTGGACTCCCTCCAGTACGTGAGCTAGAGTTCCGCATCGATCTCGTTCCTGAGGCTGCTCCCATAGCCAAGTCTCCATATCGGTTGGCTCCAACCGAGATGCAACAATTGGCAAGTCAGCTCCAAGAATTAACCGATAAGGGATTTATCCGCCCTAGTACTTCACCCTGGGGAGCCCCGGTTCTCTTCATTAAAAAGAAAGATGGTTCGTTTCGTATGTGTATCGATTATCGGGAGTTAAATAAATTGACCATCAAGAACCGATATCCGTTACCTCGGATCGACGACCTTTTTGATCAGCTTCAAGGAGCTTCATGTTTCTCAAAAATCGACCTCCGCTCGGGTTATCACCAACTTCGAGTACGGGAAGAAGACATCCCCAAAACCGCTTTCCGAACCCGCTATGGCTATTACGAGTTCACCGTTATGCCTTTTGGCCTAACGAATGCCCCTGCCGCATTCATGGACTTGATGAATCGGGTATTTAAACCTTATCTCGACCGTTTTGTTATCGTCTTTATTGATGACATCCTCATTTACTCCAAGACAAAGGCAGACCATGAAAGACACCTTCGTCTAACTCTCCAAACATTGCAAGGAAATCAGCTCTATGCCAAATTTTCGAAATGCGAGTTTTGGTTAAATGAGGTACAATTCCTCGGTCATATTGTAAGTGACAAAGGTATTTTAGTCGATCCCGCAAAAGTTGAAGCAGTTAAGAATTGGAAAGCCCCACGTAACCCCAAGGAAATTCGGTCATTCCTCGGTTTAGCTGGCTATTACCGGCGTTTCATTTCAAATTTCTCAAAGATCGCTTTACCGCTTACTTTTCTCACTTGCAAGGGTACGCCATTTGATTGGGGACCCAAGCAAGAAGACGCTTTCCAAACCCTTAAACAAAGATTGTGTGACGCTCTGATTCTTACACTTCCTGAAGGATCCGAAGATTTCGTGGTATACTGCGATGCCTCCAATCTCGGTCTAGGTTGTGTTTTGATGCAAAGGGGAAAGGTTATAGCTTACGCATCGCGACAACTCAAAATCCATGAAAGGAATTATACGACTCATGATTTGGAGCTCGGTGCCGTGGTTTTTGCTCTTAAAATTTGGAGGCATTACCTTTACGGCACTAAATGCATAATTTTCACCGACCACAAGAGCTTGCAACATATTCTTAATCAAAAGGAACTCAATATGAGACAAACACGATGGGTCGAACTCCTAAATGATTACGAGTGTGAAATACGCTATCATCCGGGCAAGGCAAACGTCGTAGCTGACGCGTTAAGCCGAAAAGAACATGCCAAAGCATTTCATCTAATATGTTCTCCTATCTTGTCCAATCTAAGTGACCGAATTCGAGGAGCCCAACACTCGGCAATTACTTAAAATGACATGCCCACAGGAATTGATGGGGAGTTGGAAAGTAAATCTGATGGTATTTTCTATTATCAAGATCGCATCTGGATCCCAGATCGCGACAATCTTCGTACATTCCTGATGGAAGAAATCCATAAAACTCGATATTCCATTCATCCTGGCGCTGACAAGATGTATCATGGCTTGAGAACCAATTATTGGTGGTCGGGAATGAAAAAGGATATTGCTTTATTCGTGGCCAAATATCTTACATGTTCCAAAGTCAAAGCAGAACATCAACGACCCTCTGGACTATTGGTCCAACCGGTAATCCCCGAGTGGAAATGGGAAGCGATCGCCATGGATTTCGTAACCAAACTTCCCCGTACCACCAAGGGACACGACATCATTTGGGTAATCATTGACCGTTTGACCAAATCCGCTCATTTCCTTCCCATCCGTGAAGATTTCAAGGTCGAACAACTTGCTCGAATTTACATCGACGAGATAGTTAGTCGGCATGGCATCCCTCTCAGCATAATTTCAGATCGTGATGGGAGATTTCTCTCTCGGTTTTGGCAATCACTTCAAGCAGCCATGGGAACCCGCCTCGATCTCAGTACCGCCTATCATCCTCAAAACGATGGTCAATCTGAGAGGACAATTCAAACACTCGAAGATATGTTGAGGGCGTGTGTCTTAGATTTCGGAGGAAACTGGGACTCTCATTTACCATTGGTGGAATTCTCCTATAATAACAGTTATCATTCTAGCATCAAGATGCCACCATTTGAGGCATTGTATGGCCGTAAATGCCGATCTCCTATTTGCTGGCATGAAATTGGCGAGTCCCACGTGATTCGCGCAACAGTGGATTCTCCAATAGTTGGTCCTGAGCTTATCCAGGAAACAACCGACAAAATCACTCAGATTCGCAATAACCTTCTCGCAGCTCGTAGCCGACAAAAGAGTTACGCCGACAAGCGACGCAAACCGCTTGAATTTATCGTGGGTGACATGGTCATGTTAAAAGTGTCCCCATGGAAAGGTGTGGTTCGATTTGGACGCAAGGGTAAATTGGCACCACGCTATGTAGGCCCGTTCAAAATCCTGAAAAGGATCGGACCAGTAGCCTACGAGTTGGATCTACCAATAGAGCTTAATAAAGTACACCCAGTATTTCATATAGCCAACCTCAAGAAGTGTTTAGCAGACGAGAACCTTCATGTTCCTCTCGAGGATATCCAAATCGACGAGACAATGCAATTTATCGAGAAACCCTTGGAAATTGCCGACCGAAAGGAAAAGCAACTCAAAAGAAGTCGCATTCCCCTGGTCAAGGTAAGGTGGCAGTCAGCACGTGGACCTGAGTATACATGGGAGCGTGAGGATCAAATGCGTACCAAATACCCACAACTTTTCTCTTAAGGTACTCTCTTCTTAAATTTCAGGACGAAATTTCCTAAAGTATGGGAGACTGTGACATCCGCCTAAAATGGATTCGGGTCAACCCAACCCAATTGGGAAATTTAATAAACCCTACTCAAGATTTACTTGACGCTAATAGGATCAAAACCTATACAATACGATATAAATTGACGTTAATAGCAAAATAGCATAGTATAACGTTATAACTATAATCAAATTAAATTATGATACCATATTAAAATCAAATCAAAGTATGATACTCTAATTAAATTAAAAGAGTCAAACTTGAATACTATAATTAAACTTCAAATCAAAGTAGATTGTTATAATCAAATAATAACCTATTTTTTTATAAAACTCTATTTTTATAAACTCTACATTAAATTTTATAAAATTCTTATATTAATTAGTGTATTACATAGAGATGCTTGTACTAGTGGGAAATTATGAAGACCACCTAAAGTCAAAAGTTATTCCCATGGTCTCCCACTCACACCTCTCATCATCTTTCCTTTCATTTTTCTCCCCACACATTATTCTCATCACCACTCAAACCCTCTCTATCCTTTCTCTCCCTCTCAATCTCGAAATTCATCTAAGAAATATCAATTTTCCAGCCAAGAACAAGCTCTCATACTCAAATCTTCATCCCTATTGAAGCATTCATCAAGGTATGTTGTTAAAAGTTCCAAATTCATACATGAAACAAATTAAATCCACCAAAATATCTAAAACTCATTTTATGCATAAAACTGATTTTTCTAAAGATCCCATCAATAAAATAAGAAGTTCTGGAAATTTTCAGAAAATAACTTATTTTTATTGAATTACTATAATTATTGCACTAAAATAAGGCAATAATTCACATAAAATACTTTTTGCAGTCAATAAATTCTGGGAATATTTTGGAACAACCCATATATTGAGTAAAGTGGATTTATAAAGTTTCATGCATTTATATTACTGTTTGATGCTTATTTTGTATTTTATTTTGTTGTAGATAAATAAATTGAAAAATATAGTTATGTATGTTAAAAACTAGATTTTATATTTTTCGCACCTTATTCACATATTAAAGACTCCATGACTAAATTTAAAGATTTTTTAAGAATGTTTTCTTATTTTTCCTGATTTAATGTTTATTTAATGGTTTAAATTGATAATAAATAGCTACACATGTCCAAAAATTATAACACCCTATCAGAATATCATATATAACATGGTAATCATAAATAAAAAGTCTAATTAATTTCTCTTAATATTTTCCTATTATTTATGATTTTATTGATTAGTTAATAATGAAAAACATAAGAAATACTTCCCTTAGTCCAAAATATCCAAAATATTTACAGTAGACTCAATATAATGTTAGAAAACTATGGTTAATTTTCCAGAAGTTTTAGGGATCATTTATTATTTTTCCCAAATTTTGTTGTTGTTTAATTATTAAAATACTAAATAAATACTAAAGCAATTAAGAAAAATATGAAAATTTTACAGTAATTACTATTTTATGAAATAATTATTTTTTGATAATTTCAGAATGTTTCATTACTGTTTAGTATTTAAAACCATTTTCCTAAATATCTAAGCATGTAAAAAAGCATTTTAATGATTATTTCATATAAATAATTGTTTATAATATATAAAATCTGTAAATACTTATAATTTGACTAGTTATTATTTTAATAAGAAATTATTAAAATATTTCCTAAAGTGAAAATATAAATTAATTAAGCAAAGTAATTAATTCAATTTAAAATTCATTTAACATATAAATACATTAATATTCAAAACAAAATTTGGATAATTGTTAATTCATCTAATATAATAATATGTGTCTAAATTATTTTTATTAATACTATATTCCCATTTATCGATTCCTAAACCAAAACTATTAATTATAATAGGTTCCACGTCGTTTTGACCCGAGCCGTCTATCGTACAACACGCGCATTCCTTATTGGACTAATGTGAGTTATCTACCCCATATTTTATAATTTTCAATACTTTTGGGGTGTATCATGTGGTTTTAATATGTTCCAACTTCATTTTATTATTTTAGCACAATTGAGACATTGTTGGGACATTTATACATGAATCATTATTTGTATAATTATTGTTTGTTTACGCTACATGTACTTGTAGTGCATTACCATTTTTAGTCTAATCTCCATGACTATGCCCGTATTCTTGAGGTACGTTATGGACAATAATAGCGCTATTGGGTTGACCACCCCGCCTTGGGACGCTAAGGTGATTGATTGCACGTGGTTGAGTGTGTATGATGATTAGATGCTCCATCCTATATATATACTTATATGTATATATAGGGTGAGGACTTATTGTTGTTGTTATCATTTGTTAATCAATTTTTGATTTATAAATTGTTATCTCAATAACACTTGTTTGCCAACTTCAAAAGAAAACAAATTTCAAATTATTCAAACTCACAATTTTCTTTAATAAAACTAGATTACTCACCAACTCTCGTAGTTGACCTGTTTTTACCCATGATGCAGATTTGAAGAATGAAGTTGATGAAAAGTAGGGTGTACCTTAGAAACCCACAATACTATTTAAATTTCATGTAATAAATGTTGTTGTATTTGGATTTGTATTTGTATGTTGTGGATTTTGTTTGCATACTTAGTACTTAATTGAATCTAATCATATTATAACATAGTTGTCATGAGACTTTGAACAATATATCACGCCTTGATCGATTCCGCCAAGGATCGGGGTGTGACAGTTCACGTTCACCATCGGGTGAAGAAAGTGAAACCCTAAATCTCAAGAAGTCGGAAAAGATATGGTCACGTGAATCGTGCACAAGTTGTGTTTAAGGCTACAATGTGAAGAACAGTATTGCACCGATTCTTGAAGCCATTTTCGTGAAGCATGGTGACATAGCAGCTGAATGTCAATTCAAAACAGTGTCACTGAGGGCGGGTTTCCTAGAGGTTGTTTGTGAAGTTGTTATGCAGCTTCAAACCAATGATGATACAACTATAATTTCTAAAATGGAGGAAATAGAAAGCAAAGTCTCAGATGCAGCAGAGACGGCCAATATTAATGTCTCGTGGCTTCATTCTCACTTGGAAGACAGGAAAATGTCAAGTTTGATAATGGAAACGAAAGTAAAAACGAGTATGCTTAAAAAAGTTGTTGAAATGAAGGTGAGAAAGAGAGGTGCAGAGCTCATGGCTGCACAACAACGGTTTGAAAATGGTGTGTTTTCTTTTCTTTTTCTTTTTCTTTTTTACCCTTAAAAATAAATTGTAGTTAAAGAAAATGTAAAATAAATTAAAAAGGGTACATTAGTCATTTTGTATGGCTCAGGGACGATTTAACAAAAGTTTTCAAACCACACGGACTACCCTTGAGGTTTTTGAAAATTAGGGACCAAACTCGATATTTTTTGAAACCACAGGGACCATTTATGAAGTTTTGTCTTTCTAAAGAAATAATTTATTTCGTTATCACTGAAATCTAAAATATATTTCTATTTTGTAAAATAACAAAAATACAATGTCTACTAGTAAAAGGAATTAAAACAGTGATAAAAACCGTTGCAAATCCTTTCAAGGTGTGTTAAGCGGAGTGGTTGCCTATGAAATCATTGGCATCGGCTGCCACGTAGGCGCCACGTAGGATGCATACGAAAATACATTTTGATGCCTACAATGAGGGGTGGATACCACCAACATTTTTATTATTTTTAGATTTAATATTAAATTAAAGGAAGAGAGAGATAGAGAGAATAAATGAAGAGAGAGAGAGAGAGAAGAGAGAGGGAAAAGTCATCGGTAT
>CM042015.1:93649161-94004161 GCA_023525715.1 Cichorium intybus
TGAATATATGAGTTCTCAAATGATCCTAACTCTATCTCTCTCTCTCTCAATATATATATATATATATATATATATATATATATATATATATATATATATATATATATATATATATATATACATACATACATACATACATACATACATACATACATACATACATACATACATACATACATACATATATATATATATATATATATATATATATATATATATATATATATATATATATATATATATATATATATATATATATATATATATATATATATATATGTAGGGTTAGGTTCATATGAGACCATTATATTTCGTAAGACCGGGAGACGCATTATTAGCCACTCATTTTGGGTGTAAAGCAAAAAAAATTAAAAAAATGCAAAATAAATGAAAAAAATATATTTATTTATTATTTTCGTCATTTTTTATTCAAAAAAATTAATAAAAATTAAATTAAAAAATAAAAAAAATTAGCGTTTTTTCATATTCTAGTAGAATATTACACTAGTTTGTGTAATATTCTATTAGAATATACAACATCCAGCAACATTCTAATAGAATATTTTTTTGATTTTTCCAGGTTTTTTTTGAATTTTTATTATTTTTAAAATTTTTTTAGATAGAATAAGTAGCGAAAATAAGTAGGAACTTTTTTTTTTGAAAGTTCTCATTATTTTAGCCTATTTATTTTTTTGGTTTCTAAAATGAGTGACTAGGATTGAGTCTCCCGGTCTCACAAAATTTACATTGTTTCATTTGAATTTCTACATATATATATATATATATATATATATATATATATATATATATATATATATATATATATATATATATATATATATATATATATATATATATATACACACACACACATATAGACCAAATATCAAATGGGAACCAATATTTTCCTAAGAACCGTAGGAATTTTTTGACTGAATTTTTTTTTTCAAAAAAAATGACATAATACATGTAATTGCATATATTTAAGACATTTTGTACAAAAAAATGAAAAAAATAATATATATACACGAAATGTGCACATATGCACGAAACGTGATCATATACACATTTTCGAAAAAAGTGCATATGTGCACATTTCGTGTATACATATTATTTATCAATTTTTTTTTGAAAAAAAATCTTAAATATAAGCGATTAGGTGTATTATGTCATTTTTTTTGAAAAAAAATTTCAGTCAAAAAGTTCCTACGGTTAATCTAATTAAACCGCGAAACCGCCCGAACCGAACCTTATACGGTTTGCGGGTTCGGGTTAAACGGTTAACGGTTCGGTTAGCGGGTTAATTGATCTGGTTAGGCGGTTTGCGGTTCGGTTTACGATTTTGTCAAAATAATACGGTGCCCGTCCGAAAACCGTTTAAATATATTAATAATAAATATTTATAAAATATATTAAATATTAAATTACCCACTTACCCCTTATGTTTAGGGCACGTCTTCACTATTCACTGGGAGAAACATTCTGGGGTTCTTCATTATTCTCTGGCCACATAAGAGCTTCTATAATGAGCATGTACATCATTGGCAGAAATTTAAGCGCAGTAATACAAACACTATGTATTTTGAACATTTTAAGTTCCAGACAAACATTAACGCCAAGACTCACCATTGCCACTTATCACGTATTAAAAGTAACGACTCACCATTGCCACTTATCACGTATTAAAAGTAACCGATTAAAAGATCCACCTATTAAGAAATTCTTCACTTTTACCAATATACCATATTCTCCAAAGTAATAACTAATAACATAGCTCCAAACAAACAAAGGGAAAAAATTATACCTTTTCAGGCCAATAACTTTTGTAATTCTAAATTTTTATAATTTTGGATCTGTACTTATCAATAAAAACTCTTTAACTACAATAAAATGAGATAGAATATTATAGGCTCAAATCAGTATCATTAGTTATTATATTACTAATAACTAAAATGCTCCACATTAATATTTTACAAAAATAAATAGAATACAAATATTTCTCAAGGATGATAGGCATGTTTTAGCGACTTTGTTCCTCTTTCTTATACCATTTCAAAAAAATTAATGAAAAATGGCAAACTAGAAAAACTAAAAACTATAAAGTCTCAAGTTTAATTTTAATAAAATGATGAATATGTAAAACTAAAAAAAGTATCTTTTGGCCAAATTGAAATGTGCATGTGCCAACAGCAAAGCAACATAAAAAAAAATAGGAGTAGAATCACTATTAGATAGGATTTGCTTAAATGGGTCAAACCAAACCAAACCGCCTAAATCGAAACCGCCCAAACCGCAAACCACCTAACCTGTTTTAAGCGGTCCGGTTTACGGTCGGTTTGGTCTTCGTCCCCAAACCGCCTAACCCGAACCGCCTAACCCGCGAAACCGCAAAACCGCCCGTTGCTCACCCTAGTATATATATATATATATATATATATATATATATATATATATATATATATATATATATATATATATATATATATATATATATATATATATATATATATATATACTAGGGTGAGCAACGGGCGGTTTTGCGGTTTCGCGGGTTAGGCGGTTCGGGTTAGGCGGTTTGGGGACGAAGACCAAACCGACCGTAAACCGGACCGCTTAAAACGGGTTAGGTGGTTTGCGGTTTGGGCGGTTTCGATTTAGGCGGTTTGGTTTGGTTTGACCCATTTAAGCACGGCCACAAATCATTAAACCGCAAGCAACCGACCTATCGCGAACCCGCCGATAGCGGAGGCGTTCTCTCGTCGGCCCCCTCTCTAACCTACGACCACCAACCGGGGGTTTCGCCCACCCTAACATACAACGAATATACATCACACACACACACACACATTGTAACACCCCTTTCTCAAACCATATTTTTAATACAGTTTATAATACAAAACATTTTACAAAACGTGACCATGAAAAGTCACCTAATTTTTTTTTTACAAACTTTATTCTCAAGGGGATATTACAGACTTAATACAGAAACCATAATTCAAACTTATCTGTATCTTACACTGGTCCCAACTTCAGTCTCCTGCTCCTTCCACCTAAGTACATAGCATTTAAAAAAACTAATACGTGAGACATAAAGCCTCGTGAGTAATATGGGTTTAGACCCAAAACTTTTCTGCTCAAAACTTGAAATATAAACAAGTAAACTGCTTAGAACGTATTTTCATAATAAATCTCAAAATACTTTCTTTCTGAAAAACTGCTTCTTTTCTCAAAACTGTTTTCTTCCGTAAAACTAATTTCTCTCTTTAAAACTGCTTTCTTTCTTTCTTTCTTGTGACCAACTGAAACTCATGAATTAGTTTAGTTTAATTCATTCTACTAACTCCCCTTGCGGGACAGAACGGATCCACCCGCAAGGTTATGCTATCTCTGTCTCCCCTTTATGACTTGGAACAGATCCAAACACAAAAGGTATGCTAAGCTAGACAACTATTTCGCGACGGGAGGTACCACCCCAGTAGTGTCTTCAGATCTCCCGATTATGTGGGTGATCCTAGTCCGGACAACTGACTCTTATTACTTTCTTAGCTTTAGTTATTATCTCATTACCTTCTTCATTTCATCACAAATTGGTCAAATGGGACAAAATTTAAAATAAACTCAAACTCATAAACTTTATAACTCTTGATCAAAAATACTATCAAAACTAACTTCAATATCTCTAGCTCTTATATAGAGCTTCTTTCAAAACTTTTCAAACTATACTTCTTTAAAAACTGAACTTCTTTAAAAACTGAACTTCTTTAAAATCTCTTTTAAACATTTAGCTCTTAGAGCTACTTTCAAAACTGTTTCCAAACTTTAATATTTGCAAATATTTGGAAATCTCATTTTCTGAAAATATTATTTTGCTATGTACTAGAGAAATCCTCATAAAACTCACCTTGGTGTAACTACGGGTCACTAAGCTTCTCGTACACCCTTCCCTTTTCCGTGCTCAACAACGTTCGAAGCACCACCTATACAAGTAGCATATATATTTAATAAATGCATACTACAACTGGTTCTACAGTTCTAAGGTCTCACATAATACAACTTCAGGTCATAACAAATGTATAACCATTAATAAACTCATTTTATAGTTTTCTCTGAAATACGCGTATTTTGCTACAGTACCCCCTAGGGGTCGTATTTCAGTTCCGACACTTTTCCATGAAGTCTTAGGCCATATTAGACTTGTGTTTCAAATTTGGAGTTAATTGGACAAGTCTAGCTCAAATTCCAAAAATCAAGTTTTGACATAAACTTGAAGTTTAGCCACTGCCGCTACAGTGATTTTTCCGCAAGGTCGAATTATGAATTTAACAATTTTCCATATGTTTTCATACCATTTTAAGGCTATGGTATGAGTTACAGACCAAACAGACAAGCCTAACATCAAGTTCAAGTCTTAAAAATTGGACAGAACCGAGCAGCATTTCTGCCGCAGGCTCGCGTCGCGACCAAGGGGTCAGTCGGGTCGCGATCGCTGAGTAGATTGTCATATTTGACGTTTTTTCCAAACTGCAGCCCCACTATTCACCCCATTAAACTCTTAATACTTAACTTAATTGGTTTAGGGTCATTCTTAGGCCCTAAATACCAACTTATATTTAATTATGATCCACAATAACATCAAATCTTCTTTGAATTCTTGAAAGTTCTTCCAAAAACACAACTTTTTCACTAAAAATCGTTTTGTTGGATTTTCAAGTTTGTGGACTGATTTCTTACTTCTTTTATGACATTTTTGGCTTAACAAAACCATTAGAATCATATGAAATCAGTTCTAACTCATAAACCCATTTCTAGGGTTCATGGCTAAAAACCCATTTCATCATCTTTGCATCAAAGCTTCAATTCCTTAGAATTACCAACTATTACATGCTACTTTAACCATTTGAACACTTTAGGTTCATCAAAACCACCTGAACATACAAACCCGTGACTTAGGGTTCTTGAGCAAAATCACCATTTCTTGATTTCTAACATATTTCTTAGTTAGAACATACTTATTTGATGGTTTTAAGCAAGATGATTCCATTAAGACCATAAATTCTGGAAAATCAGAAGTTGAGAATCAACTCCCGTTCAAGACTTGGAGCTTAGAACAAGAAAATCTTACCCTTCAAGGCTTGGAATCACCAATTCCAATGTTGTTTCCTTTGATTCCTTTGCAGAAATTCTCAAGCTTCTTGATCTTCCCGTGCTCTCCTCTTGCTCTCTCTCGTTCTCTCTAGACTCTTCCACTGAATTCTGGAAATGAGAGTGCTAATTCTCTCTTATTTATATTTTTAGTTTTATAAAATATTTTCACTTTAACCCCTAATCTTCTAACTTCTTTACAAACATGGTCCTAAGACCCAAAACCTTGCAAATAAAGTTCTAATAATTACTAACTTAGCTCCTTACTGAAATTTCTTAACAAAATGGTCATTTTCATGTCAAATAACCATTTTGCCCTTTTTGGCCAAATTCCACTATTCATGCATTAGAACTCCAAATTTCACATAGACTTTTATCTCTTACATTATTATTCCACAAATACATATTATTTTACAATATGGTCTTACAGCATGCCAAAAGACCTTTTTTACCCTTTTTCAACTTTTGCGGGTTCTTACACACACACACACACACACACATATATATATATATATATATATATATATATATATATATATATATATATATATGTGTGTGTGATGTATATTCGTTGTATGGTAGGGTGGGGGAAACCCCCGGTTGGTGGTCGTAGGTTAGAGAGGGGCCAACGAGAGAACGCCTCCGCTATTATATATATATATATATATATATATATATATATATATATATATATATATATATATATATATATATATATATATATATATATATATATATATATATGTGCACACACACATACAATAGTCCAACCAACTATTGGTTGGTGGTTTAAAAATTCTCTAATTTTTTTTAGTCTTCTAGTGGCATAAATTCCATTTTGGTGTGTTAAAAAATCATTACCAGAAATTTGAAGGGTTAACCGGGTAAATATTTGCCTATTCATCAAGGGAGACTGTCACGTCATCTAAAATTTTTTCTCGAGTCATTAATGGAGCATGTCATGTCCAGCTAAAAGTCACATCTTGCTTCATAGCCCTATTTCGCTATTTCTTTCAATTCTTGGTCACTCACTCTCTATTCCCTGAGTTTCCTTTCCCCATATTCTCTTTATCCTACTATCAGGTTATAGTCGTGTTCCACATTCATGATTGTGCAACTGTCAAAGCGTTGTGATTATCCGGACAGACGACGACAACTTATCGTTGTTTTCTCAAATTCTATCGATTTTCTATGTCCTGATCAAAATCATCGTAGGTTTTCTGATATTAATCAGGTCATATCTTTCCACTCCTTGATTCCTTTATGTTCCTTACTTTGTTTAGGTTGATTTAGGTCTTAATTTCGAACACTAAGGCATTATTATTCATTGGTTCTTTAATTGTATAGTGATGATCATTTTGGGTTTTCCTTTTTGCGGACTTCTCTCAATATCGTAGTTTGATATATATCGTATAGGTTTCCTACAAGAAACTCAGTGAGATTTTTCGATTCGTTGTTTTACTCTTCCCCCAAAATTGAGGGTTTTCTTGTTTGAGATTTGTTCGTTTTTTCTAGGTGTAGGTCATCATCAAAACAAAGAAAAAAGCATAAAAAAGCGATAGAAGAACATGAAGAAGGCTAGAGAGAGAGAGTTCTAAGGTGTTCCCAGGGGTTAGAAATGAATAAACACGGACCCCAAATGAGTTATGAACTCAAAAATGACTCAGATCCACGAAAATATAGAATTTTCCGGCTCAGAGGCGGTTAGCGCCGCTAACATGAAAGTTAGTGCCGCTACTTCGCATATGTCCAAGACCTGAATATTTTCCAGACTGGGTCGCGACTGATCCGCGATTCTGCAAAGTTTGCGCCCATAACCTTAATGTTAGCGCCGCTAACTTGCTTTTCCCCCCAAATCCTACATTTTGCTTTTACTTTAAATAGTTAAATGATATTACTTCAATACCTGGTTTCAGGGTTTATACTTTGACTCTTTAAAACTCAGAACCTTGACTTTTCGGGATTAGGGTCTTACAACTCTCCCCCACTTAACGGGATTTCGTCCTCGAAATCCTTTCCTCACTTGCCATAATCACGCACCGGCAGTTTAATCATCACATGGGGTATTTACAGCCTTACTTAACCAAACCAAAAATGTCTCACCATCAACTTCGACAAGATTAGGGGCACTTAAATCCTTACATACAAATGGTCCCACCACAGAACCTCACAGATTCACAAACACCCTATGACAACTCCCTTAACATATCTTCTTTCTTCAATCACAACCGAGTGTTTCAATATTTGGGAATCGCAAGGTTGAAAGGTTTTGGTATCTTGGAGGATTTGGTAAGAAGAAATAAAATTTCTTTTGATTTAAGATGAGATTAAAAACTAGGGGTAAGGTAAAAAAACGTAAACAAATCAAACCACATAACTTTTTATTTTTTATTTTGGTTCAATTGATTTCAATTTAAAAAATTGGAGACTTAAAAGAACAAAAAACATATTACTCCATCCGTCCCAAAATGATAGTCCATGTTTCATTTTTAGTTTGTCCCAAAATGTTAGTCCACTTCTAAATATAAATGACATCTTTACCAAAATACCCCTAATTGTAATTGTAACAGCCAACACATCTAGTGCCGGCATTAAATGCAAAGAAAGGGTAAAACAGTCATTTTGTAGAAAAAAGTAAGATGCATTTAATGTTTTCTTAATCTGTCTGTTTTTTTGTCTGTGGACTATCATTTTGAGACGGAGAGAGTATAAGTTGTTATTATAATTTTATAATAATAATAGTAATAATAATAAACAATAACAAATAACAAATAACAAATGAACAAAACAATCAAATTACGGGAGGTTCAATAAATAAATGGTAAGGAAGGATATAGTTGACCGTATTTATGTCATTCTAGTGATTAAATATTATTTTAAATGTTACCTCATGAAAAACAAAATAGGAATTTTATGGGGATTGGATGCAACTGCCTCGGGCCATGAAACCCGTATGGCCATCTGGGCATGCCAATTGCCATACACACGCGCTGACCGTCCCTCTTATTCCGTACCTTGAATCCAACGGATCTCATTCACCTCTACTATTTGGCTTTTTCTTCAATCACATTTTTGTCCTTCAAGTTTTGTGTATAAGCTAGAACACCCCGTGCTATTATCAATTACTCCATTTGTCCCAAAAAAGAGTTCACTACTTGTTCCTGACGTATAAGTCTATTATAGAATCGAGAACGTGTAACACCCAAAAACGAAAGCAATAAACTAGCTTAATCACATTTATTTTGATTTGAAACCATGTAGTTAAAATTTCTCATTAGTGGAAGTTTTTCTATTGTCTTGCACTTATGTTATCTTAATTTTTCTTGCTTGTGTAACTTATACCGAACTACATAACTTTTATCTAACATTTTTATTAAAATTAAAAAGTAATCATTTTTCAAATAAATTAATAGAATAAACATTAAATAAAATATATAAATGTTACATGTGTATACAAATACTATCATCTCGATTCTACTTTATACCTTTCAGTTCTTAAACTCAAACTCAAGAATGTGAATGGTTCGGTAAGCCACTTAAGTCTTGCTAAAAATTGATAGTCTAATGGGGTGAAATACATAATAGAGTAAATTACACGAATTGTTCATCTGGTTTAAGGAAATTTGCGTGTTTGGTTCCCAAGTTTTTTTTAACTCGGATCGTCCTTATTGTTTGGTTTTGTTACGTGCTTCGCCCCAAACAGATATAAAAAGACGGATTTATCCTTATTAATTTATTTTTTAATTTGTTATTATTTTTTTATTGTTTTTTCAATTAAAAAAAGAAAATTCCCAAATACCTCGTTCGTTCAGTTTAAATCTGATGCAAAATCTCTCTCTCTCTCTCTCTCTCTCTCCTTCCCCAAATAACCCGACACCAGCTTCGGTCACCATCTCCAACCACAAATACAGTACACCCTAAGCTCAACACAAAGATACAATAATCTCATATACAATCTACATTGAACCTGCAACTCAAATCAAAACCAAAAACGAATCTACAAAGACAAATCCAAAACCAAAATTTAGCCTGAAATTCAAATTCAAAATCATATTCGAACCTGCAACTCAAATCCAAATCCGAAATCGAACCTACAACTCAAACTAAAATCAAAAAGAAAAATTCCGGATGCAATAATCTCAGATACAATCTTAGATTAAAAAGTCTCAAATACAACCCTAGTTACAAATTGATTGACAAAAAACAAAACACAGGTGAACTGATATACAAAAACAAACCTCTATTGTTTATGAATCGATATTGGATGCAAATCGATGGTCTTTAGACTTGGCTACATCCTGTAGGGAACAAGAGAGAAAAATATAATCGATCTTGGATGCAAACCTCTATAGTCTATTGCGTTTTGACGATGATCCACGATTGAAGAAATCGCACACATACACACTTGTGTATGTAGGGGTAAGAGAATACGATGAGGGAGATAATAGAGGATGGAAAGGGGGTTCAATGGTCTCTACCGATGGTTAATTAGGGTTGACATGCTACAATTGTTTGGGAGAACCCTCGCGTAACTTTGGTCCTTTCTCCTGTGGGCCTGGTTCGACAACAAAACGGGAAGGCAAGGAGGAGCATAGAGGAAGCAAGAGAGAGAGAGAGAGAGAGAGAGAGAGAGAGAGATTGCATCTATTTAAAACTATATTGATGGGGAATATACGGATGCAGTATTTATTGTTCTTTTTTATTTAAGAAAAAATAATAAAAATTTAAAAAATAAATTATTAAGGGTAAATCAATCTTTTTATATCTGTTAGAGACCAAACGCGTAACAAAACCAAATAATATGGATGATCCGAGTTAAAAAAAGACTTAGAGACCAAACACGTAAATTATCCCGAACCACAGGGACCTTTAGGGTAATTTACTCTACATATTATTTGTTGTAACAAAGAATTGATACTTCCATCAAAGCGAAAGGGACCAAACTGTAACATTTTCACATTTTTATACCTCGGATCGTCTCCCATTAGCATTCTTAATTCCTCATCTCACCGTATCTCACCGCAAAATACACAGAGCTTTTGATTGCAAAGGTAAAGTTGAAAATGGGTACTCCAACATCATCGCTTACTCTAAGGATTATTTTGATCTCTGCCGGCGTTGTATCAATAGCTATGGCGATTAAATTCTGCTTTCCATGGATGTTAAACTTCGCTGTGTATGACATACCCGTTATCTGGTCTGCCATACTTTCCTGGCTCAGGCCACCGTACCTATACATCGTCGTCAATGGCATAATCTTCATCATCGCAGCGTCTTCACGCTTCCATCACCACTACAATCACTACCACTCCGAGCATCAATGTCAGCCGTTAGTTAATGAAACGAACTCTCTTCCGCCGCTCGATCTGCCGTCCGAATTGCAACCATTGTCGATTCAGCCGAGGTTTGATATTTTGGAGCAACCAACGGTGGTCTTCGAGCCCGAGGGTGAAAATAGGGTAACGGAGGAGGCGCCGGTGCCGTATGAGAGTGAACCTCCGGTTATAGATATTGAGACGGTGTTGGTTAATGATTCAGATGTTACAGCCGAGGCTGAAGATAAATTTGTAATATCGTCCACGTGGAATTTACCGCAGTTGATGACAGAGTCGCCTCCATCGGAGCAGAAAATTCAATCAGACCTCATTTTGCCAGTAAGAGACAGGCCTCTAGTAAGTTCCAGATTTGCTCATCAACGGAGAACGGCAAAAATCAATCCCGAAGGTAAATTTCTTCAATAATAGTCACCTACGGCTAGCATAAAATCATAATCCGGAAAAAAATCGAATTCATTATTATAGTTTAATCAAAATCTGATCGTAATCGAGTCGTTTCATCTAAGTTTACTTTCATCGGTGCCGGAAATATATTAGAAAACCTTATTGCCATTAGAACAATAAGTATCGACGTCTTATTTAACAGGTGTGAGATCGCTAAGAGTAGCGAAATCGAGGAAGCACGAGACATTAGAAAGCACGTGGAAGACGATAACCGATGGCCGTCACATGCCGCTGAATCGACACCTTCGGAAATCGGACACCTTCGAGTACAACCAACACCACGCACCTCCCCGGGATGCGCTTCCCGGCGAACAAGGACCGTCATCGGCGGTGGGGGATACGAATGTGATGAACAAATCAGAAACATTCAATGACCGTACCGATTACGATATCCAGAATCATCGTATTCTGTCGTCGAAAAACTCATTGCTGCCAGGTGGCGGGAAGTTGAGGAAAGAGGGATCACTGAGTCACGATGAGTTGAATCGGCGAGTTGAGGCGTTCATAAAGAAGTTTAACGATGAGATGAGGTTACAGAGGCAAGAATCGCTGCAGCGATACATGGACATGATCAACCGAGGGGCCGAATAGGAACAAAAAAAAAAGTTTGCTGTTCAAAGTTCAAACTAAAAAAAAAAACAAAAAAGTATTTTTCTAGAAAGCTTGATGAATTGATGTTACAAATTTAATTGCAAAAAAACAAAGATTTTTTTTATGTGAATTGATAGGATGGTATTGTCTAGTTCACATCGAACTACCTGGCATATTTTTTGTATAAAGCATAGTTTGTGAATAGTTTTATTAAAGTACTTTTTGTTATAATTGAGTTAAATATTATATATATGGAGATATATTATTTCTTTTATTTTTATTTTATTATTATTATGTAAATTGATTTTTAGATGAAATATATGATAATATTGAGACCAAAGTATACACGATTGTTACCAAGAATTGATTTTCCTATTAAATGACACCAGCGGGAAGTTTAATTATATACGTCTTATTCCAATTTATGTAATATAATGGTGTAATTAACATCAACCATGCATTCACTTATCAATTATCATATATAAACGTGTAGCTCTTAGACCGAACGGTATGGCAGCGAGGAAGGAGGGGCGGGGTCCAGGTGGCTTCCATCACCGCACGGGAACACCGCCCCAGTTGGGGTGTGACCTGCGGTGATGGTCACCGCATGGGGTTCCTTCGTCGCCCGGTGAAGCCTTCAACATTTACAGTTTTGGTCCCTGAATTTATAAAGGATTTGAAAGATAACCCCCTCCCAACGGCTCCTTTTAAACGGTCAAAAAAATTAATTTTTTTTTCATTTTCCAACTATAAATACCCATAAACACACACAAAAGTACACATCTCTTTCTCACTAAAACCCATTGTTTTTACATCTATTTCTCACTCAAAAAATGGCTGCCGTCGGTAACGGAAATAATCGTCGGGTATTGGATCAAACTCACGAAGCCGCTTTGGCAACCGCGTGGCTCAACGTCAACGAAGACTTTATAGTCAACGTCAATGACTACCGTCCATTCTGGGAACTTGTTAAAGAATCGTTTGAAACTATAATAGGCGTAGTTAATTATGCGAGTAAGGATCACCTTTCTTTCAAATGGAGGAATATGTCACGAAAAATAGGTAACTTTCAACAAATTTACTTAAACATATGGGGAAACCGCCAACCCGGTGCAACTGACGAAGAGATCCTTCAGGAAGCCCAATCACAGTTTCGGGCGACATACGACACAGACTTCCCGCACCTCGCTGCGTGGAATGTTGTGAAAAATTCACCTCAATTTCGTGTAATTTAATTATCGCATTTAGGTTTTAATTTCCCGTTTCTATAAGTTTAATTGTCGTTTTAGGTTATTAAATGTTCCCGTTTGTAGAATTTTAATTTTCCGTGTACGTTTTTTATTTTGAAATGTTACGTTTTAATTAAATGTTAGTTGGTTAATTTAATGTTTTTGGTGGTGAAATTAAATTATTTATTAATTTAAAATAAAAAAGTGAGAGGTTGGTGAGGGGTTACCATTTTCTAGATTTGAAGGGGTGAGGGGAAGGTGAGGGGTTACCATTTTATTAATTTAAAATAGCCGTTTTTTTTAAACAAAAAAAACAATTTTTTTAAACATATCTATATATAAACACACACATTCAACATAATTTACACCTTTACACACATTCAACATATTCAAACTCTCCAAACAATTCTCCAAAAAAATTTCAAATGGCACCCAAACAATCATACCAATGAAAATCAAAAAACGCGAAGAATATTTTCCCGCAATCGTCACCGGAACCCGCTCCGTACATTCCGCAAATGGAGCGAGCGCTTTTTTCCCTACCTCAATTCCAATACCAATCGATGCCCCCACAATTCCAATACCCGCAATCGCCCTTCAACCAGTTTTTCGGGACACCTACCGGGGCACCATCCGGGGCTTTTACGGAGCCACAACCGCAACATATTGACACTTTCGATTCGAGCGATGAGGCGATGCCGGAGACACAACCGGAGGATTTCGAATAATCCGAGCCCGAAGAAATCCCACTACAACGAAAAAGCAGAAAGAAACCCACCGCTCCCGCTCCCGCTCAAGCGTGGACCCAAGAAGAGGAGGTTATGCTAGCCCGTTCTTGGGCTGCCGTTTTCGAGGATTGCGAGTCCGGAAACGCTCAATCAAAAGCACATTTTTGGGAGACAATTCGCATATTTTTTCACAAAAATTTGGGACGCGAATTTTATCGTTCCAAAGATACGTTGACGACTAAATTTCGAGTCCTTAACGGTTACACGAATAAATTTAACGGCTTGTTCGTTAACTTTGCGGTTTACCAACACAACAACAATGGTAAACCGTTTCGACATATGGTTTTTTAGGAGGTGGTCCGCCAATATCCGAGGTGGAAGGGGGTCGGCACCGATCCGGCACCGACACATGGGTCAAAACGTTCAAAAACATCCGAGACGCAATACACGACGTCTTCGGATGCACATATCGGGGCCGACGACAACGAAATTCCCGATGATTTTGAAAGGCCGATGGGCCGTAATCGGGCTAAGGCGAAAGGAAAGGCCGCGGCGTCGTCGAGTTCAGTGAACGACGGAAAAATGGATGACGTTAACGAAAAATTTGATCAGCTTTTGTTAACCATTTCAACGCATGTCAAATCCACCGAAGAGGAAAGATTGGCGAGAAAAACGTCCCGCGAGAACAAGGACCGGGCGCTCGACATGCTAGTCTTGATGCAACCCACCGAGCATTTTACCGGCGCCGCTCTCGAGTTGGCGTTAAAATTGAAAAACGACATCGTCAAAAAATACGGGATGTAGTTTTAGTTTTGTATTTTAGTTTAACGTAATGTTTGTCGTTTTTTATTTTTAGTTGTAATTTTAAATTTAAGTTTAATTTAGTTTATGAAATTATTTATTGTGTTTTTTGTCTATTTTTAATTTGTTTTTTAAATTAACAAGTAAGAGGTAGTGAGAGGTGATCATTTCCGGGGGTAAATCAAAGAGAGAGAAATACTGACTGGATGCTGATGGGGCAGGCAAAAAATGAAAGAAGGATTAGACCGAACGGTATGGCAGTGAGGAAGGAGGGGCGGGGTCCAGGTGGCTTCCATCACCGCACGGGAACACCGCCCCAGTTGGGGTGTGACCTGCGGTGATGGTCACCGCATGGGGTTCCTTCGTCGCCCGGTGAAGCCTTCAACATTTACAGTTTTGGTCCCTGGATTTATAAAGGATTTGAAAGATAACCACCTCCCAACGGCTCCTTTTAAACGGTCAAAAAAAATTAATTTTTTTTTTCATTTTTCAACTATAAATACCCATAAACACACACAAAAGTACACATCTCTTTCTCACTAAAACCCATTGTTTTTACATCTATTTCTCACTCAAAAAATGGCTGCCTTCGGTAACGGAAATAATCGTCGGGTATGGGATCAAACTCACGAAGCCGCTTTGGCAACCGCATGGCTCAACGTCAACGAAGACTTTATAGTCAACGGCAATGACTACCGTCCATTCTGGGAACTTGTCAAAGAATCGTTTGAAACTATAATAGGCGTATTTAATTATGCGAGTAAGGATCACCTTTCTTTCAAATGGAGGTAATAGGTAACTTTCAACCAATTTACTTAGACATATGGGGAAACCGCCAATCCGGTGCAACTAAAGAAGAGATCCTTCAGGAAGCCCAATCACAGTTTCGGGCGACATACGACATAGACTTCCCGCACCTCGCTGCGTGGAATGTTGTGAAAAATTCACCTCAATTTCGTGTAATTTAATTATCACATTTAGGTTTTAATTTCCCGTTTCTACAAGTTTAATTGTCGTTTTAGGTTATTAAATGTTCCCGTTTGTAGGATTTTAATTTCCCGTGTACGTTTTTTATTTTGAAATGTTACGTTTTAATTAAATGTTAGTTGGTTAATTTAATGTTTTTGGTGGTGAAATTAAATTATTTATTAATTTAAAATAAAAAAGTGAGAGGTTGGTGAGGGATTACCATTTTCTAGATTTGAAGGAGTGAGGGGAAGGTGAGGTGGCGCCTATGTGGCACCAGAATCCCTTGGTGTGAGGGTTCCCATACCTCTTAGTCTTAGAAGTTATAAAAACAATGATGAGTGAGCATTATAAGAGTATCAAAGTCTTATTTTTTTCTACATGCAATCAACTAAAAGTAAATATTTATTTTTTTAATATATATTTTTATTAATGGTGACATAGTTTTATTTTTAAAATAATATATAAATCGATAATGTATATTTGTATAAAAGTCATTTTTGATACATTTTACTTTGTATCTCGTGTTATTTATGATGTATGGCTAAATGTTATTTTGCTGGAGTCATGAGTTTTCTAAATTGCATTAGTAGAGCTTACGAATAATTTCTAAATCTAACTATGATATACATATACTTAAGAGAAGTTTTTCATTCGACTTTATTTGTATTTTTCATCTTTTCTTTCATCCGAGATTGATTGTTGTTTGAATAGAACCATAAATTTTCCAATCTCAAATGTGTCTTCTGCGGAGATTGTTCTGATTCCCTCACACATCTCTTCTTTGAATGTTCTTTCCCTTCAATGGTTTGGCATGACCTTCAACATGTCATGAATCTCTCCTTCCCCACTGATAGCTGGTTCGACATCATTAACCTTCTCAATCCCATATCTAAGAGTAAGATCATTTGGTCCATCATTCGAAGACTTGTGCTTGCTGGAGCTGTTTACCACATTTGGCAGGAAAGAAATTTCCGGATTTTCAAAAATAAAAAAAGATCGTATCATGCAGTGGTGAATAGTGTTATGGATGATGTACGCTGTAGGCTGGTCAGTCTTTCTATGAAACCTTCCCATAATGTTAATTTGGCTAAAAGGATGTGGACCCTCCCATAAGGTTGAGACTTTTTCTACTATATATTTCTCTACTTGTATGGTTTGTTGTTTTGCAGGTTGTGTTCCTTTATGTTCCTGTTATGTTTCCTGGTTCCATTTTTTGATGTCGTTCCTAGTTTAGCATTGTTGTCCTTTGGGGCCTGTCCCAATGGATTTTTTGTTTTTTCTTAGGTGGGGAGTCCCCAGCCTCATATTGTATTTATTCTTTTTATTAATAAAATTTGTCAGAGGTACCGTCCTCTTTACTAAAAAAAAAAATTTCAAATTTACAAATTGATTTCATAGCTGCTATGAGTAAAATATAGATTGTAAATTTAACTATGACATATCCAAAAAAAATTATGGGGAAGATAGGTTCTAAACGAAGAGTTCATTCTAAAATATCATACACGTAATTCAATTATCGTAGGACTAATTAATCAGTATTTTAACACCTCACTTGATTTAAGTTAGGGTAAGACCTAAAAGTTGTTTTATTTGGCGGGGAAATGATTTTCTAATGATGGTAGATTAATTAGTATTGGATGATGAAAAGGAAACACTTCAAAGACTAATTTTCTCTGAATAATATAATATCTAAATAACATATTTCATCTTTGTTTATGCATAAATAATGACTCACAAACTAAAACATACATTCTATTTATAGCATATATAGATTAAATATTATAAGAAACTAGGTTTTAGACTGTTCGCGCGATGCTGCGGAAGCCCAGTATATTGGATAACGCAGCTTGACGAAAAAATAAATTATGTAATAGACAAAAAATGTAACTTTAAAATATAATAAGGGACCAGAATCGCAACTTATAAAATACCAATAATATAACTTTATAATAAATAAGGTGAAAACAATAAATTCGAAATTAGTTGAGAGGAAAAAACTTAAATATGAAAGTTTGCTATAAAAAGAATAAAAAATGCTATTTTCAAATAGAATTTTATTAATATTTTATATTAAATGCTTTAACAATTATACTATGATTTTGATTTAGTTATTTTGGTTCCAAAAATAACAAAACTCAAATGAACAGTAACTTTGTCTAATAGACGAAAGTTATATATATATATATATATATATATATATATATATATATATATATATATATATATATATATATATATAATATAAATTATATGAAAAACATTTATTGAAATAAGTGATTATACAAACTATGATGAATGAATTTATTCATCCCACATATTTAGCACTAATGAATGTGAAGTGTCATAGTGGATTATAAAATGAGCAATGGGAAAGAAAATTAATTCATATTCAACCATCTCACATTGCTTGAAAGTGAGAAAAAAGATTATGAGTGACTATAATAAGAATATCAAAGTCTTTTTTTTCTTTTGTACATTAAGACAATCACCTAAAAAATTAAGGTTTCTGTTAATTTGATTGTTTTTTAGTGATGAGATGTTTTCATTTTATACAATGTTATAACCTATAACACAAATTTATATAAAAAAAGTTTGTCATAAACTTTTCTTTGTATCCCTCGCCATTATTGATCTAAACTATTTTTTTATTTGGAGGTATGATTTTTCTAGTTTACAAATTTGATTAGTAAATGTCAAGAATAAAAATATTTAAGTTTTAAATTGAACTACAAATATTATTATTTTTTGTGTGAAAACAATTAAATTCAAAAGATAAACTTCACCATAAAAACCATAAGAATAGTTTAACTATAATAAAACAAATGAAACTATATATTCAAACCTCAATTGACACATCCCTAAGTAACCCATCAGGTTTTTTGAACGGGGACAAAATAATTTTTATGGTGAGGGATTAGTATAAGATGTGAAGGATTAAATTGCCTGGATATCTAACTTTATCTAAATAATTCAATATCAAATTGTAATAACATGTATTTTGTTCATCATACTATAAGAATATTGAATATGAAACGAAAACGTAATTAGTTAATAAATATTTATCGTAGCGAGTGATTACATGACTATGAACTATAGTGAATGAATATTAATCCCACATCGTTAGCAAGTGGGAAAATGAGGTGACAGAAATGTTAACAAATTAGAGAGTGACTGAGAAAAATGATAATGTCAATGCATTAATCATTATAAGAGTGTCTAATGTCATTTTCCTTGTTATGTTATTGTTTTGATGCAATCTTCTTAAAACAACACTTTATATATTTTTATTCTAATATGATATGGGGGCATAATTGCAATTTTATCTTAAGGATACTATCCTTTTAACATATTTTATTATACAAACGGACATATGTTCAAGTTGCCCAATATGGGCCGGCCCTTGGATTATATGCTCATTATACATTAACCACACAAGAGGGAGCTAGCCAAAGGTGCAGTGTTGTAAAACTCGGCTTATTCGGCTGAGTACTCGAAAATGTGTATTGTCCGAAATGCTTTTATTGAAATCGGCTAAAATACACGGACTCGGTCAAACTCGGTCAGAATCGATCAACATCGATGATATTCGGTCAACATCGGTGCAACTCGGTCAACCTTGGAATCGGTCAAACTCGGGAAAATCGGTCAAACTCGGTAAAAATCAGTTAAATTCATAAAAAATCGGTCAAACTCAGAAAAATCGGTCAAACTCGAAAACTTTGAATTCTTTTAAAATTTAATTAATTATAATTGTTAAGTAATTAGTTTAAAATATATTATATATTTACTTATTTATTAAACATTTTATTATTTAATTTTAATTCTGTTTAATTCAACTCAAATTTGATGCAATTATAGTTATATTCAGTATTTCTGTGTGCATATTCATATAATATGTACGTATTTACATAATCTGAGTACTTCCCGAGTACTCCCTGCTTAGGCCGAGTACTCGTTACTTGTTAGTCGACCGATTTAGGACCGTCTAACGACTTTTGCAACACTGGATGCAAGTAAGGACTGTCTACAACCCTTGGATTATGTGCCCATCAACATCATATGTTTGTAAACCCTAAATCATACAACCATTGACTTGCCTAAATATAGGTTTGATGACCCCAAATCATACATGAATTGGTTTGCCTAAACATATGTTTAATGACCCCAAATCATACAAGCATTGGCTTGCCCAAACATAGGTTTAATAACTTCGAAATTAAAGTGTCCAGACCACACAAGGCTCAAACCATCCTAAGTGAATACACAAGATCATGATTAGAATCAATTTAAAATCCATAGATTTGTCTGAATTTCCAAACACATTGTGAGAATCATTTCATGAATACACCAAATAATACATAGAATATTTCATCAATTTAAATACATATAGTAGTTCACACAAGGAAGAATCAAAGTGCAAGATGTAATGCAAACATGTATTCTTGGGGTAATCATAATAGTATCTATAGTTTGGTTTTCAGTTTATTAATAGCCTTGAATTCGGTTCAGTCCTCTTTAGTATCGGTCCTCTCCATTCCGGGATTAAACCGAACTGAACCAGATATTTCAAAAGAAACAGCATTAAACAAACCTGAAATTTGATACCTCTGATGAACGTTACATGGTTGTGTTCCTTATTAATAACATCTCATTTAGTCTAAAACAATATAAATAAATCTCATGCCAATAAACCATTGAAAAGCTTATAATTGATTATATTCAACAATATATATTTTTCGATGTTTTATCATACAATTTTATTCATACACAACATAGGAACATCCACCTAATTTATTATAATTAAAGATTGACCATAATCTAAATGAAAATATTGAAAGTATAATTGTAATAAATTCTTGATTATTTATTCATGTGTTGCTAAAGTATATGAATGAATATTTTTAGTTCGTTTGTACCACTGCCCCCCCCCCCCCCCCACCCATGCGGGTTCGCAAAAGATGGGATGAGAGGGTTCGGATGTGGCTTTATGAACCCCCCCCCCACCCACACACACACACACACACACACACACACACACACATATATATATATATATATATATATATATATATATATATATATATATATATATATATATATATATATATATATATATATATATATATATATATATATATACACACACACACACACACACACACACACACACACACACACACACCGTATTTAGGTTTAAATTTCCCATATTTGGGTTTTAATTTCCCGGATTTAGGATTTAATTTTCAGTATTTAGCTTGTTTTTTATTTGTTTTATAATGGTGTGCTTTTTTAATTAAATGATATTTGACTTTTTAATTTTAATTAATATGTATTTAATATTATTTGAAATATTAAATTAAATGTTATATTAATTTTTTTAATTGATAAATGAATTTAATAATTGAAAATATGATATGACATCGTGGGTCCAGTGGGTACTGGTTTCATGAGTGAAAGATGGGGAAACATTGGGAAAGATAGAAGTAATATGAGAGAGAAAAACTGACGTGACATTATTGGTTCAGGAGGTATTACTCCCCCACCCTAATAGATTGCAAGCATCAAATATTTAATAGTTGGTTACTTAGTATTTGTGGTTGTCTACGATTTGCCAATCTGAAACTTTAAATTAGATATTTCAGAAAATATAATGGTTTTAATGCGTTAAAAAATATAGTGATTATTTAAGAATTAAATAAAAATATTTTAGATTTTTATAAGATTTGTCATAAAATAAGCAACTAATTTTATGGCAAATATCATAGAAATAATGATTTTTTAAGAATTAAATGAAAATATAATGGTTTTAATGTATTAATAATTTTGTTTGTTTGTGTTTTTAATAATCATTGGTTGGATCGGTTACCTTTGCATATTAATGAAATTGGAGGACTGCCAACATTATAAGTTGAGTTTCTTGTTCTCCTAACAAAATATTCATCGATAATTCGATATGGATTCTTACATGTGTTTACACGTACACGCAAAAGCAACCATTTGCATGTGAGGATTACTTTGGAGTTCAACATTATGCTCATAACTAAAACTTTACTAAAATAAAAGAATAAAAAACCTTAGACATATAACATCATTATCCAAACAATCTAATCAACTAGTAAATTTGGTCACTAGTTTCCGTTATCCCTTTCCCACTTTCTTTTCTGGAATAAAAAGACGGGATACGACAATGTCACAATGGTGTCCAGTAGTTAGCCGAAACGGCAAGTCGATTATTAGGTCCAACCAACAAACGAATGGGATTATTGGGGCATAGTTTGGCATAAAACATAATCAACAAAGGAGTTGTTAATAAAAATAGTTCAAAATCCTTGATCCTTCTCATTCCATAGTGTCTCATATATATACAACAATTGTCCAAAAATCCGATATATTTATGGTTAAAAGGCAATAATGGTAACTATGACAGATTAAGAGACTACAATAAAACTAAGCAAAGTATCTTTTATATTCATCTTTGATCATGTTTTTCGATTTGGATATATTTAAAAATAAAAATTCATGGACAAACTAACAAACACCAAACAAATAAAAATGAGTTCTTTTTCATGTTAGCCTAAAAAGTTGCTTTATTACGCGTTCTCTTGTATGATATACAATTTAGCATGTTTATTGTTAGATATGTGTTTTAAAAATACGATCCCTAATATAAAAACTAGAATAAAGTATGTTCCAATTTGGTATCATTCAAGAACATGTTAGCAAATACAAAATTAATAAAAGTTAGACTTATTTTTACATTCAACTTGAGTTATTGACCCTTGGCTGTACATTTAGAAACCATCCCAAAATGAACAATGGCATAAAATGTGTTCCATTTGGGAGTCCATTAGAAGTTGGAGAATAAACCTGAAATTATTGAATTAAGTAGTTTATTTCACAAAATAAGGCAAACTAACCAGCAGATCATGAACACCTAGAGTTAGGAGAGAAAATTAAAACAGAAAATTATTGATAAATTAATTTTAGTCCTTATACACACATTAACACCGATTTATACTAACTAAAACGTTAATAAAAAAGTTGTATATGTAACATTTGGTGTTGGACAATCTCTTTTATTCACATCTAAAGAAAGGCAGAAGCAAAAGCAAAAGCGGAGGGCTGAATAAAGAAAACATTTGTTGGTGCTTGATTTACATAGGGCATCGACAAAAGCAACAATAATCTTTTTAATTTTAATTTTTTATTTTGTTAATATGTTTGGTAATGATAAAATTCCTTTTGTTTTGGTTATTTAATTATTTACTATGCATCAGCGTCCATAAAACTTTTATTGCATGTATATTAGGGCAGGGCGGAGTAGCTCACGGGTTCGCGAAAGATGGAAAACGGGATGGGGCAGTACCGCCGGTACCTCCAGTACCGCTGCCCCTTGCTTGCGGTTTCATCTGGATGGGGCCGATAGGGTTGAGAAGTGGCTTCACCACCAGCCTTGATCCCGTCTGGTTACACACACGCACACACACACACACACATATATATATATATATATATATATATATATATATATATATATATATATATATATATATATATATATATTAATTATTTTTGGTATTATTTATTTAATTTTTATATTAAAAAAATAATGTGACATCGTGGGTTCGGTGGGAACTCCCATCGGTGAAACATGGTGAAAGATGGAGAAAGATAGAAGTGTTGAAATATTTCATCATCTTTAATCAAACTTAACAACTTATTGTTGGTTTTGGTTTAACTTAATTAGGTTTGTGCAGGTTATTTATGCTGGAACAATAGCTGGACAGGGTGCTGAATGGAAAAGCTGAATTTGGACTTGAAGTGTTAGGGACTTTAAAGCTTGAGGGTTGAAAGGTGTCAAAAGCTAAAAGGAAGGACTGAAGCTCGTTTATGTGGTTCAGGTTGAGAAAGAAACACGCGGACACTCACTGACCCATTGATGATCCATGGGTCAAACCCGGAAGTATAAGTTCTCAGATATTGTCCTGTAGCGCTTTAGATCTCATTTTTCATACGTGCTCATCTGTTCTCTCTCTCTCACAGATTCGCTTGTATTCTTTCTAGGGTTTATAGCTTCTGCGATGTTGTTGTGATACATTTACTGTGTGTTTTTACTTTGAGAGTAGATTAGGTTAATTGTAGTGAAGTTTCTGGTGTAAAAGTATTTTTTGATTCAGAAATATTACAAGATCTGTTTGAACATGGTATCAGAGCCTTCTTCAGGCGTTTTTTTCTCTTATTTTTTGAACGTACCTTCAATTTCTGGTCGTTTCTTTACCTGTAGCCACTAGATCTTCCTAGATCTGAGTTGGTTCTCTTCGTTCTTGGTCTTTTTTGACCGATATTTGTTGTAAATCCACGTGATCTCTCTAGATCCGGGGTTATTTCCGCTGTTATTGATGTATTTGAGTCGTATCTCATTTGAATCGACGTAATCTCTCTAGATTCTGTTCGTATTCTCATGTGTCTGGTTGTTTCCACACGATCTCTCTAGATCGTTGCTGGTTCATTAGTCCTTTACGAGATTCTGATGAGCTCAGTCTCATCTGTTTTTCTTTATTCTTGTTGATGATCTGTTCGTTGGGGTTTGTGATTGACTGAGGAGGTATAAGGTGCGGACGGTGTGGATTCGCTGACTGTGCCTGATCTCTTCAGGCGTGTGCGTGTGACTGGTCAATAACTCTGTAAGTCCTCTAACTCACTCTGTCGGTAGCAAGTCACCGAACCTAAGTGAAGTTTGGTGTTCTTGGCCTATAGACAGGGACTTTTTACTGCCTATTTTTTCTGTTTGTTTGGGTATAACCCTGGGAAGCTGATGCTGTTATAACTCTGTAAGTCTTCTGTCTGGTTTTCTGTCAGTAGCAAGTCACCAAACCTAAGTGAAGTTTGGTGTTCTTGGACTATTGGCAGGAGTTGTTTTTTCTTGCATAGTATTTAGGTTGGTTTGAACTGGTTATGAACACCAGTCTTGTGTGCTTTATATGACTGATTGTTTATCTGATTCTTAGATTGTTTGTTCATTACTGTACTTGATTGATTGATAGGAACTGTGAGAACCTTGACCTACCATTTTATTGGTGTGGAATCCTGGTTTCTAGCTCACATTTTTGTTTCAGAAATACTATCTGTTATCTGTGAATCATGACCGGATCTATCTTGACTGAAGGTTCTAGCAGTAAGTCATCTGAATCAACTGACTATGATGACCCACTTTATCTTCATCCATCTGATAATACTACGGCTACTATAATTGGTTTCAAACTTTTGGGAACTGAAAATTTTCGTATATGGAAAAATTCTATGACTAGAGCTCTTAAGGGTCGTAATAAACTTGGATTTGCGGATGGTTCTGTCATTAAACCATCTAAAGATGATCCAAAGTGGCAAAAATGGGATCGTGCCAACTCTGTTGTGTGTTCATGGATACTTGGGTCCTTGTCGGAACCCATTTATGCTACTCATGCATCCACCGAACATGCATCAGACATGTGGACTGAACTTTATGAAACTTATCACAAATCGGACGGTTCTGTCATTTTTAACATTCATCAAAAAATTAATTCTCTTACTCAGAATGGGCTTCCAGTGTCTGATTACTATAACAAACTTGATACACTTTGGAAAGAGTTTGATGGCCTCACAAATCTCCCTGAATGTGTCTGTGCGGCTGCAACTCATTATAATGATCATTCAAAACTGATAAAATTAATGCAGTTCTTAAACGGATTGGATGGTTCCTTTAATCAAGTTAAGAGTCACATTCTCCTAATGGAACCTCTTCCAAACGTTAGAACTGCTTTCTCTATAATATCTCGTGAAGAGTCTTTTCAAAAGAATGGTTCGTTGTCACAAGTTTCTGATAAAACTCAAACTGCTGCTTTTAATAGTCGTTTCAATGATTCAAAAAATAAAACAAGAGGTCAAAATCATAATCTTCAATGTAAACACTGTGGAATAAAAGGTCATACAATTGAAAGATGTTATAAACTCATTGGTTACCCAAAGGATTTTAAACAAAAGAATAATAGTAATACAACCTCACAAACAAATTTTGGAAAATCTTTTTCTAATAATAATAATAGTTCTAATGTTTGTGTAATTGAGTCTACAACATCAACTTCATCTAATGCTGGTAACCCAGATCAACATTTCCTCACAAGTGAGCAATATTCTAAACTTCTTCGTCTTCTAAGTGAAAGCAAAGGAAATGAAGATATACCTGTCAACGCAAATATGGCAGGTATAGCTTGTAATTCTGCTCTTTCATGTAAAAAATGGATTGTTGATTCAGGAGCTAATCAACATATGACAGCTTCTGGGTCTAATCTATGTGATACTGTTAATGTTTCTAGACTGGATTTAAGAGTTGGTCACCCCAATGGCTCTTCGGCCAAGATTGAAACCATTGGAAATCTTCCTTTAACCAACTCTCTTACTCTTTTTGATGTCTTTGTGGTTCCTGATTTTAATGTAAACTTGTTATCTGTCCATAAACTTTGTAAGGATAGTAAATGTGATGTTGTATTTAATGAACATAATTGTTTTGTTCAGGATTCACAGTCCAAGGGGACAGTGGAGACTGGTAGTGAGGCTGGTGGATTATACTACATAAATTCTTCCACAGCAGGTATTAGGTTGCCTAGAGCAAATCTCTCAAAGTGTTTTGTGTCTAAATTTACTTGGCATAGTAGACTTGGTCACCCTGCTGAACAAGCTCTAAATGCTCTTAGGACCCACCTAAATTTGAATAATGATAGTCTTCCACCTTGTGAAGTGTGTCATAGGGCAAAACAAACCAGAGAGTCCTTTTCTGTAAGTCAAAAAATCTCCACTAAAGTTGGAGAACTTATTCATCTAGATGTTTGGGGTCCTTATCGTTTAAGCACTTATGATGGATTTAAATATTTTTTTACAATAGTTGATGATTTCTCAAGAGCTACTTGGGTATATCTGCTTAAATCTAAGGAAGAAGTCTTTGAATATTTTGTGAACTTCAACAATCTTTTGGAAAATCAATTTAATGTAAAAATAAAAGTAATTCGATCTGACAATGGATCTGAATTTGTGAATAATAAAGTAAAAACTTTTTTAGGAACTAAAGGAATTTTGCAACAAACGTCATGTGTTTATACTCCACAACAAAATGGGGTTGTGGAGAGAAAGCACAGGCATATTCTAAATGTTGCTCGTTCTTTGCTGTTCCAATCTGGGATGCCTCTAAAGTATTGGGGTGAAGCTGTATTAACCTCTGTGTTTTTGATTAATCGAACTCCCTCATCTGTACTAAAGGGACAGTCTCCCTTTGAACTTGTTTACAACTGTTTACCTAAACTTGAGCATCTCAGAGTTTTTGGCTGTCTTTGCTTTGCTACACGTGTTAATAATACTGATAAATTTTCTGAAAGGGCTGAAAAATCTGTTTTAATTGGATACTCTGCTGAAAAGAAAGGTTATAAACTACTTAGTCTTGATTTTGGTACTGTTTTCTTTTCCAGGGATGTAAAATTTTACGAGACTGTATTTCCGTTTAAAATGAGTTCAAATCAACATGTTGTGTCGCAATCTGGGGATCCTTTTTCCTATGATGAGCCTAACTGTTCTGATTTTGTGTCTTCACATGATAATTTAGGAAGTCAAGGTACAACTCATGAGACTGAGAGTAGTAGTGCAGTTCAGCCCTCTAGTGAGTCAGAGGGTATTTCTGATTGCAATCAGGAGCTAGATTCGTCTGTACCACAGTTTGGTACGACTGTTGGCATAAACGAGGACAGTCTCCTTGGGGGCAATCTAAATGACATGGTACAGCTGCCTCAGTTTGATAGTGGTGTTCCACATACTTCTAGTCAGGCTGAGGAAAGATGTGAAGATTTAATGGACACAACACAAAATCGTTCTACTGGGTATACTAGACCTAGACGTGAGTCTAGGCTACCTACCCGGTATAACGATTTTATTTTAAGTAATAAGCATAAATATAGTATTGATAAATCTGTCAATTATTCTTTTTTAAATGTGGAAAATAAATGTTTTGTAACAAATTTAAATAAAACTGCTGAACCAAGAAATTATTTTGAAGCATCTTCTGACCCGAATTGGGTAAAAGCAATGAATGAGGAAATGGAAGCATTGTATAGAAATAACACTTGGATTGTAACTAATTTACCTTCAAATCGGAGGCCAATTGGTTGTAAATGGGTATATAAAATTAAGTATAAATCAAATGGGGAGGTTGAGCGATATAAAGCACGTTTAGTTGCTAAAGGGTTTAACCAAAGAGAGGGTATAGATTTTGAAGAGACATTTTCTCCTGTTGCAAAAATGGTTACCATTAGAATTGTAATAAATATGGCTGTTAGTTCTGGGTGGAATTTGTTTCAACTTGACATAAATAATGCTTTTTTATATGGTAATCTTGATGAGGATGTATATATGATCCAACCTCAAGGTTATCATACAGTTGGAGATAAGCGTGTGTGTAAGTTGTTAAAATCCTTGTATGGTCTAAAGCAAGCTCCTAGGAAATGGAATGAACGGTTGTGTTCATCTTTATTTGAGTATGGTTTTAAACAGAGTTTAAATGATTATTCCTTATTTGTATATACTAATATGAAAAATGTTGTTGTTTTGTTAGTTTATGTTGATGATATCATTGTAACTGGAAATTGTGATGCTGAAATTGCAAAGGTTAAAACTTTTTTGAAATCACAGTTTTTAATAAAAGATTTAGGAAAGTTAAAGTATTTTCTTGGAATTGAAGTAATAGATGTTGATAATGGAGTATGCTTAACTCAAAGAAAGTATTGCTTGGAATTGCTTCATGATTTTGGAATGCTTGCTTGTAAACCTGTAAAAACTCCTTTAGAAGTAAATTTTGTAATTGATAGAAGTGATAATGACGAACTGTTAGAAAATGTTACTGAATTTCAGAGATTAATTGGAAAATTAATTTACTTAACAATAACAAGGCCTGATATTTCGTATACTGTGCAGACCTTGAGTCAATTTATGCACTGTCCTCGAAAATCACACCTTGATATTGCTTTTAGAGTTTTGAGGTTTTTAAAGAAAAATCCTGGTAAAGGTGTTAGTATTTTGAGATCAGAATCGTTAAATCTGGTGGGTTATGTAGATGCAGATTGGGCTAAATGTGTCAATACAAGAAGATCTGTAACTGGTTATGTTGTTTATATGGGAGGTTCTTTGATTTCTTGGAAGAGTAAGAAACAGGAAACTGTTTCTAAGTCTTCTACAGAATCTGAGTATAGAGCCTTGGGATCTGTTGCGTGTGAGATTATTTGGATATTGAAAGTGTTGTTTGATCTTGGAAAGAAGGGGTTAACTCCTGTTAACGTATTTTGTGACAATGAATCTGCTATTAAGTTAGCATTAAATCCTGTTTTTCATGAAAAAACAAAACATTTTGAAGTAGATGTTCACTTTATTCGGGAAAAAATTTCTAAAGGTGTTTTGAAAGTTGTAAAGGTTTTGTCTAAGCATCAACATGCTGACATTCTTACAAAGTCTTTGCCGGCTCCTCAACACGATTATTTGTGTCAACAAATGGGTCTTATTGATCCATTTCAAGGTAAGGAGTAACGTTGTTAAGTTTGAGAGGGGGTGTTGAAATATTTCATCATCTTTAATCAAACTTAACAACTTATTGTTGGTTTTGGTTTAACTTAATTAGGTTTGTGCAGGTTATTTATGCTGGAACAATAGCTGGACAGGGTGCTGAATGGAAAAGCTGAATTTGGACTTGAAGTGTTAGGGACTTTAAAGCTTGAGGGTTGAAAGGTGTCAAAAGCTAAAAGGAAGGACTGAAGCTCGTTTATGTGGTTCAGGTTGAGAAAGAAACACGCGGACACTCACTGACCCATTGATGATCCATGGGTCAAACCCGGAAGTATAAGTTCTCAGATATTGTCCTGTAGCGCTTTAGATCTCATTTTTCATACGTGCTCATCTGTTCTCTCTCTCTCACAGATTCGCTTGTATTCTTTCTAGGGTTTATAGCTTCTGCGATGTTGTTGTGATACATTTACTGTGTGTTTTTACTTTGAGAGTAGATTAGGTTAATTGTAGTGAAGTTTCTGGTGTAAAAGTATTTTTTGATTCAGAAATATTACAAGATCTGTTTGAACAAGAAGTGAGAAGAGAGAGAAAAACTGACGTGGCAAGTGGGTTCGGTAGGATGGGAGAGAACTACTCCCCCACCCTTAGGGCTCACGGAGTAATCGGTGGGTTCGATGCGGGCTCGACTCAAGAGTGGTGCGGTACCGCCGGTACTGCTGCCCCCCTCATCTTCGGTTTCGGCGGGTTCGGGTGGTTTGGGCTCGTGTGGAGGATGGTGAAACCGTCTTATCTTTCACATTATGTAAAAAAAAATTAATACTAAAAAAAATAAATTTTTACCCACTCCTATAAATACCTCTCTCTATCCATTAAAAAATCACACATTTCTCTCAACCTTTCACACTATTCTCTCAAACTTTCACACCATTCTCTACTTTCTTTCTAAATATTTCTCTTTACATTTCTCAAAAAATGGCAGCCAACGCACATAGGATGATTCGTTCTTGGTCTAGAAGAGAAGAGGTGGCTTTGACAAGAGCCTGGGTCGCCGTCACCGAAGAAACGGATACGACATCCTTCCGAGTATTCTGGGATCGTGTGGAGGAAGAGTTCGACACAATTCTGGGCACGATTTATTATCGTAACCACCATCAGCTTTACGCTAAATCGAAATTTATGAATAGAAAAGTGGTACAATTTAACCAAATTTACGTCAACATATCTTTCAACCGACCAAACGGGACAACCGACGAAGAGGTCGTGGAACAAGCACTACACAGTATCTGGTGACACATAACAGAGTGTTCATGCACACAGAACCATGGAATGTTATGAAAGAGACACTAGGTTTTTTTTTAGATTCTAGTATTTAGGATTAAATTTCTCGTATTTAGGATTAAATTTCTCGTATTTAAGATTTAATTTCATGTATTTAGGTTGTTTTTAATTTTTTAATGGTGTGTTTTTTTAATTAAATGTTATTTGACTTTTTAATTTAATGTTATTTGTGATTTTTATTTTATTAATTGTATTTTATTATTTTTATAATATTAAATTAAATGTTAAAATTCATTTATTAAATTAATAAATGAATTTAAAAATCAAAAATCTGATGTGGCATTATGTGTTCAGCGGGTACTGGTTTCATGAGTGAAAGATTGAAGTAAGAGAAGAGAAAAAAGCTGACGTGGCGAGTGAGTTCAGTAGGTATTACCCCCCACCCTTAGAATATATCTAAAAGATTATCGGATTTATTTTTATTCCGTACAACTATATTTATTGTTTCAGAAGATTATCTTTAACGAAATAAGAAATTGTCTTATTTTAGTTGGGCTTGTATAAATGGGCCTTTGTCTATCAAATGTAGAGGTAAGCAAGAGGCCCAACTGAACTGATTTAGGCCCGATAAGCTATACTGGTTATAATCTATTTGTTAGAAATTTTAGTTCTTCATTAATTATTGATTATTGATTTTTTATATCTTGTCACAGTAGGACGGTCCCAGGACTGGTTACTCAAGGCAATCAAGATTAAGCGGTTCTAAGGGAATTAGTGTTCATGGGTAAGACATTTTATTATTTAAATCATTTGAACTTATCTAAGATTTTTTTTTTTTTGAACGGCAAATCTAATCCTATCTAGGCTACTCTTAAACTACACATTAATTTCCACCTATACCTCTCACGAGGCTTGAACCCACAACCTCAAATAGGAAGAGCAACATCGGTACCGCTGGGTTACAAACCCTTTGGTTGAACTTATCTAAGTAGATATGGATTTTCTTAAGATATATATATAACATTCCCAAAATTATCGAAAATTTGGTACACCAATAATTTCCCTCTTTCTCTTCATCTTGCTTTTGATCGACCAAATATACAAGAGATGCCAAAGTTAGGGATGTTTGTCCCTTTATGCTTCATTGTAGTAATCATCCATCCAATTAATTATTTAACGTATTGATTATCTTTTCATTTATCTATTTTTAAGTCAATCTCTTGGATTCAAAGCCAAATAATTACATTATCTTGAAAATTTATTAAATATTAAGGACAAATAACAATAATGACAATGTATACATGTTTATTGCTCACCTTATGTACATTCGAAACTACACTGCTTAACACTAATACTAACATTAACACTGTCTCAAGATTAAGGGGTTCGTGGACGAGACTATTTACCTCCAAATCAGTAGAACTAGCCTCTATATGTATATATATGGATTTTTTTTACGATAAAACATTCGTAATATGATTTAAAAAAATCACACCACCAGTAATTATAACTAAATGATCTTCTCCCACTTTCTCTTCCTATTGCTTCTGATCGACCAAACACACAAGAGATACCAAAGTTAATTATGTAATTTATTAATTATGTTTCCGCTTATTTGTTTTTTTGGTTCTTCTCTTGGATACAAAGTCTAACAATAATGACAATGAATTTAGGAATGGCAACGGGTCGGGTTCGGGTCGGGGCGGGGAGACCCATACCCGACCCTAAAAGTTTCGGACCGGGTTCGGGGCGATGCCCTATCGGGTTTCGGGTTTTCGGGTCGGGTTTCGGGTCATTGAATATATATATATATATATATATATATATATATATATATATATATATATATATATATATATATATATATATATATATATATAATATATATATATATATATATATATTTATATATATATATATAAACTAAACACACACACACATACATACACACACACACACATATATATATATATATATATATATATATATATATATATATATATCGGGTCGGGTCGGGGCAGGGAGACCCAAACCCGACCCTATACCCTAAATTTTCGGGTTTCGGGTCTCGGGTTTTTTTGCTCGGGTTTCGGGTTGCCCCGTCGGGTTCGGATTTTTTTGCCATCCCTAAATGAATTGTATATGTTTACTACTCACTTTAGGTTTTATATATATATATATATATATATATATATATATATATATATATATATATATATATATATATATATATATAAAGTGATTAGTAAACATATACGATTCATTGTATGACTGAATAGACCATTGAAAATTCAGAAAAAAAAATCAGTTTCCATAATTATAGGATTACATTAGTTTAAAACTAATTGATTTTATATATCAATTACTACTATTCCCCTATCCAGATTTAAAATGATTGGTGCATATTTAGTTACAATATTACACAATATTTATCAAGTTGCATATCTCTCTCCTCTCTATATATCTCCTCTCTCTCTCTATATATATATATATATATATATATATATATATATATATATATATATATATATATATATATATATATATATATATATATATATATATATATATATATATATATATATATATATATATATATATATATATATATATATATAAAGAGAGAGAGAGAGAGAGAGAGAGAATCCAGATCAGATATGAACTTAAGAACCACTAAAAGACAATGTTGTGAAACTCGTTATTTGGTAATCGTTTTGCCGACTATTAAGTAGCGAGTACTCGGAATACTAGTACTGGGATTGGATAAATTATATAGAAATAATTTTAGAGAATTATATATATGTTAAAAATAATAAGTTAATTGAATTTAAAAACAAATTACTTGAAATATCAATAAAAATATACAAGTTCAAATGTTAAACTACTTCGAAAATCAATATTCGTTTGTTAATATTAGATAGTTAGATTAATCATTAATGATCATTTTCTAATGTAACTCTGATTTGTTTGTTGATATTAACTTCATCTTATTCATATTCAACTTTTTAGTCTTCTTTTTATTGATAAATTATTTTAATTTTAAATTAAATCATGATATATAACAAACATCATAATTTCATTAAAATTTATAACAACTTTTTAGTCTTCCCAGTAGCATCGAATTTGACCGATTTTCGAGTTGTTTAGCCGAGTTGGATTAACTCGCCTCAGTAAGAGGTCGAGTCCTAAACCGAGTTTTACAGCATTGCTAAAAGATTATGAACCGTAAGAACAATTATTCACACATTAAGAATCATGATTTTCTTTTTTATTTGTTTTATTTTGTTTTCCTACACTTTTTTATTATCATAAAATATATAAGTTAAATAACTCTTGTTATTTTCTAACACGTTTTACAATATGCATAATTCATACTTTTTTAAAGTTATTAAACTATGAATACTATAACGTAAAATTTATTTTATTTAAAACACATCAATATCGATGTTTAACAGCAAAGGAAGGATAATTATGAATTTTTATATGTTTGTTAATTTTGTTTTGATAATAAACAAATGTTAACATTAAAAAACGACATTATTAAACCGTGAATTAGTGGTTCTCATTTGAAGCCTCTCACACATGCGTACACACATAGATATTATATATATATATATATATATATATATATATATATATATATATATATATATATATATATATATATATATATATATATATATACTAGTTGTAAGATCCGTGTATTACACGGGATGGTACAAAAAAATTATTAATTAATAATATTTAAACATTAATAATTTTATATAAAAAATTTGTTTGTGTATCGTGACATCTTGCTTTTTATTTTTACTATTACGACTTTGTATTTTGATAAATATAATTGATTATGAGAATGTCACCGATATTAAAATCAAATTCACTATTGTGATTGTAATCGTTTTTCAAAATATTATGATGTCAATTGCCTCTCTATTGTCTCCCAAATTATTCTACACATTAGAAAAAAAAATATGATATTAAAAAACAATTAATTTTGAAATTGAATGATAACAATTAATTTTGAAATTTAATAATAATTAAACCGATCATTAATGAGTTATAAACGTTTCAAAACAATTAGTTTTTTTAATAAATTTAAAATTCTATTAAAATGACATGTGTCAAATTCAATGAGGAGATGACATGTGTCTTTGAGTTACTTATTTATTAGGATAGGATATATATATATATATATATATATATATATATATATATATATATATATATATATATATATATATATATATATATATATATATATATATATATATACTAGTTGTAAAACCCGTGTATTACACGAGATGATACAAAAAAAATATTAATTAAGAATATCTAAACATTAATAATTTTACATAAGAAATTTGTTTGTGTATCGTGACATCTTGCTTTTGATTTTTACTATTACGACTTTGTATTTTGATAAATATAATTGATTATGAGAATGTCACCGGTACTAAAATCAAATTCACTATTATGGTTGGAGTCGTTCTTCAAAATATTATAACGTCAATTGTCTCTCTATTGTCTCCCAAATCATTCTACACATTAAAAAACTAATATGATATTAAAAATCAATTATTTTTGAAATTAAATGATAACAATTAATTTTGAAATTGAATGATAATTAAACCGATCATTAATGAGTTAGAAAGGTTTCAAACTAATTAGCTTTTTTTTTTTAATTTAAAATTATGAGAAAATGACATGTGGCAAAATGAATGTGGTGATGACATGTGGCTTTGAGTTACTTATTTATTAGGATAGGATATATATATATATATATATATATATATATATATATATATATATATATATATATATATATATATATATATATATATATATATATATATATATATATATATATATATATATATATATATATATATAGAGCTGCAAAAATGGTGTCTGTTATTGGCAAAAGAAAGTGCAAGTTTTGTACAAAAAAGTTTGGACTTGTAGCAGTGGTCTAAATTTCGATCTTTTGTGGTTTTGGTTACCGGTGAGCGTGGTCCTGGTACTGACCCGACCAGGACCGAACCCAAGCCGGATCGAGACCAAGGGAAGACTTTCAATGGAACCGATGACCGACCAAACTATGGGACTTGGTCTTGGGTTCGAGTACGGGTTTGGTCGGGTTATAACCAAGTAGGACCAAACGTAAAAATTTCAAAGGCCTACATTATAATCTTATTATCTTTTAAACTTTTGGTCGGTTCCGTACCTGAGAACCCGACGATACCGAATGACCAAGACCAAGAATGACCAAGACCGAATTTAGCCATATTTACGGACCGAGTACCGACCAAGTAACATGGTCAGTTCCTTATCTCGGGTCCGGTTCCTTGGTTCTTGGGCGTGGGCTCGGTTCCGAGGACCATTTGCACATCTCTAGTTTTGGTCCTTATCAACTCTAAAAACGATTATACCATTTATATTTATTTTTTCATATATATATATATATATATATATATATATATATATATATATATATATATATATATATATATATATATATATATATATATATATATATATATATATATATATATACATGTTAATGATTTAAAATAATTAGAAATAAGAGAAGGCCCCCTCTCCCTTTTACACGTCTTTTTTACATAGATTCGAAAGAGATTATTTCCATCATTGTCGAGGTACCAACATCTTGAATATTCTTACGATAATCTCTTTGATAGTTGAAAAATGAAAACCTACATTAGATCTATGTTTAATAATAGAGATTGCTTGTAGAATGGAAACAAGAAACATGATGGACATGTTTCCGTCAATTTCAACTCATTTGCACTTTCTTAAATTTTGTGTGAAGCAAAATTGGTCACAACTAGGAAATTAGTTTGAAAGATTCAAGGAAGATGGTTGATATTTTTGTATCCACAAGCGAGATTAAGTCAACATACTAATCACCAATCTTGTCACGTAATTTTAGTGTGTGTAAGTGTGTATTTTTTAATTTTAGTGTGTGCTCTTTAACACCCTAGGTTGCAGCCTCAAAAATCACAATTGATTCTTCAAGTTTTTCCGCCTCAATGATTACCCGATTGATTTAAGTTTCATTTAAGATATGTTTCAGCTCGATTTGAAACAAGGGAAAAGGTATCAAGACTTTGAATCGATCCTTGCTTAAACGAATCTCAAATATTCGTAACTTGAAAAAACAATACGGTTTAGATGGAATACATGGTGAATTTACTGATTGAATAAGTGAAATTTACAACATTGCTATTAAAAGTAACAACTTACACTCGAATATCTTATTATATGTTTTACTGCATTAAATAATATTCTAACAGGGTAATAAGTGATATAAAGGTTGTGTATCTAACCCACTCTGTAAGTGTTGCCCATAGTTGTTTTAGTTGTTTACATACGTTACTAGCCAATCTGTCGATGTGAGCAACATCAAGTAGGAGTAGGGCTTCCAATCACTGTAAAACACAATTTAGCTAGTCACAACTAGATAATACATGATATTTCATGCAGTCAAATTAAATAAAGAAAACTGTCCATTCTCAATACTGGTGTCCACATATTATACCGGCCGATTATATTCTCATCCCCTCTATCTAATTTTCACACCCTACTGTATAAAAGTATGTTTTTCTTAATTGTATGTTGTGAGTGGTGATAGGATGGTGAATGTGATAATATATAATTGATTAGATATGGAATTTATATAAATTGTATGCATACAAAATTATTCGAGCAACATCAAGTAGGAGTAGGGCTTCCAATCACTGTAAAACAATTTAGTTAGTCACAACTGGATAATACATGATATTTCATGCATTCAAATTAAATAAAAAAAACCATATATTCTCAATACTGGTGTCCACGTATTATACCGGCCGATTATATTCTCATCCCCTCTATCTAATTTTAACACCTTATTGTATAAAAGTATATTTTTCTTAATTGTATGTTGTGAGTGGTGATAAGGTGGCGAATGTGATAACATATAATTAATTAGGTATGGAATTTATATAAATTGTATATATAAAAAATTATGCGGTTGGTTCCTGTGATTTTCCAAAACAAGTATGATGATGACAACAATAATAGCCCTTAAGTGTTTGGTCCTTGTGGTTTGGTTTTCTTGTGTGGTTGGTCTTTTTGTATAAAAAGACATTTTTACCCTTTTTATTTTATTTTAGACTATTTTGTTAGTTTTATATTATTAATTTATCTTTTTAAGTGGTTTCAATTAAAAAAGAACCCGACCAGCCTCTACCCATCTTTCATCTTCATTAGAGCATTGAAATGCAAAAAAGACCACCTTCCATCACTATCTCACAACCCACATCTCCACCCTAAAGAATCAGCCACTACCACCACCACCACCACCTTCATCCCTTCCAGAAATAAAAACCACACCCCCACACACATACACACACCCACACGATTATAGATTCCATTTTAAGGATTAACATATTTTTGGGATAAACACATACAATTTGATTTTGAGGATGAACAAACATGCACATACAAATCGATTTTTTGGGGATGAATACGCATATACACATACAACGAACTACGCTTGCGACTACAATCACATGATTTGGATGACGGGCAGGCTCAATGACACCTTGCTATTCAAGAATGACTTTGAGCATGTAATCAGCATCACATGATTTGTATGTAATTACCTTACATGATGATTTGCACAAAGCATAATTTAATGAAACACCAAAATAGATATTAAAGACTAGGGTTACACCATAATCACATGTTCAACAAGAAGCATTACGTTTGAGCCATATACCATGAAATTCAAATTCACAAACATATATTCTTTGAATCAATTTCATACGTAGATTCAAATACCACATTCTTTCTTGAGTCTTGATTTAGAAGAGAACGGCAGAGAGGAGGCTGGCGGTGGTTCTTGAGGAGGAAGTTGTTGATGTAAGGTGGAGTCCTAGATTAATTTCCCCTATACCGGCACATGGTGTGTTCGTCAGAACCTAGGGCTTGGGGTGGCAATGCTTCGATCTGATAGAGAAAGTGGAGGAAGTCGTCGGTTCGATATGGAGAGAGAGAGAGAGAAGCTCGACGGTGATCGGTGGTGGTTCTGGCAACTACGATGTTGGTGGTTCTGCAGATGGTGGCCCAATATCCGAATAATGGTAGAGGTGGTGGTGTTAGGGATTTCAGTTATGAGTTAAGTGGGGTTGGGGTGTGGGTTAGAGATGGTGAAGTTTATTCAATAATTTTTTTAAGGAAAATTATATTTCTTCTTACTTCATCCTTTTATTTCGTCATCTTACCCACTAAATAATGACATGTGTAATATATTATTTTCTCTCTTAATCTTTTCTCTTGATTTTGATAATTGTCTTGATCTAACGAGTAGGAGGATAGCTAGAAAGATATTGTAAGAGGATATAGAACCTCTCAAATAAATTAGCTAAATTTATATAAAATAAATTAAAAAGATAAATAGTAATTTCAAATCAATTATAAAACAAAATGAAACCATATGGACTAACCGATCAAGAACTGCAACCACGATGATCAAACCCATAGAGGCAATCATAGTTATTATGTGTGTTGGAAAACCACAAGAACCAACCGCATAACTTTATTTAATATATATAAATCATTAGGGGAATATGTTTAATATTACCTCTTTTGTGTGTTCCATTGATGTAGTATTTTGTGTGTTCTATGTTAGTAATGTTGAGGATTGTTGGACTCCATTAACCAAGTAGTAATTCTGATTTATCGTGATTTCATTTGTGCTTCTCCAAAACAAATTAGAAAGAATTTAACAAAATAAAGTAATTTAGCAAAAGATTTTCAAAAGTTGTTACAAAACATATAAACTTGTATTATAGGGGCTAAGTCCCAACAAGTAACGACTCGTAATATAGAACTTATCTCATTTGTATTGAGAATGAAATGCACCAAAACGGAAAAAATGAATTTGTAAATCCAAACAGTAGATATGTAACTGCATTATAAGATTTCGAAAAATTAAACTTTATTCTATACTGAAAACCATTTATTAAGTAACTTTCTAACATTTAAGTGATTTTGTAGATAATTAGTTATGAACTATACGATTATTTCATAATAAGTATTAAAAATATAGTTACTTATGTAACAATCCTCTTCCATTTTATTTTATTTTAGTGTATAACCCAAACATGATATAAATTTTAAATATTGTTTATTCACATAAATTTCAGTAATTTATCCCATCAAAACCTAAAAGTCAACCACTTTAAGTAATTTTATTTACATGTCACGTTATTCCAAAGTAATATTTTTATGATTCGTTGAATTTGTGTAAATAACGTGTACACACAAAATTATACATATATTAAATGAATTGACAAAACGAGTAGATATTTAAATAACTATAATAATCTGAAAAAGGATGGGAGCGGTGACCTAAGCAATTTACATAATAGGGATAACATAAACTTACAGATCCCTATTTCCAGAGTAATATCTTTTAAGTTCAAAGCAAATCTCCTTCACCAACCTGTACTATTTGAAGTTAAAGTTGTACATCTTCTTGAAGTTTGTAATTTTGGCTCTCTATATAAGGCCAGCTATACATAAGCATGTTGAAAACCAACACGCAACCTCTGTCATCCAGCCCAGCTACCTAACAAACTACACGCCTTCTCCCCACCCCCCCCCCCACCCCTCACCCCACCCACCCCCCCACCCCATACCCTCCCTCTTCTTCTTTAACACTTCATTTTACTCCCAAAAACTTCTTGAATCTCTTCTTCCTCGACCCATACTTGTAAGTCTCTCTCCATTCATGTATCATCATCTTGTATCTATATATACATATACATATTCATATTCATGTATCTATATATGTATGTGTGTGTGTTTATGTCCAAATATGTGATCATATGTGTGTGTATAAATTGCTTTTTATTTGTTTATGTGATTAAGACCATGCATGTTATCAAGTTTTAAAAAAGTATGATTCTTGTGTAGATTCTTGATCATCATTCATATGTCATAACATTCATTGGAGATGCATAGGATTATCAAGTGTGTGTGTGTACTGTGTACATGTATATACATACACACATATATGTATACGTATGTTTTCTTTTCTTGTATTTATGTATGGTTTTTCCTGAAAATAAGATATTCTTTTGTGGGTGTCTTTTGATTTAGTTATCTATATAAAAGTTTTCAGATATTTTTTATTAGTTAGATTAATGCGATTATACATTCTCTACTTTCTGTTTTCATATATGTTTTTTAATTATAAGATGAAATGAATGTATCTATAAATTAATCGAGTGTATATATATTACTCATAGTATAATTTTTTACATAATTTAGTCTTGCTTTATTTAGATCGACAAATGATCACACCCTTTGGTTTTCTGCTTAGAAATGTAATAACAAAACATACATATAATCAAATGATCTTTACATCACATATATCTGTTAAATTACTGAAAATTTCAATAAGAAGATGGCTTATTCGTCGTATAATACGTAAACTTGGTTGGGTTAAAAACCAAGAACATGAAGTGTCTAACTTTGATTGGATTAATGACAGAGGAAGAAGGGAGGGCTGTCATCTCTGCACGTGTCCCGATAATCTTCTCCATTGATCAAGAGGGAAGATGTGAGGAGGACAAAAATGGAATTATCAAAGATTTTTGTGTATGGATACTATAACCGGCAATGGATGATCAAATGGTGTCAAGTTTTCTCAATATTTCTTCATATGTGATATTACCATTTTGCCCATCAGGGGAAACTAATGAGAGAGAGTTGCTGATTGATTAGTACCAATGATTGATTGACTTATTTCATATATAATATAATAGTGATATATTGGTACCCTTTTGTTTTATGGTGTGTTTGGTTGGGTATTAGGTAGTTCTTTCTTTACCAACTGTCCCTCCGGTAATTTCCAGAAATAATTGGGAATTATAAGCCTTTTCTAGTTTTCTTTTAGATAAATTTACCAGCACAATAACTTTTTCAAAATATGTTTTTCGGTTTTAAAATATTAAATATGAATTTTCTATTTATGTATTAAATATGAATTTTCTATTTGATTCGTCTTCTAAAAGGTAAGGTATTGAAAAACTTAGGTAGCCTACATAATTCGTCTCTAACTTATGTCTTTTAACTTATATCATCGTTATGTGTTAGACTCAAAATGATATTTATATCAATTTTTACTTTTTATTATTATTAACTTATTAAAAAACTTATAATAAAGAAATATAAATGGGTCCTACTATCCCAGACCCATCCTTCTAAACCCCTAAGACCAACAGGTGATACAGGAGTATCCAACATGATTATATGTGATGGGCGTCACATCACCGCTATCTCACAATCACATTCTCATCACACCACATTAAAATATCAATCATATTTCATCACACCATATCACTTTTCTGATTAAAAAAAATTCAAAATTTAATAAAAACCTAATTTTCCATTAAAAAAAACCATTACATTAATATTAAGAAAAAACCCGAAAAAAATAATAATAAGTAACTTGAAAAAAAAAAAGAACGAATCATGACAATAATAAAACTAAACTAGTTCCTAGGGTGATATTTAGTTCAGACACTTTCTCGCATCGCTAGAAAAAATTTCCAAATCTTCACCCTCGAAAATGCCGGGTTTTTTTGCAACAACTCGATATCGACATTCATCTGTAAGGAACTTTGCGTTTTGGCGATTTGTTGTTGCGTTTTGACGATTTTTTCTTCCACCCGATTCATTATCCCGACCTTGTCGGATTGTAGTTACACATAACGATCAAATTTTTCTCCAAATAAATCCATGACGCTTGACTCCAAGCTTTTGGCTCTCGAACCGGAAGCCGCTTTCTTCGCCTTGTCTCGCCCAATCGGTCGTTCGTCTTCAAGATCCATCAGCTCGTCGTTGACATCGATTTGTGTACGTCCGTCCGATTGTTGTGATGTGTCTTGACGGACCGACCTCGAACGTTTTGTTCCAGAAGATTGTGAATCTTGGGTAAGAAGCCATTTTCGTTGTTTTCTCAACTCCATCCAAGCCTTCACATACAGAAATGTTTTTTTAGGTGGGCGTAGTTGTTTCATATTGTTTCATCGCCGCGTTGAAGACGTCGAAATCGTTCGCCTCACTCTTGTGCATGTTCGTGAGGTTGTTGTAAATAACGTTGAATTAATTAAGTTCGATTCTCATTTCACGCCATTTGGATGTTATGTGATCCATGTTTCGACTCTCTTTTCCCAATAAACCATAAAACGTTGACTGACCTTTTATCCAAAATGTTTATTGGGCTTGAGAGTCTCCGACTATCGGGTCAACGGAAACTGAAACCCATGTGTTGACCAAACTTAATTCTTCGTCTTTTGTCCCTCGCCTTGCGGTTTTTTTCCTTTCCTCCTCGCGGCTCGTCGGCGTTGGTCTACTTGTTGTTTCTCTTCAACAGTTTCGAGAGACACCGGATTCGGTTGTGGTAGTGGTTGTGATGCTTGCGGTTGGAATCCTTGTTGGAAAACAAAAGACGGTTGGAATCCTTGTTGATGCAGATTGAAATGTGATAATTGTTGTTGAAAAAGTGGTTGTTGTGCAATAGGGGACCCGGATTGAAAGTAATTTTACGAAACCACCCCGTGGTGATTCAAGGTTCATGTCTTGACGAGGGGTCGAGTTTAATCCAAATGGATCATACTCACGGTTGGGGTTTCAAGATGGGGTGTTTGGATTTTGATCCATAGTAAAATATTTGTATGAATTAGATAAAGAAGTTGTTGAATGTGTGTTGTGTTGAGGTAAATAGTTGGATTTATATAGTGTAAATATTGGTAAATTAAAAAAGTAAAATTTTTAAATAAAAAAATTAAATCATTTCTATTGGTCGTTATCCTCCGTGCTCCCGGTCACAATGTCTCACGATCACACCCATCACGGTGCACACGGGGCGGTGTGCACGCTCGTGATAAGGCTCCACGTAAGCATCACGGCCAAGCCGTGACTGGTACTCCGTATGGTTTAATAGATCGGTTCATCACTCATCCCTCTCTTTTGGCCGACCCCATCTGAAACACAGTGGTTTGGTCAGTGGTTCAATCATGACCTCTGACCACCACCTTTAGTTGCCGAAAAACTTATCACCACCTACCTTGGATACTTACTCACTCCCTTCCCCTTATCCCTTCACATACAAGTCTTTAGCAAACTCTACCATCCCCACCAAGAGTCTAAGGAACCTATCACCACCAAATCAAAAATCGATTCTAAAAACAAATTCATCATTAAGCCTTGAAGTCAGATATTAGATTTACCATCTGCCAAATATCATAAATATAACTTGATAAATATTGTGTAACCTTGTAACTAAATATGGGTCAATTATTTTAAATCCGGACATGGGCATACTCGTAATTGATATATAAACCAATTAATTTTAAATAAATAAAATCATATAAATCCGGTAACCGACTCTTATAATTACGAAAACTTATTTTTTTCTAAATTCTGATTGGTCTACACAGTCACACAATAATGATCAATTTCAGAATAACATATCTCTCTCTCTCTCTCTCTCTCTATATATATATATATATATATATATATATATATATATATATATATATATATATATATATATATATATATATATATATATATATATATACACAAACACACACACACACACCCCTAAGAAAAAAAATAGGGTCCAACAATCTACCATTGGTCGAAAATATATTCAGCTAGTGGGATGAATCTCATGTTGGTGCAAGCTTTTCAATCTTATATTTTCGATGTCATTCATGTAAAGTTCTTTTACACAGGGGTGTTGGATGCATTTTATGCACCCTTTTGGACAATATTTTCTAGTCTTTATCATGCATTTTAGTTTATATCCATGCATTTTTACCTACTTTCTAGGGGCATTATTATTTTCACCATTGTAGTTGTTTTGTAGGAAATCCGGACCAAAGGAGTTTAGAGGAACAATGAAGCTTGGACCGTAGAAGCTTTGTCGCATTTGGAGAACATTTGATATGGAGCTAATTAGAGCAAAGGAGCTGCGGAAAACTCGAGTTTATAAAACACGAGTGGTGCATAGAAAACACACGGGGGCGTGCAGCGGTGAAGCCCAAAACACACGGGCTGTGTGATTCCAGACTTGAAGAACGAAGCTACTAAAACACACGGGTCGTGTGAAATCACACAAGCCGTATACAGTTTGTGAAGATCAAAACATTCAGACCGACGGACCGTGTAAAAAACACGTGGACCGTGTGTCACGCAAGTCGTGTACATTTAGTCCATAATACTACTCAAATAAGCATGGAAAACAAACTAGTTTCATTTAATATAACAGAACAATTTACACTCTAAACATAAACCCTAAACTCTTAACCTTAATGAAATACAATACAGTCTAACATAAACCCTAAATTTGTAAACATTAATTAACTCAAACGATATATGATCGATCGGACGAAAATCTGTGACCAATGCCTCTATCGAGGCACGTTTTACCTAAACCCTACTGGCTCCTGTAAATTGCTTGGTAGGCGTACTAAGCCTAAAATACAGAGAATTGAATAAAAAACATCATTTGACGTAACAACTTTTTCAGATTTTTTTCTGTTGAGCAACGACTTTTTAGATTGATTTTTCAACTATTACTTGCTATTATCAACTCAAGTAAACATATATGATGTTAATTTAACGTAAATAAGCTGAAAAAATGCATTTCGAACTTCGAATAACATATTCGAAACCCAAACAACAAATTTGTATCTGATGAACATATCCGAAACGGATGTTCGAAATTGTACATTTCGGAGGCATACTATCAAAATAGAGACGTTTTGCTTAAACCCAATACAATATAACAATCAAATAAACAAAAAGAATTATATTTTAATGTTGAAACTTAGAAATAAGTGGCATTTCGAACTACAAAATTTAAAGAACACTACCTGACATACACAATAACATTAGCAAAAGGAAAACCCAAAAAATACCCAACATATTATCTCCCGATGCTTGAAAAACTGTTAGGTTGTTTATGTGTCCCTTAAAACCATTATCTTTTCTGATTTTTCTTAATTTCATTTTTCGCGACCAGAAAACCTGAAAAATTAGTTTCATAGCATATATGGAACTAAAAAAATTACATGACATTATTAATTTCGAGAAACATTAATTATGATGCTTCTGTTTGTCAGAATCTATGCAGTTATCTCGGCCATAAACTTTATAGCGGTCACCTAGCGAGATTGGATTTAGTGTGTATAGCGGTGGTATAGCGGGGTTTTTTTTTGTTGTTACTTTTAGACTATTAATACTATGTAGAATTAATATTACAAAAAGTTGCATAAAATGGCACATAAAACATAGATAGTATTCTAATATGAAAAGTGTTAACGTGTCTCAGCAAATCTCTATAACGATCCCGCGCAATATCGCTATCTCGAGCTCCTAAATCTCCTAAATCTCGGCAAATCTCGGACATTACCGCTATCTCGGGAAAATCTCGGACAATATCGCTATCTCGGGCTCCTAAATCTCGGAAAATCTCGGGCATTATCGGCGAGATTCTCGCTGGCGAGATTACTGACCGAGATTTTGATTTCTATCTCGGCCTAACCTCGCGAAACGCTATCTCGGCGCTATCTCGACGAGATCTCGCGCGATTGACTGCATAGGTCAGAATGATTTTATTGTTAATTTCTAAAAATGGATAATGATCTGTAGAGAATGAACTTATTCTCATGTATATATTTAGTCAAATTATGTTTTTTTATATTTGGTCACTTAACTTGTTTTTGTGCTTGATTACACATGAATTTTTTAAAATTGTTCACATTTACTCACTTATGTTTTATTTTTGTCCGTGAATGATCATTAACTTATTGGTCATATGTGTACAAAAAAATAAGTTTAATGGTCATATGTGTACATAAAAACATAAGTGACTAAATATAAACAATTTTAAAAAGTTTATAGGTAAATCAAACAAAAAAAATTTTCAACGACTAAATATGAATAATTTTAAAAATTGATTACCCTATCAAATTATTATCCTTTCTAAAAACTGTAAATACTATTATACATAAGCCTTATAATTGTAATAATAATGTCATCTTTCTCTGGAGTTATATAGTGAAACCATATTTCTTGGGTAATTTTGATTGCAAAACATTAATTTAATTAAAATCAAAAAAATATAATGGTAACCATTAGCATAAAAATAACATAATTGTTTTTGTTATTACTGATAGATATATAGTTAAAGTTTTTTTTGGATGATTTTGGGGATGTTTGTTTTTTCTTAGAAGCACTTCTAACCTCTTTTGTCTGCAGGTTCGCAGACGCGCGCAGATGTAGTTGAAATATGAGATGTATTTAGAATTAATATGCTTCAACCGTTTCAGCCTTGAGAATGCATCTAACGTGCTCGATAAAATGCTTCAAAGAGAATTTCATTATATATATATATATATATATATATATATATATATATATATATATATATATATATATATGTATATATATATATATATATATATATATGTATATATATATATATATATATATATATATATATATATATATATATATGTGTGTGTGTGTGTGTGTGTGTGTGCAGAGTACTCACTAAATATTTAAATTTCAGTTTATTTTAGAGTTTGCAGACTTTAAAAAACAAACAGTCTTTTCTTTGCAGACTGCAGACATTTGGTCCACCTCTTCTGCTACAGATGTCTGCAGATGTGGTCCGCAGACTGCAGACCTTTTACCTCTTCAAAAACAAACGGCACCTTTGTCTTACTAAACATAAAAAAAACTATCAAAATACGAAATGTGTTGCGATATAAATGACTAACATGCAGGGGCAGAGTTAGGTTATAGCAAGGTGGGTTTTAGGACCCACCCTAATTTTCTAAATTTATTTAAACTTTATATAGAAAAAAATTAGGACCTACCTTAAAGATGTTTAAGACCTACATTAGTGCTGAATTTTCAATTTTTCCGGTTTCATTTGATTAGAGAACAATGTTATATTCTATTCTAGATTCGCTACTGCTAGGGGCGGTTCTCTATGGGGTCCTGAGATAGTCCACGCAACGGCTAAATTTCGTACATATAGTGTAAATTTTTTTTCTAATAGGGTACAACTCTGCGGAAAAATAAAGTGTCACTGTAAGCTGCAATTTAAAATCCCAAATGTACAAATAGAAACTCAATATAATTTGAAGTTGAAACTTATGTGTGTATGTACCTTATGGCTAACTGAAATTGTCGAATTGGGCTAATTGAAGTTGTATTTGACTATTTGTGGGATTGGGCTCTAATCAATTAGATGATTAAACGTTTTTATATTATTATGTTTTGTCGGAATTTGTTTTTTTCTTATTATATTAGTTTGGAAAAAAATTTCGATACCACGACTATTGATAAATCATGTATCTCCTTCTGGACACTAACATGATGAATCTAAAATCTCTTAAGACCATTTCGGTAAACGGCCAAAATTTGGAAAATTTTCCTTTATACTAGAATATGTTGTGGTCATTATTGTGAATCGGAAAAATCAATATCAAACAGAAAATAAAGAAGATGTATATCTCACGCAATAATTTGAATATAGAAAAACACACATGTTATAAGTTTAGGAATAATAAGGTTGCTTTCTTTTATGGCTTTTATAGGTATTATAAAAACCAAAGAAAAGGCATAATTAATTCTTTATACAAAAGGAGCTCTTCATTATGTATTTTATTTTTGCTAAAAGTGGTACTACCTTTTTGGTATTTCATTTCATTGCATCTTTTCACATGTATTGTATATATTCGATCAATAACTATTTAAATAGTGTATTAAAATGTGTAAAGCTAGATCACTAAGGACATGTCGTAGACACGGGACCCTTGTGGGGTGCTCGTGCCCGACCCTGTGATAATTACACATGCAAAATAAGACTATTGAAATGATTAATGATGGCTTCGGTTGTACTTTGATCGTTGTTTGAGTCTCATTTTTCTATGTAATTACTGTTCTTAGATAATGAAATAAACGAATACGACAATATAAATTATGATACATATATTTTGCAATAATAGTTGTACAATCATCCTAAGGCCACTTGGACGCAGTCCACGGCGGGGACCAGGTTGTGTCTTAGTTGTGACTTGAGCAACAACGGACAATGCCTCATTTGAACGGAACGTTGGAGACTTTACAAGAATAATTAGTTAATTTAAAAATTATTGTATAAATACAAATCATTTTACATTACACCTACACTACAAATATTCTTACTATACACTCTCTAAAATCTTATACTTTCTATACCATATTTTTCAAAAAAATGGAGCAAAACTCAAACACATCATCATCCAATCCCAACCCAAACACCCCAAACCGAGAAAATCCATTTGCACCTAACACAATACTATGACAATTTCCAACACTCGATTCACTGACAGGTTCATTCATGAGTATGTCATAATGTTCACCCGTTCCACACCACAATCTTTTCCAACAACCATTCCAGTTGAAAAAAAATTCAACAACCATATTAAGTCATCCCTAACCAACAACAGTTCAGTTACAACAAAACGTCTTTCAACAACAACAATTCCAATCACAAGCATCTCAACAACAACAACTTCAACAAGATTCACCAGAAACACATACAAAATCAGTGCCGAAAACTCAACAGGAGGTAGGGGTGTTAATTAAGTCAACATGATCAGGTTTCGGGTTAATCGGGCTGGGTTAGTAGGGTTTTTTAAAAGAAAATTTGACCCTAAACCTGACCTTATTAAGGTACGGGTTAGTCATATTAAGGTATGGGTTAGTCAGGTTAGGGTTGATCGACTTTTAGATTAATAGGTCGGGTTAGTTTGGTTAAAATGTTTTATACTAGTGTAGGGACTTAGAATGTAAGATGGATTAATATTGTGTCTTTTAGTATATAAGGTACTTAGTGTAGTGTCTTAAAATGTAAAATAGTAAGAAAAATTCAATTTCACTTTCAAAGCATTAATGGTATTCTAAGAGCATATACACAAATTATCGTATTATGCTTTTTATTTTTTACCTTGTATGCGGGAACTTTAGCATAAAATGTTGAAGACTTGAGGTTGCAAAAGACGGAGCTAATGAAAACGACACGAGTAGTTCCTATTGTACGAATTTTAGTCTTGCTTCCCAAAGGGGAGCAAGAGGGTATCAGAATATATAATTATGTGTATTACGCTTACATGACATATAGTGTAATGTGTAGATTTATGTGCTCACTAAGCTTTTGTTTACCCGTTTATATTTAATATTTTTTAGGTTTTAAAATGGTATTTTTGAAAAAAGAAAAACACGGTCCGATGTCTCGCGCTTTTGAAAAATATTTTAGAGTTTGTTTTAAAAATTCTGCTTTTAGATGGTAGATTTCATGTTTAGTAGTAACACGAGGGACTTTGATACATTTTATTAAATTGTTATATATATATATATATATATATATATATATATATATATATATATATATATATATATATATATATATATATATATAATCCATCTAGTAGTACTCCATGACCCAGCCATGACAATACAAGTTTCTCTAAAACTATAAACTACGAATAGGAATATAGAATTTAAATTCCAAATTTTCTAACTAGCAAAAGTGTGAGTGGGTCCAGATTTGAAGTGTCTATTGTGGATGTTGAAATGTGAAAATGATAGGAAAGGTCTTATTCATCAGCAAGTGTTTTGGTAGACATAGAGCATAATTGTTGCCTTGTTGGGATAGAAAGGGAATGGCATCCATATAAATAATTGCTTCAGTATTACTCTATCTATTAAGAAACTTATACTTATCAATTAATTATTTAAAATATTAAAATATTAAAATAATTCAATCAAAAGATGGATCAAATCAGCAACAGCAAATTTAGGTGAGTTTATTGCAGAATAAGTACACATAAATCATTCTATTTCGTTCTACTATTTGTCCTTATTATAATTACACATGACATGTCTTGTATCATGAAACTAAACAAAGGACGAGCTAAAACAATTTAGCATCTCTACTTGATTGAATGATTTGACTACTCAAAACCTTTTTATTAAGAAAATATATGAAATTTTACAAAAACTTAAATATAAGAAAAACCAAGTACAATGATGGTAAAGCTTCATACAGTACGACATTAAGGAAAGTTTTACCAGGCGATCAGAACACCGAACACCGTCCTATAACATATGAAATTAATATCCTACTTCAATACCATTTTAAGTCTACACCTTCTAGCTCCATACACTACACATTTATTACTCATTAAATTATTCAGCTTTTACCATTTATTACCCCATTATCTCTTTAAAGTGATTGAGATATATAAAAAATATATATTTTTTACTTCTTTTAGTTTTTGGTACATCCTTAGACATATTCCAATTCACTTTTGTTACTGTGAACCAAACGTCCCTGAAACTCAACAGATTGCCACATGTGACATACGAAGTAAAAGACACGCTAGATCGATGCAAACGATTTAAGGTTAAAATCTAACAAGAAAAAGTGTAATTACACCGAAAAAAATTATGTACTTGGATGAATCTAGAGCATGTCAAAAGTTAGCTTCTAGGATCTTGTTTACATACACGAAACTATAAAACTCGACAAAGCTCTACCGATGTTTTTTTCTTCCTTACCAAATCACCACCACCACCGCCACCGCCACCGCCGCCACAGTTTTCATGAATTTACACCATTAATTGATAGCTTTTGTTGCCTGATGTATCTATGTGTAGATTCTTGAACTAATCTCATGATCCCCATATCAGAAACCGGAGAAGATTCTTCTTCACGTTCAGGTTGTATATTCAAGTCAATATTTTGAATTTTGAACGATTTTTCTCCATTCGGGTCATTTTCAAAACTTCCACTGGGTCCCGTTTCATGGGTCTTATTACTATTCCCCATTTTGGTAAACCGAATAATGTTAGCATGCATCAACTCATTTGGATTTTGTACCAAACTTCCCACTTGTTTCCCTAAATGTTTCTCATCTTCATGGTGTATTATTGGTGGTGAAGGCAAATGTTTTGCCACTAGGCAGACATTACATGTGCATGTCGATTTGTGATTGGCGCCACCTGGCAGCTGACTGGGCTTGCCATCTTTGATTGCTAATTTAGCAAGTGCATCAAGACCTTCCTTAGTGTTGACTGATTCTTGGTTTTCTAATTTGTTTTTGTTTTAAATAGATTAGCACAAATTTTCACAAGCGATACATTAAGACTGCGTTAATGATGAAGCCAAAAGGGTATTTACGTCTTTTGCACAGACAAGAGATTGAGAGTGAGTCTCTTACTCTTTCCCAACTTTTTTTGGTGGGACCATTGACATTAGTCTGAGTCATAGTTCAATGCATGTCAAACGCAGTACAGTCTGTTATGTCATGATATGAAGGGCAAAATTGTCAAATGTGATTTGTACCGTGATTAATTGTAGGAAGCGTATGATGAAGATGTTCCGGTGTTGATTCTACCTCCGTTAAACAAAGAGATCTGCTAGTCAAAATTGGGAAGAAGATAATTGACCAAGAAAAAAGGGCAAATTGCGGAAAATAGCAACCTACTTTACTCTCATTACCAATATGAGCAATGTACTTTATTGTTTTTTACTTTTTACCCATAATAGCAATGAACTTACCCGACATGGTTTGTTTTATTTGTTGTAGGACTCCCTATAATTGGTTCCTCCTGCTATGTTGAAAAAAGAAATGCGTGTTCAATAAACACATAATGGTTAATTACCAAAAATACCCTAGGAAGATATTTAGTGTATTTTTACCTGAAAATCTTCAAATTCAACACCTTCAATTAAAACAATGGTGGGGGAATTAGTAAGAGGTGGTCTGAACAATCCTTGAACTTGTTCTAAAGTCACATTTAGTTGAACTATCTCTTCCTCATTAAGTTTCACATGTTTACTGTTTGTGACCATTTTGCCCCCCTTCTTCCTTTTAGCGTGAAAAGAGACTTTATCAACTTCTGACCAAGTACCATCTGGATTTCTCAACTTATTTCCAAAACTACCCTTGGAAAGTTCTTCATGTGTAGAAGTAGAACCCCTCACACTCGATGTTTCATTGACCTGCAGTCAAGAAACATTAGGACAAGCTATCTTCGATGAGGGCGTTTAGGTCTTTTACACATTGGTAAGGAAAAAGACTGACATGGTAAGATGGAGAAGATGGTGATGCTTTTCTGAATCCCATCACAAGCTTTCCTTCAGGTTCTAACCTACTAAATGTTACTGAACCAAAAAAAATGAAGAATTAAGATTACAACCATAACTATTAATGAAAAAAGAAGTGAGGGGTATTTATGTCTTTTTACCTGTATCGCCAGCTTGCAACTGCATGGACTGTATACAAGGAGTGACTCCTTCTAGAACATACATTCTACTATTATTGTTAGGCCAGAATCTAAATTGTAACACCCAATCTTTTCCCTTTAAATCTTGAACTACAAGGGGGTAACCTTCTGGCTGTGAAATTGGTGGAAGGTAAGCCTGTATAACAAAAAAATATATAATATTAAATTATATTAATAATATAAATCATTTTTATAATAGTTAATTCATCTCATTACCAAAAACCAAAATTTGCATACCTCTGCACATTTTTTTGGAAGCACCAATCGCCCTATCCTCCCAGCATCACTAGCACTCAAAACTTTCTCAAACAAAGGGGTAATCTTGGCATTTGACCTATCACATATCATTAAAGAAAGAATTACTTTTAAAATGATGAAGTTAAGACTTAAGACAATGATAATGTCCTTTTATATGCTACTAAGGTCTGTTTCTGTTTTCAAGATTGAATAAAAAAAACCGCATGAACGAGACTAAATGACCATTTTACCCTTACCCTCCAGAAATCTGTTGTAATTCTTGATCTGTTAATCGAGGCCAGTAACGGGGAAGTAACTGATGGCGCCCCCGTTTTTCGCCTTGACCCTTTGCAATGTGAGATTGACTTTCAAGAGATGTGCCAGGTGGACTGTTATTATTGGAGCAACATTTCCCTACTGATGGTGGAGGGCATAACCGTCCAGATGCATTTCCTTTTTCATTGTTTTGATCTTGTGCCATAAATGTTGCTGGTAAACTTGAAAGAGGGGTGGCAAGTTCATTGGTAAAGAAAGATTGAAACAAATTATGTTGTTGTCCTTCATACTGAACTCCTGAAAATTAAATATTCGGTTAAGTAATTGTAAACTTATTAAGGTAAAAGTTAAAAAGCTTTAACTTTCTTTTTAAGGGAAAGTTAAAAAAATAAAGTACACTGCCCATATTGTTAGTGAAAGTAAAGTATGTTGCTATTTTTTAACTAACAAAATCTCACCAGTGGCTCTGGGCCTATCGCCACTGACCCGCCAGCTGTCATTCACGGATCTTTCAGAAGGATCAATTATTGTACTTCTAGAAGTTAATTGTTCCCGTGAAAGAGGTTTATCAATGTTACAGAGTAATTCGGTTTGAGGTTTAAAAGAATTGAAGAAATGGGGTGCTTGTCTCCATGGGACAGGACCTGAACCAGCAATTTGTCTCCAATTTTTGGAAGAAATATCTCGAATTCTTTCGGCGGGTCCCGTGTGGAAGTGAGAAGCAGATGGCCATGTAGGATTTGGTGTCTAAAACACAAAAATTAATGAAATAATATTTACAAATAATTATATAATCAAGAAGTGGGGATAATGTTACCAAGATGTATTCTGATTTTGCACAGTTGATACACTCAATTCCTCCAGCATCCAATAATATGAACATGTGGAATGACACTATGCATCCACAATGAATTTTCTGTAAAGCATAATTGGTTCATAATTATAAAAAAAAAAAAAAAACAACTTTTTTACATAGGAATTCAGCTAATTAGACTTGGTAGATTTTTAACCTTTCCACAAGACTCACAACATCTCCAACCAGAAGCATTTGTGTGGTATGTATCACAGAATTTCCCATCTTTAAAAGCAGAACTGGAATCAAATCGAACATGAATTAAGAGTGTTTTATAAATTAGGAAGAAAAGAAAAATATAGAAAAGGAAACCAACAAGAAACAAAGTAAAAACAGAAGCACTTAAACCCAAGAGTTGGCGAGGTCATCATTCTTTTAATGACCATAAGCTAATGTGGCAACATAACCGATGTTTAATCTACATATGCACATATTTGAGACTTCGATTTTTTTTCTTGTGATACATTTCAGAAAATCACACTAACTGAAAACATTATTAATAGTGTTTCATAGTTTCAATAACTTATAAAATTCTTATTGTTTCCACTTTAAACCTCTTCATACCCAATTATAGTTTTTCTTTATAAAGGCTACATAAACAAAAACTATGTACGTTTTAGAGAGACTGCTATTTAGAGAAAAAGATCACTGAGATGTAATAATCAATGACATTCATGGTTTTTAAAGGATCATGCAGAACCATAACCTTTATTTGGAAAGTCTTCATCTAAACTTTAGTTTAAACAATAATGGTAAATCGTATGACACTAAGCTCACTATTTCCGAAACCTAACTTCCACAAAAAATCAGCGAAATATCAATCGGATATTACTTACGATACAAGCAACAACATCAGCATAGCAGAAACAAATAAAGCCGAATTTTCGAACAACAAACACAAAATCAGTGACATTCTTTCAACAACAAAGGATAATTAAATAGTAAAGGGACTTTACGAGCATCGATCGCAGAGGTCAGCGAAGTCTCCGGTCCGGCAAAGCCAACCTTGTCTAGGGACTTCCAAAGCCTCTTTGCAAGTCGAATTGAAGCAAACCTTCGTTGAACCGGAAGACGAAGCCATCAACGGCCGCAATACGCACACTTGAAACTCAACCAAAATCCTCCTCCCTCACGGAAAACCTAGAGAGGTTATGATTGAGTAACAAGAAACAAACGATTTCATAGCAAAACTCATCAATGTTCAGGAATTCAAAATTTAGAACCCTAAGATGGCATTTTCAGCGTCTTTTATGTGTGTTCGTGTGAGGCAAACAGAGCTACGGTTTAGTTCCTTGCAGAGGGTTTTAGAGAGAGAAAAATGAGGAGAGAGATAGAGAGGGGAGGGGGAGTGTGTGATTACTGCGTGTATCTATAGGCTGTATCTATAGACATATAGGGAACTTCTATGTGTCAGGGTTTTTAATAAAGAATCCAGGTTCTCCAACTTTGGTCCTTCAAAATCTCACCAATTATCGTTTTGGGCAGGTTAGTTTAGTTTATTAAATAAAGAGAATTGATATTTCCACATATGAAATTTATTCATCCATATGAAATATATGTTTTATTGATTTGTACGATAGCTTTAAGTATATTATACTTATGAATCAAATTTTCAAGTAAAAATATCAATTCTCTTCAATAAAAGCCCAAAGGCATACATGACTTATTTGGGTTAGTTTAGTTTATTTAATAAAAGCCCAACTGTATACATGGGTTATTTGAATTTCTTTGAAAGATAGATTTAAAAATCCGTTTGTTGAAGAGATGAGTAAACTACAAATTTGGAACCTATCCCATACCATTATATGTTTGTTTGTTCCAAATTTCATTTATATGTCTAATATGTTATTGTTTTATTTTGTTGCGATTTGTATATTAGAGTATTAAATGTAACATTTGTATTTTGGAGTTATAATTTTTTATTTTTTAGTAAAAATAAAATTTATTATTAAAAGTTTATTGAATAAGTTAATATGAATAAAATATAAATTTTCAATGTTAGTGACAAATTAAATAAATATTATAAATAATATTTTAATATTAAGGAACTAAAGTTGTCAAACTTGACAAACTTAATTGTGACTTGTATTTAATTATGTTCTGGAAATTAAATGTTAATAGATTTATATTTAGTGGTTTAAAATAAAATTTTAAGTTATATATAAATTAAAATATGTCATTTGTAGAGATTCAAATATGAGGGATCGAATGTGATAAATATGATTTGACCATGTCTTAACTTAGTTGAGACTATAAATATTAATAATATCATTTCTAAATGTACGTAAAAAGTAATAGAATGTATGAGAAATTGTATTTATTTCTATTTTTTGTTCTTATTCATCTTCCTACCCATTTGAACTTGTGACAAGTGTCACATTTAATAAAAATAATAATATTTTAAGCCACATGTCACAATTTAACATGGGTAGGAATATAAGTAGGAACAAAATGTAAGAATAAATACAATTTCTCAGAAGTTATATAGACATTTTGTGGTTAAAGCATGAAATTTTTTAATAATAGACTAATTATGTCATTAAGTAACAGATTTTAACACAAAACTCATTACATATTTCCCTTTTCTCACTGGACAGCCCATTTGATATAGGGAATCTATAAATGGCGATTTTAAGGATTAATAGAGAGTTTGAAGTGTTATGAATAATTTGGAAAGAAATGAGCTTAGAACACCATTGGAGAGTCCTTGAAGGTATATCTTATTGGTCTCTACACCATAATAACTTAGGGTTTGAAGCTTTGATTCATGTCTGAATTTTATGCTAAATGAGTTTTTACTTGAGTTTCCCTTCATTGGATCATTATTATAGTTTCAATATTCTTCTACAATGCTTGTGAATCCAATTGTTGTTTTGAAGCTTGCATTCCCCATCACTAGTGGAATCTGATTTATAATTTAGTCATATGAATTGGATACTTGAATCAACATTGATTTAAGTGTTTATAACTTATTTGGATTCAAAAAAATCCATTGATGGTGTTAATCGCCACTAATTAATCCATTAGAGATTTTCAACGTCAATTAATGGATTTAATGAAGATTTTATTGGATTTGATTTAGATTGGTTTCTAATTCATATAAACTTCAATTTATCATATGAATTTATTTTTATCAATCATTAAGATGATATGTATTGGTATTGGATCATCATTTGAAGCTTGGGTCATATTTGTAAGTTAAGTTGGAATCAAGTTGAAATTACTCAAACTTTTAGAACAATTATGTTCATTTTAGCTTGCAAATCCTTGATCAAATGTGTGTATATGATTTTATCTAAGTTTTTTAGGTTTATAATGTGGATTGGTAACAACATTGATGCAAATAATGGGTTAAAACCCAAAATAGTGTTCATCTTCAGGTTTTAAGCACTGAAATGAAATTTATGATGATGAACACTTTGATCCATGGTTCAGTCATGTTAATGATGTTTGTAGGATGTTAATTGAAGTCTAAGAATGTTATTGAAAGTCATTTAATCATATTAAAACAATTTGAAGTGTTTTGAAGGTGTTTGGAATAATTTGGACAAGTTCTTAAAGCATTAAGACCTTGAAAACACTTTTTTAGCCACCAGACATGTCCACTCAAATGAGTGGGATTCCATTCGGTCGAGTATTAAACTAAAGGAGGTCAAGAATGCCAAACTTGTTTTAGTCATAACTTCGCATATGAACTCCAAATTAGGTCCAATTTTTGTTTATGTTCTTTTAAGAACTTCATAATTACTTTAGAGGAATAAAATTTCAATTTTGACATTAAGAGCTTAATAAGTGACCTAATAGACCATAAGGGAGTATTAAATATAACTATTTATACGTGTAGGTGGTCACTAAGTACTTAAACCACTCCAATAGGGGAAAGGGAGTATGTATATATATACTTGGAGACTTGATGTGAGTTATACCAAGAGTATATATCCAAGAGTCTTCAGATGTTGGCGGATCGGATGGGACTATAGATCAAATGTAAGAGCGTTTTAACCTTTAGTGTGGCCAAACAACGATGTTAAGGTCATTATGAGATAAGAAAAATATAACGATCAAAGCCTAGGAGTCAAAACGGAGCAAAAAGCGAAAAAACGAGACATTTTTTAGTGTCGGCACGTCGCGACGCGACGGGCATGATGGTCGCGACGCGACGGCTGTCGGCAGTGTCGGTCGAGTGCGCGATGAGATAAGAGCTTACGTCATAGATCGGGTCGCGATCTAGGGTTGGATCGCGTCGCGACGGAGGTCCAGAGGCCTATAAATACGAGGCACAAGCCTCATTTTGAGGCAGAACACACACCAAACACATATACGATATAGACGAGTGTTCTGGTAAGGAGTATACGTTGAGAGATGATGGTGAGAAGTAAGGAGTCAGCGGTAGCTAGCGTCGAGGTGCTCGGGAGCTATCGGAAGCCTAGAACGAAAAACGTGCCAGGACTCCGAGGAAGCACCAAACTCAGGTGAGTAATCGCTACCGTATCTCCCTAGTAGTTTATACGTGTTAAACTATAGTAGAAAGAAATTATTGGAAGAGATGCAAAGTAGTACAGTTATGATTTATGTGTTAGTAGTTGTGAGGAAAGTAGGTATGCTACAGACCCGTTTGACGAGTCTGGCCCATGAGAAGCAGTGTATCACGGGATGATGCTAAGCAGTGTGATTAACCAGTAGTGTAGTGTCCATGCGGAAGAATGACATATGACGTAGAAAAAGATATTATGTAAATACTGTGTGTCAGCTTCATATGTTGCATCAGTATTGGTCTAGTAAGTTAGAGGGGATATGGATATCCCATAAAGCAAGCATAGGAAATTGTGTAGACAGTTACCAAATGATGGATTTGGAAAAGAGCGATAGTACTGAAAAGAAACCCGGTGCGGAACCGGTGAATATTTTAGGATAGCAAGAACGAATGAGTTGTCACGGTATGTGATACCGTAAGTTAGTAAGTAATGACAGGTAGTAATGAATGAGTTACCGTATGATAGAAGCGGGTAACATAGTAGTAAAATACATCATGATATGTGATACTGAAAATGAGTAACGTCAGACAGTATGGTAACATTATAAGTTACCAAGTAATAGAAGAAAGTGCAGACAGTACGGTAACATCATAAGTTACCGGATAGTAGAAGAAAGTGCAGACAGTACGGTAACGTCATAAGTTACCGGATAGTAGAAGAAAGTGCAGAAAGACATAATAAGAGTGTACGTGACAGTACAAGAGAAGTAAGTTCCGTCGGGTAATACGGTAGTTTCACAGTATGATGTACGAGTAAGAGTAGGGATCGTATGACGGTCAAGTGTAGTAAAATGATTCTGTGAAACGAGTGTGGCTACTTAGGCCATACTGTGATTCGATTACTCACTAAGCTTTATAGCTTACCCTTTTATTTTATGTGGTTTTGCAGGTTTGGGTAACGCTCGGCTTGGATCATGGGACGATCACTGGTGATATTATATTGTAAAACCTTAGGCTTTGGAGGGCCGGGGCGTTACATCGGAGCTAGTCCTAGAGCCATTATGTGGTTTGTGGTTATGTGATGGATTATGTGGTATATTGGGAAACTCACTAAACTTTGTGCTTGCTCTTTCACCTTAAATGTTTTCAAGTACTTCCTCTGATATGGGCTGTGGCGCGACGTGACTCTACGACATCCAAAGTATTTCATTTTAAGACTTCCGCTGGGTTGAATTTGAAAGGTTTTCCGCAAACCATGAACTAAATAACCTAAGTTCACATGCAACCTATAAGGATCTATGTTTTCTTCTAATTGAACATATAACATAACCTAAAGGCCATAAGAAAATTAACTAAAAGAACAAAATTAGAAAAAAAACCAACCTTTTAGAATTTTCTGGAAGCTGAGCAGCAAAAATATCCTGCCTCAAATGAGATCACACCCAAGCCGAGAGGATTATGGATCGAAATTCCAGAGAGAAATAATAGAATGAGCAACTGATAATGAGGTCTAGGGTTCCCTATTTATAGGGAACCAAAGGGTAAAGCTAGAAACCCTAGTCGCAGCCTATTTTCCGGATTATCTGTACGCGCGCCGCGGCCAAGTCGTTTGCGCGCCGCGTACCGCAATTCAACTATTGAATTCGTACGAATATGTACGTGCGTCGCGGCCTTTACATTGGCGCGTCGCGCGCCGCAATTCAACTATTGAATTTGTACGACTTTAATCCCTGACCTCCTGATTAATCTAATTAATGCCACAGAAATTAATCCAATTAATTTCTGATTAATTATTAATCTAATAATATTATTTCTAATTAATATATCATCTTCATAATATATTAACAAACAATATCTTGATTTATTAGTCATATAATAAATCAATATTTCTCTCTCTCTTTCCAACAAACCTCTAGCTATGAGGGCAACCCAAATGGACTGTGCTACTATTAATTAGGTAAATACTAATTATAAGTCATGGCTTAGACACCTAATCCAACAGTCTCCCACTTGGATAAGTCTATGACTATAATTACCAATTTAACCTCTAATTAACCAGCACTTTTAGCTTCCTAGAAACCGCTGCCAAACTCTGATCTAATCAGTTCTGTCCATAGATAAGTGATCAGATGATCCTCCGTCCAACAAGATATTTTTCAGACTCAAGACATGGATAAAAATCAATCTGGTCTGATTCACTGTTCCTCGATTTCCGATTTACGTATGACTCTTAGACTACCAATTTAGTCCCGGTTGGCCAACCATTTTAGTCAACTTCAAATTCATCGAGAGGCCTACATATATCTGTTCCCCGTTAGGGTCAAGGGACGAATAAGCTTCGACTCATATACTTATGTCTTTTATCAGACAAATCACTCACAACAATACGTTTTATAACACCGAGTTACCGATGCGTTTTCGTATTATCAATGAACAACCGTCTAGTAAATCATAACTCATATGTCTTAGCTTAAAGATCAAAAGATATTATCGTCTCAACATTGCTCGTGATGAAATTCATGAAGCAATCCATTGAGCACGGGTTTATCCAATACTCAAATTTCCATTTCCAAGTACTCACGAATGGTGCAGCAATCCAATTGCAATGTCTAACTCCTTAGACAATCTATTACCAATTCATGACAGCATTACTTCACACTTACTCCCAAAAGTGTAATCGACTGTGGATATTTGAATAATCCAATTATTCAGGAAGTAAAACATGCAAAATGAAACATAATGATAAAGTATTGACAAAAGTAGTAAACCATTACTCATTAATAAATCTCTATTATTAAATCACAAGAGTCAAATACAATACATTGTTACAAGTTTCGAAACCTATCTAATTTACATAAACTTTATATCATCTCTTAATCCAATGCTCCTAGCATGCTGATTATGCTTAATCCTACTCAGAGCCTTTGTCAATGGATCTGCAGGATTATCTTCCGATGATACCCTCTTTACCACGAGGTGACCTTCTTCTACCTTATGCCTTATGTAGTGGTACTTTCTGTCGATATGTATGGACTTTCCATGGTCTCGCGGTTCCTTTGTCAAGGCGACCGCACCTTCGTTATCGCAGAATAGTTCCACGGGCTCCTGAAAACTCGGGACTACTCCAAGGTCACCGATGAAGTTCTTCAGCCAAGCCGCTTCCTTTGACGCTTCACTTGCTGCTATATACTCTGATTCACAAGTAGAATCAGCCACCGTATCTTGCTTGGAACTTTTCCAAGTTACTGCTCCTCCGTTCAGAAGGAATACCCAGCCAGACTGAGACCGACCACTGTCTCTATCCGTCTGAAAATTGGCATCTGTATATCCTTCAACTCTCAAGGTATCACTGCCACCGAGGACTAACATCATGTTCTTTGTCCTTCGCAGATACTTGAGTATATTTTTCACAGCTATCCAATGCGCCCTTCCAGGGTTACCCTGGTACCGACTGACCATGCTTAAAGCAAAGGCCATGTCAGGGCGAGTACACGTCATAGCGTACATGATCGATCCTACAGCCGAAGCGTAAGGTACACGACTCATTTCAGCTATTTCTTCGTCTGTACTCGGACTTTGAGTCTTACTCAATTTTGCATTACTTTGGATAGGTAGCTCTCCCTTCTTGGAATTTTCCATACTAAACCTTTTTAGTACCTTTTCCAAGTATGTACCCTGACTAAGTCCAATTAGTCTCTTCTTCCTATCTCTCAATATTCTTATCCCGAGAATATAGGCAGCCTCTCCTAGGTCCTTCATGGCGAAACATTTCCCAAGCCAAGCCTTGATATCTTGCAAGGTTGGAATATCGTTTCCCATGAGCAGTATGTCATCGACATACAACACCAGAAAAGTGACTATACTCCCACTAGCCTTGACATATACGTAGGACTCATCCTCGCTCCTAAAGAAACCAAACTCTTTGACTTTCTCATGGAAACAAAGATTCCAGCTGCGAGAAGCTTGCTTCAATCCGTAGATTGATCTCTCAAGCTTACACACCTTATTAGGATACTTTGCATCGACAAAACCCTCTGGTTGATTCATGTAGACATCCTCAGTCAACTTTCCATTAAGGAAGGCGGTTTTGACATCCATCTGCCAAATTTCATAGTCATGAAATGCAGCTATGGCCAGCATAATCCTAATAGACTTTATCTTGGCTACTGGTGAGAAGGTCTCGTCATAGTCAACCCCTGGGGTTTGAGTAAAGCCCTTCGCAACCAGTCTTGCCTTGAAAGTGTGTACTTTTCCGTCCATGTCGGTCTTCTTCTTGAAGATCCATTTGCACCCGACTGTCTTTCAACCCGGTACGTTATCAACCAAGTTCCAAACTTGATTGTCATACATGGATTTGATCTCGCTATCCATGGCCTCTTTCCACTTGGCAGACTCAGGGCCCGCCACTGCTTCCTGGTAGTTAGCAGGTTCATCCAAATTTATCAGTGTCCTATCACTGACAAACGTGTCCCCATCCGAAGTTATATGGAAACCATAAAACTCGGGTGGCATGCTAACTCTACCGGAACGCCTAAGAGGTAAGGATACATCTGTCGGACCAACAGGAACTTCTTCCTCATGTTGGTTGCTAGTTTCTCCTAAGGTTGCGTCATCTGATGACTCTTGAATTTCTTCCAGATCAATGGTACTCCCACTGTCCTCTTTGAATATAAGCTCTCTCTCTCGAAAGACCGCTCGTCTAGCTACAAAGACCACGTCCTCACTTGGTCTGTAGAATAGATATCCAAAGGACTGTTTAGGATAACCAAGGAAGAAACACCTTTCGCTTCTTTCTGCGAGTTTGTCTTGAGTCTCTCGTCTAACGAAAGCCTCACAACCCCAGACCTTGATGTGTGCTAACGAGGGGACTTTCCCCGTCCACATCTCATGAGGTGTTTTAGCAACCTTCTTAGTTGGGACAAGATTGAGGATATGGGCGGCAGTCTCTAAGGCATACCCCCAGAAGTGAATGGGAAGTGAAGCTCGACTCATCATGGAACGAACCATGTCCAACAGGGTTCGGTTGCGCCTCTCTGCAACACCATTCAACTGTGGTGTCCTGGGAGGTGTCAACTGCGAAACTATTCCGCATTCCTTTAGATAATCTAGGAACTCGATACTTAGATACTCTCCGCCTCTGTCGGACCTGAGCATCTTTATCTTCCTGCCTAATTGATTCTCTACTTCATTCTTAAATTCTTTGAACTTTTCAAAAGTGTCCGACTTGTGCTTGATCAAGTAGATATAACCGTATCTACTAAAATCGTCGGTAAAGGTCACGTAGAACCGCGTGCCATCCTTTGTGGTTGATCTGAATGGACCACACACATCTGTGTGAATGATGTCCAGCAGACCCTCACCTCTTTCAAAAGATCCTTTGAAAGGTGATTTAGTCATCTTGCCCAACAGATAAGATTCGCATACATCATCCGACCTGAGGTCGAATGATTCCAACACTCCATCCTTTTGGAGTTAGGCGATGCGTTTCTTGCTGATGTGCCCGAGCCGACTATGCCACAGACATGCCTTTTCTACACCACTAGTTGAATCAATATAATTTACACTATGTCCTAAATTGTCAACACATTCAACAGTTTCATACACACCATCACAAGGATAAGAAGTAAAAATCAAAATGCCATTTTTGAAAATAGAAATCGAGCCAATTTTATTATCAAAAGAAAATTGAAATCCTTGTCTGAACAATGCGTGAAATGAAATAATGTTTCTTGCCATTTCTGGCGAATAGCAACAATTAAATAACTCTAAGCTAACATCACTATTAAGCACTAAACTATAAACGCCGATCTTGGTAACAGGGGACGATCTCCTATTGCCCATGATCAAGTTCAGTCTACCGTGCTCCACCTCCCTGCTTTCCTTTAGGCCCTGCAGATCAGAACAAATGTGAAAACCACATCCTGTATCAAGGACCCAAGAATTAGAAGATGGTGAGTTTTTAGAGATAGTGTATATACCTGCTGTCGATGGCTTTACTTTCCCATCCTTGACATCCTGCAAGTATTTGGGGCAGCTTCTCTTCCAATGGCCCTTCTCTTTGCAGTAGAAACAGTTGGCTTCATCGGGGTTGGCCACACAAGGAATGTGGGAAGTCTTGGTTCTCGAGCCATTACTGGATGACCCGACCTGAACCTTTTCCCTCCAATTTTGCTTAGGAGGGCCCTTCCTTTTCTTTCCTTTGCCACTTCCAATGGCTAGGACGGGTTGATTAACCGAGGGTACACTTTTACCCTTCATCCCGTCCTCAGCTACTCGAAGCATACGATGCAACTCAGTCATATTAGCCTGATTGTTGTTCAAATGATAAGCCAGCCTGAACTGGTCATAAGAACTCGGTAAGGAGTTAAGCACTATGTCAACGGCCAACTGCTCCGGTACAGGAATCGCAAGCTTTCTAAGCCGCTCCACGTAACCTTGCATTCTTTGCACATGAGTGCAGATGGACTCTCCATCTTTAGGTTTGCTGTTCGTGAAGTCCTTGACCACCTCGCACCTCTCGATGCGCTCTTGCTTGCGGAACTTTTCCGCAAGCTCCTTGTGCATCTCAAAGGGCCAGTAGTCTTCGTATATCCTTTGTTTATTGTGGCGATCATGATGCAGGCCACTTTGGTCGCCTCATCAGAATGTTTTTGGTACAAGGCAATCTCCTCGGGAGTAGCAGTTTCAGGGTCAATATCGACAAGCTCGGTTTCGAGGACATACTCTTTGTTCTCGTACCTCAGAGCCATCTTGATATTCCTAATCCAGTCATTGTAGTTTGTCTCGTTCAATTGAACCTTGGAACACAGTGAGAGAATAGAGGGAACACTGGAGTTTGAGTGGGGAGCGGATTGATCAGCAGAAGACATCTATAAAAGAAGGTAAGTTTAATTAGATACTTGTCGGTCCTTATAATAACCCAATATAAAATAAGGCTAGGATCCAACTATACAATTTGCAACATAGAAGAGGGATGCCGTAATCTATAAGCAAATTTTATAAAGGTAGGCGAATGACGATTCAGCCAATTCCACCGCGGAAAAATAATCTTATTATAAGTGGAATTCCTAGTTTATTTTGAGATTTATTGAACTGTTCAATAGCATGTTTAATCTCGGATATGCCCCACCGTTTGTGACTGGGATGCCGAGGATCACAAACCGGGTGTGAATAACCATGCAAATTAGCTTGGTACTCTCGGGGTCCATTATCATCTCAAATTGATGTGCCGGTTAACCACACACGCTCCATCAACAATGATAACACCCGAGACACCCACTGCCACTCTTTATGAACCCCCATTGGTGTGTCGGTAAACCACACACGCTCCACCAACGTTTCATAAAGTGCAATGTGCAATTTCATGGGGTAGCATCAAATTCACATTTTTCCTAAAGTAACTAGATTGGGATTTTGTGTAAAGGTTCTAGTACTTTGATCATTATACTTTTAATGATTAAGTGGTCCTATCAAAACTGTTCGGCTAACGACCCTCCACTGATCAGGCGAGCGGTGGGTGAGAGTGTTCACCCATTAGACTACCATTTTATAGGCAGTCTCCTTATACCCACTTTATAGACCAGCTTCGTGAATGAGGCCTACTATTGATTTGACTAACCAAATTTATCTCATATATATAGTATTAACTTTTAATAACATATATAAGATGTATTTTAAAACCCTTTAAAATATTCAAGGTTTATCCTTTAATTTTACCAAATTTAACAATTAAATTTTGAATTAAATTAAACCTTAAATTCGATTTAATCAATTTTAATTACCAATAAATTAAATTAATTAAAACTAAATATTTTAAACATTTTAAAATATTTTTCTGGATTTTTCAATTAATTTTCGACAATTTAAAATTAATTAAATCCCTTTTGAATTATCTTTTAATTAACAATTAATTAAATTAATTCAAATGAAGATAGGTTTATCCAAATTAATCAAATTAATTAAAACCTATCCTAAACCCCCTAGATTTCGAATTCATATAATGGGGTTTAAGGTTATCCATTTAATTAACAAATAAAGTTACCAAAAATAGAAAACCTCCTAAAACCCTAATGCCAGATTTCGAAATTAACAAAAGGGGGGATTAGGGTTTCCAAAACCCTAATCCTAAAAATCGATCCACATAAAAAATTTAGGGTTTATAAGCTTCAAACCCTAAAACAGTTATATCAATTCAACAAGAAAACAAGCCAGGCTCTGATACCACTGAAAGGTTTTCCGCAAACCATGAACTAAATAACCTAAGTTCACATGCAACCTATAAGGATCTATGTTTTCTTCTAATTGAACATATAACATAACCTAAAGGCCATAAGAAAATTAACTAAAAGAACAAAATTAGAAAAAAAAACCAACCTTTTAGAATTTTCTGGAAGCTGAGCAGCAAAAATATCCTGCCTCAAATGAGATCACACCCAAGCCGAGAGGATTATGGATCGAAATTCCAGAGAGAAATAATAGAATGAGCAACTGATAATGAGGTCTAGGGTTCCCTATTTATAGGGAACCAAAGGGTAAAGCTAGAAACCCTAGCCGCAGCCTATTTTCCGGATTATCTGTACGCGCGCCGCGGCCAAGTCGTTTGCGCGCCGCGTGCCGCAATTCAACTATTGAATTCGTACGAATATGTACGCGCGTCACGGCCTTTACATTGGCGCATCGCGCGCCGCAATTCAACTATTGAATTTGTACGACTTTAATCCCTGACCTCCTGATTAATCTAATTAATGCCACAGAAATTAATCCAATTAATATCTGATTAATTATTAATCTAATAATATTATTTCTAATTAATATATCATCTTCATAATATATTAACAAACAATATCTTGATTTATTAGTCATATAATAAATCAATCTTTCTCTCTCTCTTTCCAACAAACCTCTAGCTATGAGGGCAACCCAAATGGACTGTGCTACTATTAATTAGGTAAATACTAATTATAAGTCATGGCTTAGACACCTAATCCAACAGAATTGTATTAAACTCACTACTATGGTTTTGAATATGAGGTTTTTCTAAGACAATGAATGAATGTTTTATGGGTATGAACTGGTTTTTGTTATTGTACTCTGATTTTAAAATTGAAAATTTGGGTTTGAAAATTGGGACGTTACATACAACCACTATCTTTGTACCATGTTCCATCACAAATGCTTTCTAATTTGCCAAATGACATGGACATGGTTTAATTCGTATTATATTATTTCTCATGCATGAATAGGGAATCTCTATATTCTTCATGTTTATTCTTTCTACAATATTTGATTATGTGACCATAGTTTGGCAGAGATACTACTAAATCTGTGAGAGGGGTTTCCACTTCCTTTACCCTTCAATGTGCCTTCATCATTATATTTGTGTCTTTGACATTTATAAATTCATTTTCCACTACCTCTTCCTTTCCATACTGCTTCAACTTTCCCTTTTCATTAGAATTTGACTTGATGAACACGAGCCTGAAATGCTTGATCGATTCAAGGAGACAAAGTGATTTATGCGTAATTTGTGGGATCACAATGTTCCTATGAGACTTTCAGATGAGGGGCGGGAAGTGGACATGTGTTTAGATTCTTCGAATACCACAACATATTCATACTTTCGGGTCAGACTCATTTAAGTCTTTTCAAGAATACATTTATATTCAATGATTTCAACATTAACTCTTATCTTGTTCGCCAATTAGTTAACTCTAATATATAAATATTTAATTGATTACATGTCTTTCATAATGAGGTTTATATAGTTTATATTGTAAGGTTTGAAGGAGGATCGTCTTGACTTTCTCTTCTCCAATATAAGTCAATTTGTTGTTAGCATTCATTATTCAAGAAATGGGATATAAATTGGTCTAAACCGAAGGATTGTTGTAGCAAATTCAATGTTTGTTCTAAAATGTTTGAGCCATATTTTTCACGTTCAAAGTATGTTGATATTAATTGTCTATTTTTTTATATATCTGTATGTTATCTTTGATCGTATATGTGAGAAAATGAATGAAGATCTTAAGATGGACCCTGAAGAAATGATGGAATAATTTATGATGGAATGTGATAAAATTGAAGCCAAAAATCAAGATATCACCAATAATATAATGATATGCTAAAGCTCATCCAAGGAAATAACCTGCCTATGGTCGGTTTCGGTTATTGGTAAAAGTCGGTTAAAGGTTATTAGTTATCAGTTAAGTTTGGTAAAACCTTTGGGTATGTAATATATATGTAGAAAATAACCTCTTGACAACAATTACATATGTAAATGTTTGGTGTTATAATATCCTATATTAAAAAGTTAGATAAGATAACGTCCTATTTTCATTATTATGATTGAAAAAATTATTAATGAGCTTTCTTAAATGGGATATGCTTGAAGAACACGACAACTAACTATCTTCGACATTCATCCTTGAGTTACTCCGATTCTATTATTGGAACATGTAAATATGAACAGTGCACAAAAGACAATCAAACACTAAAACTAGATTTATATACCAATAATTGAGAAAGTAGAGGATGGATATTAACAAGTAAATGCAAAGTTCCCAAAAACATCGAGATTGTGTTTTAAAGTACAAAATAACTTGTATATATATCCAAGGAAAATGGAACTTAATTTGTTAAATGCAACAATTTGATCGAGAAATAGCTTTAGATGATATGGACACTAAAAGTGGTACTCAATGCGTTTATAAAAGTGGTACTTAATGTGTTTAAATTTGATAGAAGTTAGGTAAACAAATAAACTCAAACTCTTAAGTTCACATGCAACCTAAAAAGGATCTATATTTTCACTATTGAACCTATAGCTAATAACATCAAATGAATCCTAATTATCCCTAAGCAAAAATCGAAAATTACAAATAGGGTTTAGGATTACATGCCTTATTGTTATTATAGCAAATAACAATTATTTATTGTCTTGTTGATCTATTGGAAGCAAGCACCACAAGTGTCGTGCCTCTAATGGTTCACACCCAAAAGTCCAAGTAATTATGTTAATTATGTTAATTATCTTATTAATAAAAGCTCATTATAAAATGTAAGACCCGTATCCTGATTATAACATATGCTTAAAATAAGAGTGTTAGGAATTATATGATCATTGGTAGTTATAAAGCTAAGAAAAACTTTAGTTACAATTTCATATGAAAATCAGCATTTTGTGTCGTTTTTAGAAAAATCATAATTAATTCTAGAAAAATCGTTTGGATCTCAAACCAGTGCACAAAGTTTACAAATTGAGTCTAGTACAATTACCAAAAAGAATAGCAAGCTTGAAAATGACATTATCTATGGTAAAAAATGCAATCTTTACTGATTAGTTCGGAATTGACAGATTAGATAGTCTGTTTTCAAAAATTCATAATAAATCATAGAAAAATCGTATAAATACGTAAAATACATCCCTGGAAAGGTATTGAGATAAAATTCTGGAATATCAAATAAAAACGTGAATTTCATGGGTTTAAAGTCGGCTAAACCAGTCTTGAACAGACTGATTCTAGAAGGTATTAATTTCAACAAAGTTATATTATTAAAATCTTTTGTCAAAAGTGTCATGCCATTTTTTATTCAAGAATTCAAGTATAAATACCCCTCAAAACATCTCATAAACCACACAACTAAATCTCAATCCAATATATAGAGGTTTCTAAGCACTAGAGTGTAAGCAAGTGAGCGTAAGGAAGCTCAAAAGCCTAACGAAGGAGTTATAGATCTCGACGACTGGTCATAAGGTAACTACAAACCTTTCTATAGCTTAATTAGGTATTGTAAAATAGTTTTTGTTAAGAAGTAGAATATTTAATAAGTATAACATATGTTATATTATACTCATTTCTAACAATAGTAAACAAAAACCTTAAAATGTCGTTATTATAACAATTCGTAATTTCCGAAAATAATACCGATTGATTTACTTACGAGGACGGTGACTAGGCCGATTACTTGGGATCTGGTTGTTGGATTTTCCGAAAGGCTAAAATGCTGAAAGGATCCTGCCACCCCATCTAATCTTCTACCTGGCCGTTCTTTACTTGATAAATCATGGAGTATCATATTGGAATTATTGAAGGGTTTAATGATGCGACTATAATATAGTTAAAGATTAAGAAATGATAGATTTCTTATTATGTTAACAGTTAAAGTTGAAGGAAATACAAAGCCGAGAAAGATAAACGATATAGTCAACTATAATCAGGTGAGTCTTCTCACTATACTATAGGTGATATTGCATGCGTAGGAAGGAAGATATATTAGACTAAGGTGATCTTACCTGTTATGATAATTGTATGAATTATTGCTATGATAATGATTGTTTGTGGACGGAACGGGATAGCCCGCGAGCCAATAGGCGGAACGGGAAAAGCCTGTGAGTCATTAGACGGAACGGGATAGCCCGCGAGCCAATAGGCGGAACGGGAATAGCCTGCGAGTCATTAGACGGAACGGGAGAAGCCTGCGAGCGATAAGACAGAACGGGAACTGCCCGTGAGTCTTCAGGCGGAACAGGGATAGCCCGTGAGTCTCACAGACATATGATTGGTTATTGTGTGTTGTATGTTATGTGATTGATCGTATGGTATTTTGAGGAACTCACTAAGCTCCGTGCTTACCCTTTCCCTATATAAACTACTGTTTCAGGTACATCAGGTACCATGGATGGCAAGGCGTGACGTGTATACACTGTGCTGCTTCATTGGAGGACTGTTTTTGAATGGAAGTTCTGCTATGTTGTGATTTCATTAACTTTTGTTAATCCTGGGATGTTTTCATTAAACTTATAAGTTATGGAATTTTGTCAAAATTAATTAAGTGACTTTTCTTATATTGAAGTATCCGTTTAATTATTTCCCTAAAATTTTGGGATGTTACATAAAACCTTAGAGAAGGATTATAGATTCTGCTTGTGAGAGAAGAGAAAATTCAAGAGTATTGTCTACAGGAATGGCGCAGGTTTTGAGGCTCCAGGGAGGGGTATTTATAGCCTATAAATGTGTTAGGGATAAGCCTTATTTGAATTTAAACCAGATAAACCTTTTATCGTTAAATTTAAAACCCCTTCACCTCCACTCTATCTTGAACAGAAATGGAAGGGATGAATCCATATCCACCACTACTCATGGTGGACGAATTTAAGAATAAGTATCCTTTAAAATTCATCCCCTATCCTCCATTGTTCAACTATTGAACAATTACAATTCAGCCCCTGTACTTTTAACTAATTCTAAATTAATTCAAATTAATTCCAAATTAATTCAAATTAATTCCAAATTAATTCTAATTAATTCCAAACTAGTTTTAATTAATTTATCATCACATAATAAATTAATAAACTATTTATTTCTCTCTCTATATTAACCTTAATACCATTTGGACTACTGAAGGCAACCCAAAACGGCTGTGCTACTATCAATTCAAGTATATACTAATTATAGTTATGGGCTTAGACACCTAATCCAACAAAATTATCAAAAAATTAAACTTTTTCAATAGAAGGTGATGATTACAATTCCGAAGATGAATCATACAACAGTAATATTGTTGATTCACCTAGTGGAAAGTCAAAATTACGGTAGTCAAACGTCTCGAAAGAGTATATGCTTGATCCGGACTAAAAGATGAAATTAAAATATATTCATTATATGCAAAAAAAGTTGGGTTTGATGTATGATTGAAAACACAACAAAAAGTTCCGTAACAAAATAATTACAATAAAGGATGTAGTATGTAATCAAAATTGTAAGATGCTAAATATATCAGTCGACACATTGGATGTTGAAGGTAGTGGTTAGAAGAGACGTAACTCCAATTTTAGGACTACTGATTCTAAAATATGGATAAAGTAATAACAATAACATACTGGTACAAATATGTTCAAAATTAAAGAGTTTCAAGAGTTGCACAACCACCCGCTTGAAACCAAATAAGACCGACGATGTTAAAATACATTAAGAAAATTGAATTTTAAAGCAGGGACTACAAACATCGGTGCAACAAAGGCACATAAATTACAAACAAGTTTAAAAGGAGGACATGAAAATGTTGGACCTGAAGTAATCGATTATAAAAATTATAGTAAAAATGGGTAACATTATAAGAGACAATGACGAGCCACTTATAGTAGATAAAATGAATCTAAAAAAAATGAACTATCAAATTGCACATTTGAGTATATATGTGTAAACAATGTATTAAATGTTATATTTTGGGCAAATGATACACAAAAGGTAATTAATAATAACTATATATTTATCTGTAAGTTTGAAATACTAATGCTAGACTAAGTTGTGGTAAAACATTATAATTAATATAAATACATGATAATAAATTTATATGTTCAAACCACAACATCTCAATAGACTCTACCTATACCTGCATGTTATAAATGAAAATAAAAATAAATTTATTTTTTGATTATCTATTATTATGGCTAATCAATTCACATAAACATATTTTAAGATCACATCATCTTAGTGATATCAATGTTTAAGTTGAAGTTAAATGAATTTAAATATAGTTTTTATTTAATATTATTTTTAACTATTTTAATGATTAATAAATTTTAAAAATAAATTTTTTATAAATTTTTTAATTTTGGTCATGATTAACATTTTAAATATTAATCATTTTTTCATGTTAATATAATATTTTTTTAATTTTATGTTATATATAACGATTATATTTTTTATTAATTAAAATCTACTTGTTTGAAAAATATCATTATTGTAAAGAAATAGTTTTTGACCAAGTTTTTGTTAATTTAGCATTTCGTTTTAAGTTTTATATTTGACGTTATTATGGTTAAACAACTTAAATAAACTTTATGAAATCGTATTATCTCATAACATATATTTGTGGGTTGTGGACGAATAAAATCAAATATTTTTCAGTATTAATTTTAACATTTGTTATGGTTAGTTAATTAACAAAATAAATTGTTTAACCATTTTTAATTTAAATTATCATTATTATTACGAATATCAATTATTATTTTCAAGTTAATGTAATATTTTTTAGTTTTATGTTACTTATAACTATTTTTTATAATTAGTTAAAACACCATATTTTTTTAAAATTTCATTATTAATGAGTGGTTTTCTAATTAAATTTTTATTAACTTGACATTTTGATCTAGGTTGTATATTTAATGATATACTTAAAGTTTTTTTTATCTATTTTAACAGTAGTCTCTCAACAAAATTTCTAGAGTTCATTTGATTTATGCTTTGAGTTTAACGTCATATTAAAATTAACAAATTATGTATATTATATTAATAATAAAAATTAACATTCAAATTAGAATAATAATGAAGTTTAATTTATTAGTTTGAGGGATTTCAAATGAACATGATTTAAGTATTTTTTTTTATTCTATTATAATTTATCCAAGTGGGAGACTGTTGGATTAGGTGTCTAAGCCTATAATTATAATTGATATATACTTGAATTGATATTAACACAATCCTTTTGGGTTGCCTTCAGTAGTCCAAATGATATTAAGATTAATAGAGAGAGAGAGAAATAAATAGTTTATTAATTTATTATATGATGATAAATTAATTAGAAACTAGTTTGGAATTAATTATAATTAATTGGAATTAATTTGAATTAATTTGGGATTAATTAAAAGTGCAGGGGCTGAATTGTAATTGTTCAATACTTAAGCACTGGATAATTGTGGGGAATTATTTTGGACGAAAATTAAAGGATATAAATCCTTAATTTTCGAAAATAATCAATATATATAAAAGTTATATATGACAACTAAAATGGATTTGAATTTAAAGATAAAATGTTGATGAGGTTTAAATTCAAATAAGGCTTATCTTTAGGGTTTATCTTTAATCACCATTGAGCCTCAAAACCTACGCCGACTCTATGAGACATTCCTCTAAAGTTTTTATCTTCTCTCTCAAGCAGAATATATAATCATTCTCTAAGGTTTTATATCGAACTTTTCTTAATAAGATAATTAAAATAATTAACCTAATTACTTTGACTTTTGGGTGTGAACCATTAGAGACAAGACACTTGTGGTGTTTGCTTCTAAGAGATATAAATGACAATGAATAATTGTTATTTGCTATAATAACAATAAGGTATGTAATCCTAAAACTCTCTTTAGTAAATTTCGATTTTTACCTAGGGACAATTAGGGTTTCATTTGATGTTCTTAATTATAGGTTTAATAGTGAAAACATAGATCCTTTTTATGTGAACTTAAGAGTTTGCGTTTATTTGTTTATCTAAATCCCTATCAATTAAGACATTCTTAATGGTGAAAATGGGTTGGAAAATCAAAAGTAGGACCCAAAATGCAAAGGTTTCTTTGAAGCTGTCATATTTTTAAAACAGCCCCTGAAGTTTGAACAGTTGATGAAATTTCCCCAAAACACGTTTTTGATAAAAAAAACTTGGTATTTTCCAGAACTACTAACAGCCCCCTCATGTTTCCTAAATACATATTTGGCCCCTAATAACAATATAATTTACGTTTATGACATATAACCCATTTAAATTAAATGTCATTCCATCCCGTTTAATAAGTTTTAAATATTAATTAAACCTTAGATAGTAATTAATATCTTTTAAACTATTTAATATCAAACTAAATTAAATCCATAAATTTCTCTTTATTATTTATAAACTTCGTAACTATTAAAATACAAAAAAAGTATTTTTCTTTCCTTTTTATAATTTAGTAAATAAATATACTAGTTCTTATATTTCTATTTTAGTTAATTGAGTGACAGAGTGAGCTTCATAATTTGTAGGCTAAATACCTTGAAAGCATGGTATTATTTTCACTATAACTCAGTAAAATCTCACTTGTATCTCGTAAAACTTTTATGTGTATTTATTTGGGTCTTAATTCGGTTATACCAAAATATTCATAGTATTAAGATGTTACCAAAAAACATATAAATAATACAATCAGAGTGATTGTTTTTACATGTTACTTGGAAATTAGGACAAGGCCAAATGGGTAAATTTAGAAAAACCAAACAAAATTAATACACTTTAAAGGACTTCATTATAGAAATAAATACAGTTTAGTAACGATACAATCATCATCTGCCAATGGCCTCTTGGTCAAGTGGTAAAGGCGTCATCCTCCCTCTTTGAGGTTGAGGGTTCAAGTCTCGCTAGAAACATGGGCGGATTCAGGAGTAGTTTAAGAGTAGAAGTATGATATATTTGCCGTTCTAAAAAAAGAGGTACAATCATTAAATGAGCTTTTTGGACCAAAATATCTCATCATAAGAATTTTAATTTTCGTTTACATAATACTAGAAAATTAGGGCAATACAAGATGTGAAATTTCAGAATAATCAAGCATGATGATTCTACACTGCTTGATTGAACAAGTACATAGATAAAATCCATTTACCCTTCATAATTTATTGTTGGAATTTGAAATTTTGAATGAAATTAAAATGTGTGTATAATAAACCAATGATTAAGTTACATAGATCTTACCTCTGGTGCTCAACTTAATCTTAAAGGTGCCCTCTGCTGCTTTCGATCCCGTGCGAAGATAATAAATGACCGGATATTACGAGTAGGGTTTTTAAGCAGGTACCAGAAAAAGATGAAGTACAAACTGAATCAAATCTTGTAATGTAATAAATTGTTCTCCATTGATTATAATTATTTTTCAAGTTAAGAGGGTTGCAAAGTATAATGGTATGGGGATGACAATTCATATATTGAATAATGAATATGGCAGAAATGATAAACAATCACATTTATTATGCTGATTTAGAGGAACGAATAGAGATATGTAATTATACATTTACCATATTTATTTATATAAAATAATTTAACTATTTTCAAAATTTACATAATAGCCCTCGTGATATCTTTTTCGAGAAAAGGTCTCATCCTTTAATATCATGATTGGGTCGACCAGGCTAGATCATGAGTGATATATCATGATCGGGTCGACCATGCCATATCATGAGTGAATAGAAAATAGATATTGAAATTTAGAGGGTTTATATCTGTTTTCACGTTCTCAACATTTTTAGTGTTCTCGATTGAAAACACACACACACACACACACATATATATATATATATATATATATATATATATATATATATATATATATATATATATATATATATATATATATATATATGTAAAGTTAATGTGAGTCGTGATTCCTAAATGGCGTGATTATCGTCTACAAGATCCTACCATCTCAATCACAATTTTCTCTCTAATAAAATTGTTTTTTTACTTGTTAATTTCATAAAAATCAAATTTTACTTTACCTATTCAAAATATCTGAGTATTTTATATGACTACCAACTTACTAGAGGACAAAAACTTTTTGGCCCCTTTCGATTTAATTGTGACACCCCTCGCTAGGGATTTATATTTAAAATATTAATTATCATGAAAAATACCATTAGTTCAAAATAAGTCTCATCCTTGAGGAAAAATAGGTCCCAAAACAGTTAAAAATTAGTTTAAAACGTATAGCGAGATGATATCATAATTTAAGTACAAGACACGGTTCAAATGGCTACACAAACCGTGATCTTCTAAAAGTCCTCGCCTCGTCACAAGCTCCTATCCTTAACCTGAGTACACATCAAAATGGTTAGGCAATTGAAATGCCTAGTGAGTTACCCGAGGCTATCTCATTATGAGTGAAAAGGATAACCTTATCACTCGAGACGACCTCAAAAAAATAGTTTCTTTACATACTTAAGATTTTATGATAAAACATCGTAAGGTTTCTCAAAATAGATATTCATGTTATGCAAATGCCATGCAACTATCCCAACCCATGTCCATCTCACCTCAATGACACTCACCTAAGTTCACAAGTAAACGCACGAAGCATAATACTTGATCCTCGTATGAGTTAAACTAAGACTAGTGGCCATCACACTAGCCTCATGAGGGGTAGCAACTCCCTCATGCGGTTTCCTATTGGCGGAAACAATCCCAAGACATCATTGAGGGTGACTATCCAGCCCAAAGGCCCTCTACATGGGTATAACATCATAAGTGGCTATTTTAGCCAAACATCATTAAACATATTTAAGGTCATCATAAGGTTCACTCGGTCAATCCCATCTTATATGCAATGCAATGCACAAATAGGATGCTCAAAACATCTTTCAAAACATCATCAATACTTTTATTGGAAAACATCTTTGAAATGACTCTTTTAATGCCATGCACACATAGGAGTTATGCAACAATTAACACATATGAAGTATGCATGATAATAGTATAAAACACACACAATAGTAGAAGGGGGATGTGTACTTCCGGTAACTCACATTTCCAAAGTCCCAAAGAAGGATGCTATTTCCTTGCTTCCACTTCAATTACTTCTCTCCTACAAGAGATAATATTCAACATTACTAATAGCTCTAAGACTAATTTACTTCACTATTTAAGAGTAAAATCTTAGTTAACAATTGCCTAGAAATGAGTTTAAGCCTTAGAACCCAAAGCCCAAACTCAAAAAGTGCCCAAAACTGGCCAGAGTCTGACACGGGTCGTGTAGTGGGTTACACGGGTCGTGTAACTCACGGATCTAGACAGCACGGGTCGTGTTTCGCTCAGATGCAGCTCCGATTTTGGTCATTTTCACATCATTTTGGTCCAATTCAAGGTCTAATACAACCCCAAACTCTTAGATATCAAAAGGACATTGTTTCTACCTAAATTACACATCATTTGGTCCAATCAAATCATCCCATATCATCTCCATTGAATCAAATTCATGCTATAACTCCAACTCTACTTCATAAGCTTAGATCAAGGAATGTCTAATTCCACTAAATCAATTGATCAATAATTGAAGGAATTCCTTCTTCCATTGATTTGAAATCATTAGGAATATCCCAAGCTCTTCATAGAACCTTATTGAAGGATAGAAGTTGATCCAATCATCAAAGGTTACCCATCGATGAGTTTTCCCCAAAATTAGGGTTCATGTGGATCAACAAACATCCTTAATGGTTCTCCAAGCATAAGACAATCAAATTGTGGGAAGATAATCACTAGAAGTTATAAGATACACCTTTGGGATCATAGAACTCATCTCCCCCAACTATGAAACTCGAATTTGAACATGATTTACCCAAAATGGTGGGTTTTCAACATGAATATTGGATCTCTTACCTTGAATCTTCAAAGAGTTGATGTAATTCACTTGGATCTTGCTGGAAGAGAGTCTCCCTCTCTAGACTTCCCTTGAAATCGCCTCTCCCTCCCTTCTTCTTCTTCAAAATCGTGACTTATGGGAGAAATGGGGTTTTCTCCCAACTTAAACTTCAATCTTTTCATTTATTGCAACCTAGTCCCTCCAGAAAGTAAATTATCTCATTTTTGCACTAAAAGTCCTTCTCCACCACATGTGAAATACTAATTACAAATCAAGTCCTTCTTCTAGAATCCCATATGGTAAATTTCCATTTTTACCCTTATTAAATTATTCTAGACTAAATACTTCCTCAAAATACACATTTTAATTTAAATTGTTATGATTTAATTATTATGATTATTAAACTTATTATTTTTGTTTATTAAATTATTTACCCTAGATCACATATCCTTTCTAGATTATAACTTCTCATTTTATTCTTTTTATTAATTATCATGATTATTTATCTTTATCTTATCTCTAAATCCTTAAACTTTTTGCCCCAAATTTCAGGATGTTACATTAGTGGACCATAGGGGCGAGCGTGGTGCGGTACGATGCAGTTTTAGTAAAATACTATTGCCGTTACCGCAAAGTGCGGTAATTGAAATTGTAAAATCGCAAACTGCGGTAATTATTGCGGTTCGGTAATGCGGTAATTTATGCAGTAATGCGGTAATTCGGTACGGTTTCGGTAATCACCGTATAATGCTATTGGTGCGGTTTCTTGAAACCCATAAATATTAAATTAACACTTTTCAAACAGAATATAAACCAAACTAAAATGCAGCAAACATACAACGTTCGAATGAGTAGCAACCAAGTAAAATAATGTCAAAATTTCATCAGGTGTATTAAAAGTTAAAAGAATAAAGTTCTATTGTGTCTTAGCAATGAAAGACATAAAAGTCAGATTTCAAGTAGCAATTAAACAATACCTAAATGCAGCAAAGATACAAGTTTTAAATGAGTAGGAACCACACTAAAAAGTGTCAAACTTCCATCATTTTCCGTTTGAAGATCCTACATAAGAAAAAAAAAACAAAAAATATATATTGAGCATTAGTATGTATTTAGCATTAGTATGTATCAAAAATATGAACTAAAAACATATGGAGAAAACTTTACCAATTTTTAAACCCGCAAACTTCTCATTAAATTCATCTATATCTTTGCTCTTCATAGAAGTAACAAGCTCAAGATCAACGAGTGAACACCTAATCTAATCTTGTGCACAAATCAAAGCGTCCGCTGTATCAGAGTCAGGGGGATGGAGGTGGACGCCGGACGGAGGTCTGAATGGACCAGACAGAGTGAGGCTAAGAGGGGAGAGCGTCAGAGCGATGCCGACTTGACAAGGAAACGCTCGAGCGTCGAGCAACTAGGGCAAACTGGCAAAGAAACTTCAGTTTTTCGTATTTATTTTGTTATTGGATCCCGCTTCACGCTTCAGCCCTTTGCCGCTTTGTATCAAATTATAGAATATATTATATTTATATTATATATAATTATTATTAACATGTAAAATAATGCGGTGCGGTGCGGTAATTTCGGTGCGGTAAAGACCTCTAAAACCGTACCGTACCGAATAAGTTCGGTTTTTGAGATTCTAAAACCGCAGTTGCGGTTGTTATATCGGTTTTGGTAAATGCAGTTATTTCGGTAATTCGGTTCGGTTTTTGCTCACCCTAAGTGGACCATGTGCGTGTTTCCCTTAAAATCACATTAAGAAGGTAAGTGATTTGTACACAACAAATTTTCTTCACACACAACAATTTAATACTCTTTTTACATAATATATAAAATCTTTAAAACATGAATTATTATGTATGAATAAAAATCGTTATATACACATCACTTCCATATTAAAAATTGGTTCAATTTTGAAAGATTCCGTTTCTATAAAACGGTTCCCCTTGCATTCCTAAATTATTTCGGGACTGTCTTTTTTGTAAACATGTCTTTACATATTGTTTGCTGTTATCTCGAGTTTGTGTCTTTGTGAGTTGGACTATTTATACACATCACTTCCATATTAAAAATTGGTTCAATTTTGAAAGATTCCGTTTCTATAAAACGGTTCCCCTTGCATTCCTAAATTATTTCGGGACTGTCTTTTTTGTAAACATGTCTTTACATATTGTTTGCTGTTATCTCGAGTTTGTGTCTTTGTGAGTTGGACTATTTATACACATCACTTCCATATTAAAAATTGGTTCAATTTTGAAAGATTTCGTTTCTATAAAACGGTTCCCCTTGCATTCCTAAATTATTTCGGGACTGTCTTTTTTGTAAACATGTCTTTACATATTGTTTGCTGTTATCTCGAGTTTGTGTCTTTGTGAGTTGGACTATTTATACACATCACTTCCATATTAAATATTGGTTCAATTTTGAAAGATTCCGTTTCTATAAAACGGTTCCCCTTGCATTCCTAAATTATTTCGGGACTGTGTTTTTTATAAACATGTCTTTACATATTGTTTGCTGTTATCTCGAGTTTGTGTCTTTGTGAGTTGGACTATAAATATTGTAAGGGGTTTCTTGATATTTTTACATACTTTGAGCACCAATAAAGACAATTATACATTCTTAAAGGAGTTCGAATAAAAACTTTCCTAAGCGTCAAAAGGTGCTACAAAACTAGCTGGACGATATCTCTGATAACCCGAGAGGCTTTGTTTTATCAGTCGTACAAAACCACACAGACAATTCGCCGTCGTGATCGTCGGCAAGTCTGGCAACTGATGCTGCTACCGCCGTTAGTCATCAGTTTGCTATAATCGTTTTATCGGAAACTCTAAGCAGCAGATATTGTGTCGTTCGTAGTTCTTAGTTGTCAATTTGCAAACCAGTTTCAATTCGAAGGTACGCATTGCTTTCCTTACTTTATATCTAGACCGAACAACTGGAATTATATTTTCTTGCATACAATTGATCGATTTCAGTTTGTTTTTGTGTGATCGTCACATCTGATATCACGCAAAACAGATGTTTGATGAAATGCCTGAGTGTAATTTGTTCAGGCATGAATTCAAGTACCTCGTTTCTTCTTCTTACATTAATTATATTTGCATCCTAATCCCGCCTCACGCACATCCGGCTCCTTCTCCTTCCTCTCTTACAATCGCGACACAGGGAGACCACATCGCTGCTAGCATCGCCGCCGTCTACTTTCCGGCCGCCGTGACTCCTTCTTATCCGCCGTCTGCTGTGTCTTCTTCTTCTCTTACGTTCTCGCCTCAAACCCGCCTCAACCACATCGCCGCCGTCTGATTTCCAGCCGCCATTCTCCTTTTTACTGCTATTCTCGCCGTCAGGCGACCTCATTCAACGCGTCTGTCTCCTTCTCTGTTGTTGTATTCGGATTTAGTATGTTTTTTGCCCTAAAGAACCTATTTTTTTGAAATCAGCATCTGGTGGTTACTGTTTTCGGATTTAATATGTGAGGTTCTTTGTTGTTGTTCATATGTGATGTCCATGTGTTTTCTGAAATCAGAATATGAGATTACAAATCTGATGTTGTTCATGTGTTTTTTGAATCAGAATCTTAGATTACAAACTGAAAATGTGATGTTCATGTGTTTTCCTGAAATTAGAATATGAGATTACAATCTGAAATGTGTGTTTTCCTGAAATTAGAATATGAGATTACAATCTGAAATCTGATGGAAAGTTGCTGATTTGTTGATAGAAAAATCTTGTGTAAACAATTTGTTTTTTGATTTGATTTGATACAGAAGGGTAAAATGGTCATTTTTATCTGCTGAAAGAGTTCTGATCTTAACAAACCAGATGATGAATTCGATAAGGAAACTAGTTTCATGTGTGATCCTAGACTTGGATGGAACTCTTGTAAATACAGGTAGGCATCTATTCTTGAAAGTAAGTGATCTTTTTTACTTCCTTTTTTCTTTCTGATGCATATATCTATGGAAATTCAAGCTCTATTTCTATGGCAGATGGCATTGTGAGTGAAGTTTTGAAAGTATACTTGGTTAGATATGAGAAGAAATGGGATGGTAGAGAAGTTTCTAAGATTATAGGGAAAACACCTATAGAAGCTGCAGCTGCTATTGTAGAGGATTATGAGCTTCCTTTATCAAAAGAAGACTTGCTATCAGAAATTTCTCCAATGTTCTCTGATCAGTAATAACTAATAACCCCAATATACTCTTTTAGTTTTGACTTATTTTGACTATATATTAATTTATCTTTTTATTATTCAAATTGTTAGATGGTGCAAACTTAAAGCACTACCAGGTGCGTATCGTTTGGTTAAACATTTGAGGGGCCATGGAGTGAAAATGGCATTGGCTTCCAACTCTCCACGAGCTAGCATTGAAACAAAGATAAGCTATCATAATAGTAAGTTGGAATTTATTTATATTAAACATGATTAATCTCTTAATTTACTCATTTTAAATTGTTATCTTACTAGTTTAAGTGTTTGAACTATGCAGCTTGGAAAGAATCATTTGCAGCTATTGTTGCTGGTGATGAAGTTAAAACAGGAAAACCATCTCCTGAAATGTGAGATAAAACATGTTAGAGTTTTTCTTTTAGGTTTAAATGATATGGCTTTTTACATAATTGCCCTTTTCAGATTCTTGGAAGCAAGTAAGAGGCTAGAGATTGATCCTTCCAAATGTCTTGTTATTGAAGATTCACTGTAAGCTTTCTAGGACTAGTTTCAATGATAAGGATGAGGAGGGCATTTTCGTCTTTTTACATAATTCCAATTTTTGCCTCATTGACATGATGACATTAGTCTTGGTCAATGCATGAGAAAAAATGCTGTACGATATGTTTTAATTTGTTTTGATTTGTCATGTCATGTTATGTCAGACCAGGTATTGCAGCTGCTAAAGCTGCAAAAATGGAAGTGGTGGCTGTCCCATCACTTCCAAAGCAGTCACATCTTTATACTGATGCTGATGAGGTCATCAATTCACTTCTTGACCTACACCCTGAAAAGTGGGGCCTACCTCCATTTGAAGATTGTAAATATCTCTCACTAATTTAATTCATATTCCATTAAAATTCACTTTTATGTCACCCGTTTTCATTAATTTAAATTTTCCAGGGATAAATGGTACTTTACCCTTGGAACCTTGGCATATTGGTGGTCCTGTCATCAAAGGCTATGGTCGTGGCTCGAAGGTGCTTGGAATACCAACAGGTTCCCATTTTCCAATTTTACCCTTGGAACCTTCACATATTACAATGCTTAGGGTTAAATGGTTAATCAGTTCTTTTTTATTGTTTCAGCTAATTTATCAGTAGAAGGGTATGCAACTGTCCTTTCTGAAAACCCTGCGGGTGTATATTTTGGTTGGGCTAAATTGTCAAATCGCGGTTTTTACAAGATGGTTATGAGCATTGGTTGGAACCCGTACTTTAATAACACCGAGAAGACAATTGTGAGGGCAAACTGGGAACTTTTTACACCTCGTTATAATCTTGAAACAATCGGTTTTTAACCAATGTTAATTTTTTTTTTTTTATAATTTTAGGAACCATGGTTGCTTCATCAGTTTGATGAAGATTTCTACGGTGAGGAATTACATCTTGTTATTGTTGGCTATATCCGGCCTGAGGTAACCTCCAAACCTGTTACCAGCTATCTGTTACCTTTTACCTGTTACTGACATGATGGGATGATGACATGGCAGGCGAACTTCCCATCGCTTGAAAGCCTTATTGCAAAGATACATGAAGATGGTAAAATAGCTGAGAATGTGCTTGAACTTCCTTTATACGCCAAGTACAAAGACGAGATGTATTTCAAAACTCTTGCTCTTGGGCAAAATAGTCATTTGTGACGTTGATTTTATAGTGTGGGAAAAATTGGTTGAGCAAAAACTCTTGATATAAACTTACAAGCATGTATTGATCCTGAATTATCAAATTCGAAAAATAAATGTAATTGGGACTATTACAATTGAGGTGGTGGCATGTAGGTTGATTTGATTCTTCAACACCTTCCATCTACTTCTTTAACTTTGTAAGCATATAAATAGGACAAACATAAGTGAGGTAACGGTGAATCTCAAATAAACATGTTGCGATTTACAAATGAACAAATAGAATAAATATTTTCACAAATGCTAAAGAACACTTGCCGTAAATGAGAATGTCAAAAAAGAAAATTACGAAGCAATCTTTACATTATATGTTGGCGTGAATTTAACAAAAGAACGAGTTACATTTTAATATCTTCCAAAATCTTCAAAGTTAATCAAAGAATAAAAATATAAAATTAATATCTCAGTCAACCGTAACGGGTTGCAATTGGATGATTAACCTTAAAATCGGTAGTCTTTGTTTTTAGGTTTCGGATATTTACCAATACCAACCCTACTCATAACCATTTGTACGTTTTGGCGGTAACGGCACTCTTAAATTCAACAACTCTAGTTACCGCTTCCTTCTCCGGCTGATTCAGTAAGAATGGGGCAGCAGGAACAAGAAAGCGCCGAACTTGAAGCCGGAGAAGTCACGGAAGAACAACCAACGACCGACGATCAATCTGACCATTACTCTTGGCCGCCGGCGATTCGTTTCGATATTCCTCCTCACAAAGCCTACCATTTTTCCAGACATTTCAGAGCCTCCTCAAACCCTAATAACTTCCTCAAGGGCGTTAAATGGTAAAATTATCATCTCTGCTTACCAAATTGCAGTTTTATGCTAAGATAGAGTTAGTACAGTGGATGCAAGGTGTCTCCCAATATCGCAACAATTCATTTCAATCATATTACTGTTCAGTGCTTGTGCGTCGATTCTGGTGATTATTGTTGTTTCTGTAGGTCGCCGGATGGTTCATGCTTTTTGACGAGCTCTGACGATAATACTCTAAGTTTATTCACACTGTAAGTTACTCCTATCATCAATTCTCACCGCTTCTAATCACATTCTATGTTGATCTTTTGTGCTTTCTAAAATCGAAGTTGCAAGCATTCTTCTTAGGTAAAAACAATCTGTATACAATCAAAATCATCCTCTCTTTCTTAAACAGACCAGATCCTGAGAACTTAACAGATGAAAAATCTTCTCCTTCATCAGCCTATGAAGGTCAGTTTCTATTCAACATGTTATCTTTTTACCAGAATACTGAATCTTCATTAATTTATCCTCTTATCATACTTCTGATTTGCAGATTCATTTCCTGCAACCCTTGCTTTAACCGAGGGAGAAGCCATATATGATTACTGTTGGTACCCTTACATGTCTGCTTCAGGTGCATCTTGTTGGAATCCTTTTTCATCATTATTAAATTCTCCAAGTATTTCAATCCATAATTTAGCAGTTAACCAGAATTATTTGTATTTACAGATCCAGTCTCTTGTGTGTTTGCAACCACCACTCGAGACCACCCTATTCATCTTTGGGATACTACCACAGGACAGGTCCTTCATCATATTCTCTAAACTTAACCACATGACAACTGAATCTAATTTCTCACTAACACATTACCTATATAACATTATTATTATTATGTCATGGAAGATTGTTGAGGTATAAAATTGTTTTAACATTTAATTCAACATGGAATTTTGCAGCTACGTTGCACATATCGGGCATATGATAACATGGATGAAATAACAGCTGCTTTCTCAATTGGTTTCAATCCCACAGGAACAAAGTAAGCTTTTACTTAATAAATGAAATTACGATGCTAAAATAAACAATTAAATAAAAGTATGTTGCTATTTCTTTCATGAAACCCTAAGAAATGAAAGTACGATGCTATAACTATAATAACTTATTTAATTCAGGATATTTGCTGGATACAATAAATCCATTAGAATATTTGATATTCATCGCCCTGGTAGAGACTTTGAACAGCATTCAACCGTTCAAGGAAACAAGGATGGGCAATCAGGTTAGTACTTTGAAGTAGGGGTTAATCACAAGGGTATTTTGGGTATTTCACTAAAAATGAACTTTTCATTGTTGCTTTCAGGTATCATATCTTCAATTGCTTTTTCTCCAAGTCATACAGGGATGCTTGCCACAGGGTCATATAGTCAAACTACAGCAATATATAGAGAAGATAATATGGAACAATTATATGTTCTTCATGGTCAAGAAGGTGGGGTTACACATGTAAGTGCGCCATCTATATTTGCAGATTTTCATCTAATCATGATTACAAAAAAGAAAATAAAATGACCGTTTTGCCCTCAGGTTCAATTCTCCAAAGATGGGAACTATCTTTATACTGGAGGCCGAAAGGTATGATGTTTTCTACATACCCTCTTTGATCATTAATTTTGTATTAGTTAAGTTTCTACTTATTATTTATTTTTAAATTTTTCATCAAAAGTGATGTTTTTTTTTTTTTTTGGTAGGATCCATATATACTATGTTGGGATATACGCAACACGGTTGAAATTGTATACAAGTAAGGCCTTGTTTTTTTTTAATTCCCATTAATTATTATTTTTAGCTTCCATAATGTTTAAAGAATATTTTGAATTTAGGTTATATAGATCAATAGAGACCACCAATCAACGGATACAGTTTGACACCGAGCCATACGGTCGGTATCTTGGTACTGGTGGACAGGTAATTTTATGAAATTTCACTATCATTTTACAACACTTTTCAAAATATAATTTATTAAAAAATGTGATTCTAGGATGGTTTGGTACATATATATGATCTCCAAACGGGTCAATGGGTCTCAAGCTTTCAAGCCGCATCAGGTGCTACTTATCTCAAGTCTTAACTTTATAGATATATTTTAAAATTTATTTTTATACAGACAACTCTAAAATGAAATGTATTTGATGCAGATACTGTTAGCGGTTTTTCTTTCCATCCGTATTTGCCAATGGCTGCCACGTCATCAGGGCACCGGAGATTTGTAGGCCTTGATGAGTCTGATGAAGAATCGACTTTAAGTTTACGAGGTATGTTTTTATATTAGTATTACATAAACTGAGTGCAACAAATAGTCACCTAATTTTTTTTATCAATAAAAAAATCCAAGGCCAAATTATATAAATTAATGTTGTTAATGTGTTTGTAGATGATGAAAATTGTGCTTCAGTTTGGGGTTTCTCGGTTTATTCAGCTGAGGATTATGCATCAAACACGGGCCCTCAAGACTCAAATGGTCAATTTGATCAACAAAACTCATAACCCGATTCCCATTTTGACACCTAATCGACACATTTTTGGGTAGGACATAATTGTAATTTTTTCTTATTGGTATCGGACACAGACCATGTCAAACAGTTGTTGTGTCTTGTCTTGTTGTAACAAATGGGACTAATTAAATCCACTTGAGTGTGATTATGGTGCGGATGCCATTTTGGTGAATCTATCTACAATCAAACTATTGAAGCGCAACATAAACTTTAACCAATGTATTTGATTAATTTATTTGATCATTATACGTTTGGTTTTTGTTTAAAATTGTTTTTTTTTTTTTTTTTTAAATCTGAGAAAGTTTGGATGTGTTGGCATAAAATATATCGAAACATGAACCGTAATAATTAAATTTAGTGTCTATGTTGAAATTTATACGTGTTGGATAACAGATTTAGTATAAATTATGACTGAAAAAATATACATTATTTAGAATGATAAGTAGTTTGGAATGAGCAATTTATTGTATCATAGTTTTTGGAATGCAGATTGAAATAATTTTGGTATGTTTTAACTCTTGTTTTCATTGTATTATTAGCTAATAGTTAAGTATATTTATTTGAAAATCCAAACTTAATCCATATCAACTATTATTTTCTAAGGAGACCGAAAGATGCAACCTAAAAGATGCCAAGAATACTTCAATGGTCTATCTGCAATTATGGTATCCAATTTATAAAGTTGGGTTGCATTTGACATGCTACAACGAGCTTATGAAATAGTTTTTTGTGAGATTTTTGTTTGTCATGTTTTACAAATTAAAAAATAGCTCACGAGCTAGCTTTATAAAAAAAACTGCCTACACTAGCGTTTGAATGAGTTTATGAAACTTTTTTTTTTTAAATTCTTTCAAATATATGCTTAAGTAGTGATATATTAAAAGGTAAATCGCGGAGCATTAATGATATATATTAAGGGGTAAATCACATAGGGACTAATTGTGTCATGACAAACGCAACATTTGTTTCAAAACATTACATGAAAGTTTGATTGTCTCTACCCAATGTTTGTATTTTCCGGTATAACGTTTTATTTTGAGACTTTTGAGGTCGATGGCATATAGCCTTTCCAATTTACAAATTTGAAACTTCACTTGTTAATTAGATAATTAGCTAGATTACCCCATAGAGAAAAACGTCGATTATAGGTCCAGTTTACTTTTTAATCGAATATTAAATTTATATATATTAATCTATCGAAATATAGTTTCCCATATATTAACCATCCATAAACATACCCATTTATTGTGCAATTTCTCCAATTTATACATAACATATATTTACCTATATATCAATTAAATACAGTAAACAATTAACTACATGTCAACGTTGTAAGTTATAATTCATAAGAGAAAATTATTAAAATACTAAAGAGATCTTTTTTTTAAAGAACAAATGACCACCACCACACTATCCAAGTGTGGGCCGTCCCTGTGTGTGAGCCATACAATGAATAGACCGAATATTAAACGTGAGGCTACAATTCAAAACACTTGATACGTGGCTTATACTTTATAAATGGTTTAATTTAATTATACTCTTGGATCCGAGAGTTTTGACGGTGAGAATGTTCATTATACAATTGATGGACAATATTCAAGTGTGATTGAATTTTATGTATAGGTCAACAACTTACCAACTAGAACATGAATTTCTACGTTGGTCATGGTCAACCATTCATCTCTTTTAATGTTTGTTTGGGTACTATCATATCTGCATGCAGTAAAGATATCTCATTTTTTAAACATCGCAGATAATACTTTACAAGTTCTGACATGTACATTTTTTTCGTTAAAAAACAAATCACGAGAAAGTCTTTCACTCGTAGATCAAATACTCCATGTCTTTTTAAGCATATATTAGGATATGTTTTAGTCGGTGGGCTTTTAATGATATGTTTTATATTTTTGTCGGTATTTCATGTCTTCTTTTGTCAATACGTGGAGAACAATTATTGTAAGGATACGTTTTAAACTCGAAGAATAAGTATGTACATGTTGATTTGTGAAAGCTACTGTTGCAATAAAAGGTTTGAAAATGAATTAGTAAATATACGCATTAGTTATTCTATTTGTTGCACAAGAATATATGTAAGCATACATGGGCATTTTTTTTGGAAACGACAAATAATTATGAGCGTACTCGGTCGTGGTAAACCAGGTCGGCAATTTAGCCGGCGGCCCGGAAGCACGATCATTTCCCCTCCCACCTGTTTTGCCCCACCTTAGGAAAATCCCCCACATGTGCTCCAGTCGGGATTCGAACCCCTGACCTTCACCCACTTGGGTATATAACCCCGGTGCATCACTACCAGCTAGGCTGGAGATCATTTGCCATACGTGGGCATTTAATCTAGTGTTTAAGTGTTGTCTTAATTTAAATGCGTTGGATAAGTCTAGGTCGGTGATGAGAGCTTGTATGGTAGCATAATATGTTATCATATATAGTATAATAAAATGTTAGTATATATGTCATTTGGTAGCATATTTCTCCTAGCCAACCCCACCATGCAAGAGCTTGACGAACCTGTGGTCCCATAACCATTTATCCGGTTAATTAAACAAACAGAAGTGATGTTATATTTATTCATAAAATTCACAACTGACAGAGTTGTGAATTGTGACCATTTGGATGTAATCATGGGTAAATATAGAGTTAATATGTACATCCCTTTCTTTCTAATTTTGTACAAGCATGACACAATTCTAAATGTTGTGAATTGATGTTATATTTATCGATATAGTAATTATTACTCGTAAAATAAAACTATTTATATTATATGTTCATCTTTTCTTAATCGGTTAACTTTGCTAACCACTCAATCTCATCAAAAGATTACTATAGATCTTTGCATTAAAAATATATAATCTACATTATCTTTTATACCATATTTGTTAGAAGTAATAATCTAATTTTAATTATATAATATCACAAACTCAGAACACACATCTATATATTCTCTTTAAATCAAGTATCTGGTATCCATCTAAAAGAACTTTAAAATTTAATTAAAAAGATTTAAATTATTTTTATAGAATGCATAAAATAGGCCACATTTGACATGCGGTTGACCAATTTGTTTTGTAAAAACCAACAAATAGCCGCCACGATGGAACGTAGATTCGACCTTATTTACCACGTACAACCCCCACAATAACACGTTTACAACTTGCTAATAGACCTACCAAATCCACTTGGGGGTCCCTCATTGGGTAATGGGTATACACCGTGTGATGACCTATTCACCCACTCCTCTATATCTAAACAATTAAATATATATAATGTTTTTTTTTTTAAGTCGTTTGAATATACACAGTTCATTATATTTACCATAAGCAACTATTACAATCTATTAATAATCATCAATCATAATATAAAATGGACAAGTAAATAAACTTAACATTGACTCAAGTCTAGGCTTCTAGCCTTGTAGCTAACTTGTCAAGCTACAAGTAAATAGAATAGTTATTAAGTTATTTAGCAGTTGATATCGGATTAATATCAAATTTAAATATTGGTCAACTAACTTAGACACGTCAGCGCCACCATCCACCCACGTTGTGTCCTGCCACAAATTTTCCTCATTCGTGTCGCAGCCCCCCCAACGGCTAGTTCTCTCTTCTCACGTGTGACCAATTTTCATTTAATTAATACTTTGACCTTTTTGTTGAATACGATCAATAAATTGATATACCGATCTTTAGAACCACTTTAACTCACCACTTACAAGTTATAAATAATAACCGCAAAAATTATTACAAGTTATAAATAATTACTGCAAAAATAATTACCATTTGATCAGAAACCACTACAACCAGATTAACTCACCACTTACAAGTTATAAATAATTACTGCAACAATAATTACCATTTGATCAGAAACCACTTCACTGCTTCTGTTAACTAATTAAATCTTTGACATGTTACATAACATTGTGGCTCCACTATAGTGTTGATGTGTTAGTATAAATTTTATAATACAAAAGGTAATATGGTATCCTGAATTGTAATCAGAATTCATTATTAGTACACAAATTTATAAACACAAAAGGTTACATGTAAAAGGGGCATGCGTTTGTGCTATATACCTATTATATTCCATTAACTATAGTAGTATTCAAAATAGTAAATTTTGTAGTTTAAAGCTCTTATTTAATCATAGTAACTCATTATTGCTTGACAAATATATCTTTTTCCTAATTAAGACAGCTAATTTAACATAGATTTTTGTTCTTGACTGTTGAATTTCGATTAAAGACTAAAATATCAAAAGTTCATGTGTTGTTCAATTCGTTTTACAGATACATATTGTCGGTATAAGAGACATACAGCTATTATTAAAACATTCTGTATATTAATACATACACTTATAAAACCTTTTGAATAAATTACACCCAGAAATATCGGAAACTTCGAGTCCTTTCCAGGAAATATAGGAGTTTAAAAGAAGTTCATTTCAAGTGGACACTATCCCTTAAGATTTTAAATTTTTAAAATTTTAAAATTAAATAAAACCAACCCAATCTTTCTCTCTCTCTCTCACACTATATAAAGAACTTCCAATTTAGAGTCGAACAAACACCACGAAATATAGCTTCCATTTACAGGATCTGCTATTGTTTCCTTCTCAAGAACAACCGTTATACCAATCCCCCTTTACTACTTCCAAGAAATTAGGGTTTATTTCCCACTTCAAAAAGGTACTTAATTTCATCTTTTTCGTTCATTCCCAACCTGGGTTTCTGTTCTTTTTGGTATATTCGATCTGGTTTTGGTTTTTTACTTGATTTCATATAATGGTAATATCAGGAACAAAATGGCAATGGTGAACAATCAAGGGTTAGGGCTTGTCAGACGTACCAGTTCATTTGGTAGAAAAAGAATCTTGATTTTGAATCATATGGATTTCGACTCAATTGAAGTTGCCACGCCCAAAAAGAAGCAGTTTTTGGGAAGTGAATCAGTATTTTGTTGTGAAAGATCGTATCTTGAAGCTCTCCCTCAAGAAATCTTGGTGAGTTCTTAATCAATTTGTACAGTTTCTTGATCAATTTTGGTGCTTTTATGTTGCAAATGATTCATCTTTTCTGTGAAATCGTAACAATAAAGAAGTATAATTCGTAAAATGATTGATTTTGCAACTGAAAATAAAAGTTTGTTCGAGTAGCAGAAGGGTTGTTTTTATCACATTTATGGTGCATGTATGTGAAATTATACTGATTTGTGGTGGTGTTTTTACCAAATTAATCATCTTTTTATAATAATATGGAAAACAGTATAATTTTAATAAATAATCGTTTCACAAGGTAGAAGATAGTTTGAGCAACACATTGGTTGTTGCAACACACATTTATGATACTTGTGTGTGAAAATTTTCTGATTTATCGCAAATTAATAATCTTTTTGATGAAAATGTGAAGAAAATACATTCTAATTTGCTACCATGACGGTTACTCCGTCAAAAAAGGATTGTTTTTCTACACACATTGATGGTGTTTGTGTGTGAACTTTTGCTGATTTTTTGACCCGTAAATTTGAACAGATAAAGATATTGTGTGGGGTCGATCATGATGATTTGAAGAAGCTTTTCCATGTATCAAAACCGATTCGAGAAGCCGTAAGTTATTTATTTTTCAATACTTTTGCATCAAAAACCGTAAAAAGCGATGTCTAATATTGATAATAAAACCGCAGGCTGTGATCGCAAAGAAATTGCATTTTGAATATAGTACACCTAAAAAGATCCCAGCTTTTAGGTGTTCATTAAACTTGGAAGATTTCCCATCAAGAAATTACGAAGAAATCGAAGCTCCAAATGCCCCAAAACAATCTAGGGTTTTTCGTTCTCGTTTAACGAGAAAAAACCTGGCTGCTATTACTGTGTCATTGTTTGCTTCACAATGACACAGATCGCAGCAGATAACTTATTTACTACGGTAGTATCGTAAAAAACGGTACATCAAGGTCATTGGGTTTTGATAATGACGAGTTTGGGTTTTTTGTAGATAGGTTTTGGGTATAATTTTGTTTGTAGTGTGTTATATGTGATGTTATGGGTTGCACGTTGGTCTTTCAATATTTTCATTGAAGATGTGGGGTAGGGGTTTGTACATTTAGTGTAAAAAGAGTTAGGGGTATACGGCCAATAGTTTTGTTGGAGGGTTCTTTCTTGATTTAATAAAAAGTTTGGTGGTGGTGCTTTGTTTTGTTGAATAATGATTTTCAAAGGAAAGTGTAGGCCGTTGGGTGCAATTTTTATTGCGGTAGGTATTGGTATATTTCATATGCTTTTGGAGGGAAAACCTAATGACACGTAAAAGGAAACAAGCACTAGTTGTTCATTGAATATGAAGTTTAGGTAAGTGAGAAGAAAATAGAACGATATTTTATTACTTTAGATTACAAATAATGTATGCAAATGCGAAATGGGATATATTTTTTCAGGTAACAAAGAGTTTATACCAATTTAAAAACTTCAAAAAAGTTCATTCACTTTTTAATTTGATTCATTTACATCAAAATGGGTTTAATGAGAAAATACCTTGGTGGTTTTTTTTTGAAAAAACATACCAAGGATGGGTTGTGTATATGGGTCTTATATGGCGAAAGCCCATAACGCATTAATTCAAATCTTAAATGTTATTTAAGTGTTTAAATTTATAAAAGTGACCTTATAGTATACTTTGTTTAATAACTCTTTAATTTCAACTTAAAATTCAATCTCAAGTAGTTCATACAAAGTCTTAGTGTTAATGAAGCTAAAAATTTAAGTTCAGCGGCCTTTTGTGTAACGCGGTTTTCCAAAAAAAAAAAAAAATGAATAGTAACTCCGGCGTGAATAGTAATGCCGGCGTGAATAGTGCTCCGGTGTGAATAGTAACTCCGGTGTGAATAGTAACCGAGAGATGAAGTAAGCGCTTACCTCGTGATGACATCGACGATGATGTCGTGATGACGTCATGAATATTGTCGCTGATGTCGTGATGACGTCGTGAATAGTGTTTTTGAGTCCTATAAATAGAGGCCCAACCTCTTTATTTCAAACCACAACAAACACCAAACAACCTTACGATATCGGGGAGTGTTCTGGTGAGAAAAATAGATCGGGAGAGGTAAGGAACGAGCGATAGCTTGTAGCGAAGTGCTCGAGAGTTGTCGGAAGAGTTGAACGGGGAACGAGCCAGTGACAATACTAAGTGAGTAATCGCTACTTTATTTCTTTAATAGTTTATAAAGTGTTAAACTATTATATGTGGAAGTTATATACTATTCGTAATTCCAAAAATAATGCCCAATAATTTACTTACGAGAACGGTGCCTAGGCCGGTTACATGGGATCTGGTTGTTGGATTTTCCGAAAGGCTAAAATGCTGAAAGGATCCTGCCACCCCATCTAATCTTCTACTTGGCCGTTCTTTATTTGATAAATCACGAGGTATCATATTGGAATTATAGATAATATAAAGCAGAGTGATGGTGTGATCCGTAGTGATGCCGGTTGAAATAGTAGTTCACCTATAAACAAATATATAGATACGAACCAAGCAGTTATAGTGGGTGTAAGAAGGCAGGAATAACCAAATACCGTATAGCAAGAATCAATGTGAGTAATCTATCCCTAAGTGTTACTTTTATTGTGGGGCCACATTATCGGTTATTGTGATTGGGACCATCTTTCCATGGGGTCACATACTCGGTAATTGTGGTTGAGACCACATATATGCTGTGACGATCGAATTAAGTAGTAATGGTGGTGGGACCACATACAAATATTGTGATGGCCTATTTGGCTGGCAGTTTTATCACACATTCAACAGGTATACATTGAGTCCTTGAGACTCGGTATCACAGGGGGCTGTGATATGATGTGGAAGCCGAAAATTTAATGTTGTTATAACACTTATCGATTATTCACTGAGCTTGTAAAGCTCACCCTTGTTGATACTAACTGTGCAGGTGCTGTAGACCTTACTAAAGGGAAGGATGTAATTCGGGGTTAGAACTGATGACCGTAGCAGCCCGGCTTTGGGAGATACCACTTGTACCTTTTTCTTGTAATATATACCCTGTATAATATTTTGTTGAATAAAATATGTTTTAAAGTGTGGAAAATAAATGGGTATATTTATATTGAAAGTCGGGTGTTACATTTTGACTCTTGGAGGATGAATGAAGGGGAGTATATTATTTGATTTAAAACTCAAAGCTGTACAAATCGGATCTTGATTGAGTTAATTGGTCCGATGATCGATTTAAACCACAACCTTATTCATTTTTTGAGGCTAGGTGGTTAGTTTAAAGGTTTTATACGGGCTCCGACCGAAATCTGAATAACCAATTTCAGTTTAAAATGACTATATACAACCATTAAATCTTTATCTTTTGACCATCACATGACTTGAATTTTTTAGCCTACTGGTTGAGAGATAAATTTCCAAAATACATCATATTGTCAAGTCATAGACGTTCTCGTGAACAAGCAATTATTATTTTTAACATATTACGTATATAATTAGATAACTGATACTAAAGCCTTAATAACACTTTAACTTGATTACTTGGTTAGTTTGTTGAAATTGCTTCATTCCAATCATTAAAACCCAACTAACAATTTTGTAAAAGAAAAACTTAATCATACGTTGTTAAACAAATTGAATGTCTAAACCGCATAAACCTTAACCGAATACCCCGTAAGACCGCATCTTATATGGTTTGGTTCCAAACGATTTATTTGACCACCTTACAACCGACTAACCACAAAACCGCTCAATGCTCACCTTTGTTGAATTCAACATATAAATAGAAAGTTTGTCATGATATCTTGAAATAAAGAACACTTATTATCGATTGTTTATAACAATAATAGATTGTAAATCACAATTTTCAGACCATTGAGAAAAGAGTGTAATAGACAAATGAAAACGCCCCCTTAATTTTTAACAAGAAAATCTCAACTCTTGATTTAATCACACGGAAGACAACAAATAAACATGTTAGTTTGTAGTACTTTGTAATATTTGTATGCATTTCTTTTTCCTCTTTTATTAAAATGGACTTAGGCAGTGTTTCTTTTTGACTTAATAAACTTAACAATAACAAAACTTAATAGATTCAGCTATACGTGATTGTTGTTTTTCTACTTAATGCTAAGAAAAAATCCTAATAGATTAAGTGGCGATGGAAGGGTGTTATACAGTCAGCGTATAATTGTATATACAATTTTCCAAAAATGCCCTCATATTTCTAATATGAAATCATGTTCCCGATGTTTATCTCTTTCCTTTATTTTAAAAAACCTTATGGAGCATATCATATTTTTCTTGCCGTCATTTGCCGCATCGCACACCATTCTTGTTGTTCATCTCTTAACATGATCGTTGTATAGAGAAAACATTTACATCTCATTGGAAACTTTTATTCTCATGTGATAATTTCTTTTCAATGTACGATTTCTTTCTTACTATAACAAATATTTCGATATAATCTTATTATTTAAACGCAATATAAACTTATGTTAATTTAAGTTTTTTTATCATGTTTTATTAATTTATTTTAATTTTCAAAATTATTAAATGTGATTATGTACACTTTAAATTTACAACGGTTATCAAAATGTTATTTGTTATTTCTTTAAATTTAAATGTGGTTATGTACACTTTAAATTTACAACGGTTAAATATATGGTCATTTTGTTATTTGTTATTTCTATAAAAAAAGGGTAAAATAGTAATTAATTTAGATTAAGACAGTGTATTCAGTACAAAATGTTATTTGTTATTTCTATAAAGATTGGTAAAATAGTAATTAATTTAGATTAAAACAGTGTATTCAATGAAAAAAAGAAACAGTATTTATAAAAATCACAACATATCAATTCAGATAGCTGTATTATGTATTAGTTCACGTAAAAAAAAAAGAAACAAGGCCTTACTCCCGTATTGGGCCTCGGGCTCATAAAATTCAAACTTCTTTTTCATAAGATAACAATTGTTGCGTACTAATCGAAGAAAAAGTAGAATCCAACTTTACAATTACAGAATGCATCACTCGTTAGGAATGCGATTTTTATTTTATGGGGATGAGTGTTTCTTTATTTTGATAATGGAATGATATATAATATAATGATAAGTTATTTTTATTTATATAATTTTTAATAGATATTAACTTTTTTTAAATTATTAAAACTTAAAATTAAATATTTTTTATTTAGAAAATAAAGGTATATGTTATCATAATTATATTTTAAAATTTAATTATATTTATTTATCATTTCGTAACTTTTGATAGTTCATTTTTTAGCTATCAGTAAAACTTATAATATATATATTTGAGAAAAATAAAATATATTTGTTTGCTATTTATTCTATGATTTACCTTTAATTAGTTATAATTTATTTTTACAAAATAACATTTTTTTCTTTCTTCACAATTTTATCTTAAATAGTTTTCTATTTATAGATAACAGATAACATGGTTGAATAACTTATTTTATTACTTCGAGTCAATCAAATATGACAACGGAATGTCATGATTCATTCAATTACCTTATTCATTTTATTACATTGTTTATCTTATTCTATCATGATTTACTTTAATCGTATCATACAGATCCTAAAACTTTAGAGCAATGTTTAACATGTCACGACTAACTTATTGAGTTTTCTTTTTAGTTTGGTATGTTCGGGTTATGTTTGTCATGCCGCAACTAGCTTATTCTTTTAACTTTTTTGGATTGTCATAATTGAAAAAAAAATCAATAAATAACTTATAAACTAATTTTTAATATACTATTCTGATTAACATTTTAACAAACTTATTAAACTTCTATAAAATTAAAATTGTAACTTATATATTCGCTATTGATATACCCAATAAAAAAGATAACCAACTTTGACAAAAAGAACATTATAAACAAGCTGGGATAAACACGACATCGTCCATGAATATTTTAAACCAGTCAAACTCACGGACAAATTAATTACTTAGTTAATCAATTATGCATATAAGTTTAAACGTACAGAAATGTTAAAGTCATTATGTTTTGGCAAAAAGAGACCCAAAAATGTGAATTAAAGTTTGAAAGATGTTAAAAACTGTTATGCTACTCACGTAATTACGTTTTTTAGAACACAACTCTAATGCCATTATTGTCTCTTGTAACAGTGTGGGTGTTACGTGTTTGTTGATAAATCCAACTCAACATAAAAAACCAAGCATATTGAGATTAATTGATATTCACTTTGTCTGGGAGAGAGTCATGATGGGTTAAGTTCGAGTCTTACACATGCCATCATCATCTCAGTATGTAGATATCTTCAGCAAATGGATTCTCTCCTCATTGTTCCTTGACATTAGATTTGGTTTAAATGTTCGCAATCGTCCGCTCGTTCAAACTAGGGATGAGCATGGTCTACGGATCGGGCTGAATTGAACCGAAACCGAACTAGGATCTAACCGAATTGAACTTGATCAAGGACAGAAAGTCGAACCGATTAGGGGTGTTCAGTCTCGGTTCAGTTTCGGTTTTGGTTTGGTTCTTATAGCTCAAACCGAATTAGGACCGAAGTTGATGATGTTGGTATGTAATTAGGGATGAGTATGAGTTGTGGACCGGACCGAAACCGAACCAGGATTAAATGGACCGAAAGTGAAAACCACACTATCATGAACAGAACCGCATTATGCAAATCAGTTCTGGTTCGGTTTGATCCGGTTCGACTTTCGGTTCGGTTTATTTTTCCGATCCATACACTCATCCCTAATTCAAACAAGGAAGTAATGTTAGTAACGTTGGTGTATATGTTATTCCTTTACATCTCAGGACCTTTTTCCTTGTACATTCCTATATATTGTCAATCGATGAGAAGTGATCTTTTCGTGGGTAAATAATAACATAATATGCAATTGTTAATGATACACAACCCGTATTTTAAATGATTGTAAATTTAATTATTCCTGCTAAGTTCTTATTATTAAGCATAATTGTGAATCGTCTCTTATAACTCATAAATAAGATGGATTCGTGTTATATATGAACTTTTCAAGAAAATAGCAATCAAAGTGTCATATATTTTATTCACAATTATTACCAAAGGGCTTGTAGCCCAGCGGTACCGGTGTTGCCCTTCCTCTTTGAGGTGGAGGGTTCAAGCCTCGTTAGAGGCATATGTGGAAATTTAGGTGTTATTTAGGAGTAGGTTATAGATAGGATTATATTTGCTGTTCCAAAAAAAAAAATTATTCACAATTATTACGAGATAAGATCCTCGACATCCCACCCTTCTCAAGAAAATACCAATCAAACTGTCGTCGAAGGGCTGAAGCCTGAAGGCGGACTGGACACTCAAGTAACTTTGGCGGCTTCATGGCTTCTTTCAGCATTCCACATATGAGATAGTTTTATTAAATTTATAAATAATTTAAAAATAAAAAAGATTTTAACAGAAAAATTCACGTGGATGCTATGTAAACGCCACATGGAACATTTCAGTAAACCACAACCCCATGTGGATGCCAGCTCACATAGGCAACCACATCAAATGGGTTGCTTCTTCTTTTTAACAGGTAAAATAAAAGTTCGGTGATTTAGAATGTCTAAAAAAATATTAGACGCCATTTAAAATCAAAGATAATACTTGGTTGTGTTTTGTTGACATTAACCAAAATAATTAAAACAACTTGTATTTTAAGTAAATGTGTCATTTTTGTGTTGAAAGTTTGGATCCTCATCGTATCCGTTTAATTTTCATGTCGTATCATATCAAACCAGTTAACTAAACGGGTTAAAATCTATTATCAAAACTCGTCTATTTGTAAGTCGGGTCCAGGGCCGGTCCAAAGATATTTCATGCTCGGGGCGAAACAAGACAATAATGCCCTTTTTATACCGCCAGACTACAACAAAACTAATGTAAGAAAAAAAATTATGCAACATTGAACAAAACTTAAAAGCACTCATATTCATGTAATAATTATTCAAGTTAATTATCGAAAGATTAAACCTGCTAAACGTTTCTGATTCCTTCTTGTGATTAAAACATTTATATTTCTTCAAACCCCAATAATTGATTAATTTGAAAATATAAAATCTAAAAAGATAGTTAAAACAATTCAACAAATTAAACAATAACCAGAGCTTAATTCCAAAGCACAATAAAAATCTACTAAAAATTAAACTAATAAAATGATAAAATGCTAATAGGTAAAGTGATGAAATTCTACAACACTTGCAGAAGTAAATTTGTAAATTTACGTATGGTCACTGTACCAACAATTGAAAGCTCAACAAAAAACAATTAAAACAATCAATTTATAATTCAAACCTATAAAAGGTAAAAACAACAATGTATTGATCCTAGTTGAGATCTCAAATAACTAAATGAAGTACTGAAACGTATCCAAATAAGCACATACTGTTTTAAAGTAATTGACCTCAAAACTAAAAAAGTAAACACATAAATAGAATTGTATAGGCATTGTCGTGATTCCAAGTCTCATAGTAGAATTATTGTTTTTGTTAGCTCGTTAGAATGCAATGGAACATGATAAAGCCAAAATTATACGTGAAACTAGTCATAATCTCCTTATAATCTCTTTAAGGCATTCCATCGAACACTTGCTTTGCAAACTCGAAAAGTACCAGCACCAAAAAAAAAACACCACGGGTTGAAGGCTCCAGACCAAATTTGCCTATCTAGAATTCAAGCCAAAGAGCAAAATAAACCCAATTGCAGGTTCAAACTTCGACTTTCTACTTTTAAAGCAAAAGGGAAATTTTATACTAAACAAGTTTTGCAATCTGATTCAGATTGCCGAAATTAAAACCCTCAAAAAAGTTTAACCCAAACTGAGAGTTTAAAGTTTAAACCCCAAAGATGAGACCTTATTGAATCTGCATTATCGTGATATCAGTTCTAGATTGTAACGGAAACCTTCACAGTCACTCGATCAGAAGGAGAAGCCGACTGAACTATAACCGGAATCTCAAAATCAAAATCCGAATTAAATGTAAACTATAATGAAATTTTGAAAAAGAGAAAAGCCAAGAACTGAGATGGAGAAATCAGAAGATAGAAGTTTACAAGTGAAATAAAAAAAATTGTATACGACCGTTTCCAGATTTCCAGTCTCCTCGTCTTTTACGATGTGTCGAGGTCCAATACTCCAATCGACAGTCCCAACTCCTCAATTTAGATGTGTCGTGAGGTTAAGAGAGTGTGCCTATTCCGTTGCCGTATCAATGTATTGCATTTTCCCGCCCTTCTTTGGGCCCAAATTAATTGTATACCCGTAAGAGTTATCGAAAAGTTGCTGCCCCCTAGCTCCTTGCTGCCCTGGGCCATCGCCCAACCCGCCCACCCCTTGGGCGGCCCTGGTCGGGTCGAAAATTGACACCCCTAATTTTTATATATAAAATATTAATTTATAAATTAAAAGAACAAACAAGAAAATATTGATGGGCCAGTGTAATCCTTCCCATCCCATTTCGATTTATACTAAATCTTTAATAAAGGTGGATATTATTCCAAAATGTAACTCTAAAATCACTGTCACGCTTTAGAGACAAAAGAGCTAATTTTTTAATCAACCTTTAAAGATATCTATATGAATTTTTAATCAAATAAGACACCCCATTACTAAAAGATTATTTATTTATTTATTTATGGTTTCCGTAAAGTACACAAACCATGCATTTCTCACCTTCTAACAAAGGAATCAAATTGTACCTCAGTCAAAACACTTGAAGATAAGTGTAACAAACATACCAAAATCTCACCACAATTTCCTATATAAATCAAGACCAAGACATATATCATTCATTATACATAAACTATAATTCCAATGGCACATATAGAGGTTGAAGAAATAGGTATGGTTAGTGATATTAGTGAGGGTTCTAGCAACGGTGAAGGATTGTTGCCAAAACCAATTAGGGGTGTACGAAATGGTAGTCTACCTCCTTTTGTGATCAACCTCTATGACTTGGTGAGTAACAAAGCAACAGACTCCATAATTTCATGGGTTCGAGATCATGATCTTGCTCTTACTGAAACCCAAGTTCATGGTGGTGCTACAAGTTTCACTATCCGGAATGAACATGACTTTATCAGCAACCTCCTCCCTAAGATGTCAAAAAGTAACAATTTCGACAGTTTCATTACCCAACTCAACAATTATGTAAGATTTTAAATTCTTGAATTACATTGTAACTCCATAAGCTATATAGAGATATCTTTTTAGTATATGCAAAAAGAATAATTTAATGCACAAAGGCATGGAAATTGGAGTTTCGGTATCGTGTCTTAACATTTTGCAAATATACCCCTTTGTTATTTTTTTTCCTCTCGTTTTAAAAAATGTATCGTTGTTTTCTAGAACCTTTTTAAACATTTTTTATCCACACATCAATAAGAAACATTTGGTGTTTAACTACGTTATAATGATCATAATATATTGACGTAACAATAAGTTCTTTTTTGAATTTGTGAACTAGGGCTTCAAAAAGATCTCTTGGGATCGCCGTGAATATGCACATGAGTGTTTTCAAGAGGGAAAACCACACTTGCTGAAGAACATTAAGAGGAGAAGCAAACAAAATACATCTGTAGCAGAAAAAATGACGTTTGAAATCAAGAAACTCGAGCGTGAGTCAAAGGAACTTGATCTTGAACTAAACAAGTTCAAAGAATACGTGGATGATACCATTGCTAACCAGAAAAGAATTGTTCAAGCGATGGCAAACGTGATCAAATCAACCTTTGGTCAGCACCATGATGCGCATTGTGCACATATGAGTAATGAGCAGGAAAATGACAACAAAGGCTAAGGTTCACGGTGTTTGAGATTGTTCGGTCAACAAGGTTAAAAAGCGACTGTAGGATTGAAGCAGATTATGAACTTCCAAGACACATGAAATGTTTGATTTACTACTAAATAATTTGGTTGAAAAATGATATATGATGGTAGAAATTGAAAGTTGTTTTAATTTAATGTCTTAAAATTAGTGGTATATTAATGCATTTGTTACTAACTTTGTACGTGGTTTATATAAAGTCTTCGGTTTAAAATTTTAAACTCGTTCAATCATCTCCAATTCTCAATGAATGGTATAAGTAGTCTAGCTGTTTTTTCATGCTTTTCTTATGGCTAGTAAGGTACTCTAACTATAAAAAAGTTCGAAAATAGGTATTTTTCTAAGGCCATAGCTCATATAAAATATCGTCTTAATACAGAGATCTCTGATAAACAGTTAAGGTACGTTTGGTTCTAGAAAATTTTCCAATTTTTCATGAAAAACAAAATTTTTGAAAGCGTGTTTGGTTAGTTGTCCAAAATTGTCCAAGAAAATGAGAATTTTCAATTTTCAAATTTGTATGTAAATTAGAAAACTACACTTTTCATTTTTCAAAATTTCCTTAAAATAGAAACCTTACACACACAAACACACCCCTCCAAGTCAACATCCACACCCACCCTAATCCCCACATCTACCTACCCCACCCCACCCTACATCCACCTACACATACCCCCACCCTCATCCACATCCCAACACACACACACACACACACACACACACACACACACACACACACACACCCTATCCCACCTATACACCTTACGCGCAATTTCACCCCCATGCTTATACCTATACATACACAAACACCCACACTCACCTTACCCCAATTCTCACATCCACACACACCCACCCATCCCTATCCCCATCCCCACATATCCCCAAATATCGTAAGAGACGTTTTCAATCAACATTACAATAGTAAAAATTGGCTTCTTTGAAAATGTTTTCTTTTTATGTTTACTTTTAATCATGGGAAGTGATATGTACATAACAAAAAATAGAAAATGAAAAAGTGATAGACAATGCATAACCAAACATGTTTTCTAATTTTATAAATAAAACTGAAAACTTTACTAGTTTCAACCAAACATGTTCTCCAAAAATTTTATTGAAAACTGAAAACAAAAACTCTATTTTATTTCCTAAAAACGTTATCTAAACAAAAAAAAAAAATAGTTTTCAACAACCAAATGGACCTTTAATTTGATCCATTCAACATAATGTCCTTGATATACTATTAGCATTAGGTATCGAAATAAACTCAAATCTAGTTTTATTCGGAACCTTAGGTGGGCTTGGGTAAAAGGTCTTTCCCCTTGGGCCTCGGGTGTATCTAAAATCAACATGTCACAACTCACATATCTCATGTTTCCATTCATGCTACAACGTGGCATCATTTTATGGGGTTTTAGAACATAAATTAATGAGAAAATTGCAAAATTGGTCCCTGTGGTTTGCCAAAATGGACGGGTTTGGTCTAAAATGAGTTTTACTAGCACCTAAGGTCCAAAAATGTTGTATTTGTTGCGACTTTGGTCCAAATTTAAAAAAAAAAAAAAAACTTAGAAAGACTATTTTACCCTTATTTTTTTCTTTTTCTTTTTGTTTTAATTTCTTTTATAGCTTTTGATTTAAAAACAAACATAAAAAGAAATAAAATCACTCTATCCCACCCACCCCTCTCTTCTCCATCTTCAGTAACCGTCTCCCAATTCCATATTCAGACCCAAATCATTGTCCAAGGTCTGTTCTTGACTGAAACTTGAAGAATCGAGGATGTTGTCTGTGAATTTCAACTCATCAGCTTCGTCGGAACAACTATCGTTACTACGAACCTCCGTCATCGTCTTAACTTGTACCTTCCCCCTTCGCCGGAACTACTGTCGCCACCACGAACCTCTGCTACTGCCTTTCAAAAGGTGGCCTCGAGTATTCAAAAATCGTAGAGTAGATCCACCATTATAAGAGCTTGTTCTTGAACTCCAAACAGAACTTGAAGCGAGGAAATGGTTGATATAAAAAGTCGAATTTTGAGGATTTCATTATCGATTTTATGAGGGCTCGAAGAACAAGGGGATACCGGTTGATATTAGAATTCGAATTTTGAAGCAAGCATATACGAGAGTGCATCGTTATCCTTATTGCTTGTCCCAGGTTCACGATTAGGGTTTTTCTGCTCTGCTTTTCAATTTTTCATCTTAAATGCTTAACTTTTCTGCCAATTAGTTTGCATAACACAACGATTGATGCTGGAAGTGGTCTATTTTTTATGCCATGTGAATGCAGATGCAACAGACGTGTTGTAACGACCCAAAAATTTTGAATTTATATTCGAGAAAATAATTAAGGGAAAGATTAAAATATTTTGAAAATTTTAAAATAATTTATTGGGAATTGTAGCAAAATTCCAAGAGTTTAGAGAAAAATGGTTAAAAAGGGTAAAATGGTCTTTTGATCCATTAATAAGACCATTATGTAAGATAATATGTATTTGTGAAGCAATAATGTAAGAAATAAAAGTTTATGTAAAATTTGGAGTTTTACCGCGTGAATAGTGAAATTTGGACAAAAAGGGCAAATTGGTCATTTGATCAAATGTGGAAATTACTATAAACTTTATTTATGATTTAGGACTAAAAATGCAAGAATTATAGTTCCAAGTGGTCAAAATAAGTGTTAGTGTCAAAAGCCCAAAGAATGCAAGCTTAGGGACCAAAAATGCAAAATTTTTATAAATAAAAATAAACTTAAAAGAGTGATTTATCACTCTTTCTCCAGAACTTGGTAGAGACATCGAGAGAGGAGAAGAAGATACGGGAAGAAGCAAGAATTTAGGAGGTTTTACAAGAAATTTAAGAAGTTATTGAAGATTTCTAAGAAAACAAGGTAAGAAATCCTACTATTCATCATCTTCTTCACATGGAACCTGGAAATTCGTGAGATGAAGATCATGGAATGTTTCCAGGAGTTCATCTCCATCAAGTTAGACTAAAGTAACAAGTAGATATACATGAATTTTAAAGAGTTAATGAAGTTTTGGTAAAATCCATAGAAATGGGTTTGAGCTCAAGAACCCTAGAAATTGGGTTTATGGGTTTGAAACTGATTTCCATTGATTTAGCAAGTTCAAAGGGTCATAAAGAGTGTAAGAAATCAGTTCTAAACTTAAAAATCAAATAAAATGGTTTTTGGTTAAAAATGGGCATTACGGGAATGTTTTAAGCCTTGGAATGGAATTGATGATTCCATGGTTTAAAACTACAAGTAAGCTGCTATTTTAGGCCTAAAAATGACCTTAAAATGATTAAGATACGTATTAAGGACTTAACCCTCGGACTAAAGGACCTGCAGCACAAAAATCAGCAAAGGAAAGAAGTCCCAGGAGGAGCACGAGTCGTGCTCCCCATAGAGCAAAAATGGCACGAGTCGTGCCAACCTCCTGAGTGAATTTAGTCCATTTTTGAGTTTGGAACTTGATGCTAGACTTGTCTGATTGGTCTATAATTCATACCATAGGCTTAAAATGGTATGAAAACGCATGTAAAATTGTTAAATTGAGAATACGACCTCCCGAGGCTACTGTAGTAAAATACGTCCAATATACGAGTTAATTAAAATTAGTTAATTAAAGGTTAGACACTTGTCTTGACCCTTAATGATAAAACAAGGACTCTAACATGTTATAGAGTCAATTAGAATGTAAATTAATGTACCAAGTACTATATATTTAGGTGCAAGTCAAGTAGTCGCACACCGAAAGGGTAAAGAACCGAGGGACGTCTAGACAACCTTTCAAGAGTTATAAGGTGAGTACATGTAGTATTTTTACCCATTCTGGGGTACATGGCAAGTAAGTATTTTCAAGATTTCTTATAAAATCTTTTTATGTGACATTATATGCAAGAGTACTATTATCAATTCGTTTATGAAAGTATAATGCTATGTTTGAAGTTATGTTTTGAACTATAAGTCAAGTTAAACGATAGTATGTTGGTCTATGAACCAATTATGTGAAAGTATGTTTTGGTCTAAGAACCAAATTATGTGAAAGTATATTTTGATTACAATTATATGTGTTTTCAAATATGAATGGCATATAGCCACAAGATGTGTAAAAAGTATGTTTTGGTTACAGAGTGTGTATATATTTTTGAGTATGAATGGCATATAGCCATAAGATGTGGAAAGCATATTTTGGCATAAAGCTTAGTATGTTAGAAAGATATGTTTTAAACGTATGATTATTATAAGATGAAAGCTATACGTGGCATATAGCCATAAAGACATAATATGATGAAGTTTGTTACCTAGCCACAAGTTATGTATATGAAAAATGTTTAAGCAAGCAGCAAGTATTTTGTATGACTGGTAATTGTAGCAAGCAACGTTAGTAAAGGAACTATGTTCCAACCTACCCGGGTTAGGTAAGGGATCTACTGGGGGCAAGCCCCATCGCGAAGTAGATTGCCTCAGCACTTCTATGGTGAGGATTGATCCGTTCTTTCTAGCCGTAGAGACTTGGGGTATCACTTATAGTGATTAAAGCTCTAAGTATAAAAATCCAGCAAGCTTATAAAACCAGTCAAAGAAAGTAAGAAAGAAGTTATATTTTTTTAAAGTATGCTATGAAATGATTTTGGAAGTAAAAGAGTTATAGTATATTACTACTATACGTTTTGAAAGGTATTATTTTGTAAGCATGTTATGAAATGATTTCGAGAAATAAAAAGTTATAGTATGTTATTACTATAAAGTTTTGACAGAGGTTTTATGTTACAAATTTTATAAATAGTTGGAAGAAATAAGTTAATGGTTTGAGTCTAAAACTCATGTAACTCACGAGACATTATTGTCTTACGTATTTTATGTTTTGCCATGTATTCCAGGTTAAAAGTTAAGGTATATTTGGTAGAAGTTTAGCTGGAGTGGAGCCCGAGTTAGCTCCCGTCTTGGACTCAATGTTTAATCCTTTCTTGCTTACTATGGTTAGTTTTGATATGGATTTGTACACCCATTGTTTTCAAATATGTAAATTGTCGGTTTTTGATAAACCGTATTTTTGTATTTATGAAATTTTATAATAAAACCATAGTATTTACAAACAGTAAAAATGGGGTGTCACAAGTTGGTATCAGAGCCATAGTTTAAGCGAATTAGGACTGGCTTGTTCCACTCCTAGGCTTAAACTCATGCTATAGAAATGTTAGTTATTGAAAGTATACTATATGGTGTCTTAACCGATTAAGACATTATGCATTTTTTTAAAAATATGTAGTTATATAACACTAAGAAGTGTTAAGTTAACGTTTAAAGTGAGCAAAGATTTGACTGTTAGGAAAATTATATGATATTTTCCATAACCGTCTAAATTTATTAAAGAATATGTTTATAAAATAGTAATATTTTAGTAGTGATTATCGTGTACTTATAATAGTGTTAATATGTCAAAGGAACCAGTGTCCCATGAAACCTTATGGTAACAGCAGAATCAATATGTATAGGTGATTATGGTAATATGGGCCCGTATTATCATAATCACAGGATATGTATTGGGACTGGTGGGATCGTAAAGGAATTGTGGTAATCTGGTGGGTGAGAGTTTTGAAGAAAGTAGTAAGGATAACATAGGAGTTATATGCCTATGTAACAAGAACAAGTAAGATTATAAGTATTAAAAGATAATACAGTGGAAATATACCACTTAGTATGGTAAAGTAAAAGAAATAATTTGATAATTAATATTATAGACAGATTGAAAAACATTAAAGTATGTGCCTGTAGAGGCGAGAGGAGGTACGAATAAGAACAATATGGAGAAGAAACATGGGTATTGATTACCCGTACGAGAATTTGTAAGACTCTTACATAAAGAATAAAAATTACCAGCGGGATGTATTAATAATATATAAATTTCTATAAAAAAAAATGTCCAAATATTGGACAAAGGAACAAGTTGTAAAATTTAGTGATGAGTCAAGTAAAGTGACAAGCAGCAAGATAAGTGAAGAGTAAAAGAAGATGAAGAATGAGGAATGATCGGTACAAAAGCCCGATAACCTCGTTGTGCATAGTCGAAAAGAAAGAAATTCAAGTAAAGCAAGGATAATATGCTTTGTTTATTACAACATAAGCACATGAAAACCATATTGAGATGGTTATATTTACATGTAGACTTGAAAATTGTTGGAGTGAAACGGCTTGAAAAAGGAGTAGTATTCAAATGAAGATGCACACACCATGATGTACCCGAACAGAAGTAATATTACTATAAGTAAATATGGAATCGATGTCTGCAAAGAATATTACTTAATGTAAAGTAGTAGCAGACTGTTACCACCTGTAAGTTATGACAGGTGTTGTAATGTGTAAGGCGATTAAGGAAATTCTTGGTTGTCTCTAAGAAACTTTTCATGACAAAAGCTGGAATCTAATCAAAGTTTGGAGTTGACAAGCTTGTAGATTGAAGGTAGAGCATGCTTACCCGACAAAAATAGAAAACAGTTTGAATGACAAATTGTTAATTTAACTCTTGAAAGAAGAATGTTAAAAGTTGTCCCTAGACAAATATAATGTTAAGATATTGGTTATTTGGAATTAAATTCCGCAATCAAATGAAAGAAGTATAAGAAGAAATACCGGTAATAAAATGGTATAATGACGTATGTTAATTGGAGAAAACCAAAAGCACGTAAGTAAGATGACTAAAAGTTATCATCATTACGATGTGAAGAGCAATAATAAATGTCTAAATAAGTATTAGACAAAGAATCAAAGACAAGATAAAAAATTTTAATAAACAGACAGGAAGTTATTACTTCCGAATAGAAATGATGGGTAAAGGAATCCAAAGATTGTGGGAAATGGTCAGTACATAACTAGTAGCCATGAAATACAAAGAAATGTATATATGTTTATACGTGTTTAAAAATATAAGTGAATGAGTAAGTTTTAGAACTTATACAAAGTATACAAATGGTTATGAAACAAGTATTCTAATTAGGATACTACAAGGTATGAAGCAAAAGAGTAAAATAAGGTATTGGGTATATTGCCTCGAAATACAAAAGAATGAAAAATAATGAGAAAATAAATGGCAGTTGTGTATCACCTAAAGATACATAAGAAGTAAGTTTTATATGAAGTATAATGATATAAAGAAATAAATAGTGTAAAGCAATGGAATTTAAAAGAAAGAATAACAAAATGTGTTAGGCATGTAGCCTTATAACACATGACAGAAATGGTAAAAGATGTAGAGGCAAGAAAATTATTGTTTTAGCATTAGCTATAACAAGTAAAGAATAATGAGAAGTAATGGTAATTGAAGGTTATGTCAAGAATTCGTCATGGGACGAAAATGTTAAAAATATCTAGTTGAGTTCTTAAACCAAGAGAGAACCAAGTATATACATATGTGTATTTTATGCAACTAAGAATTTGTAAGAATATGTCAAGAAGTTAATGAATGTGGTTTATGAAACATAAATACACCACAAGATAATAATATTATGAAAAGTGTAGTAAGTGTGGGAATGTAAATTATCGTATGTAACATGTATGAAGTCCCATAAGTGAATTAAAGACAAATTTCGAATCAATCATGGTAAACAATTTAAATACCGTGAGGAAAGAGTAAGCAGAAGATCAGGTGCTAAACTAAGCACTAATGTGAAAAATAGAATTGACAAAGAAATACTAAAATATAAAGTATAAATATGAGAAGGATACGTGGAGTATCCAAAAAGGAAAGAAAAGTATACTTATAAAAATATTGTACAAAAATTTAAGAAATGAGAAAGACATGTTTATACGAATAAGTAATGAGTAATGAGATCGAAATCTCATAAAAGAAAATGAAAGAAATATCTAAGTTGATTATATGTTGAATATGAAAGTAATACAAGTCAAGAATGATATAAAACAAATATTAGAGAAGGTAATACATATATTGTACATGAAATGAGTAAAAAGTATGTGAAAAATGATTTTCCTTAAAAGTGTGAATCGAGAAGGAAGTTGACCAAAATAATAGAACAACTTAAACAGTAAAACTGTACAAGTATATAAGGTTAAATATGGTGTATTATACATAGAAAGAAATTTAATGATGTTTAATTGTTAAAATAAAAAGCAGTATATCGTTTCAACACTTTCAAAACCAGATAAGTAGATTCTCGTTAGCAATATGATGACTCGACAGATTTTGTCCTAATATGAAAAGTAAGAATGTGAAGTGTAACAAGAAGGAGGAAATACATCCTTTATAAATAATAGTGATTCAATAGTGGGAAATAGAGATAAAGAAGAATAAACTGAAGTTTAAAAGTTTTAAAAATAAAGGTAAGAGAAATAAGATGTTGTAAAACTTCTGTAAAGAAGAAATAACAGTGAATTGTCTAGGAAGTAACGAATAAGTAAAGAAATAAGAAGAAAAGACGGGTGAAGATGAATAAGCAATATTAAATGAAGGTGAAAAGATTTCTTAAGTAAAATGTCCATTAAGGGACAAAATTTTATACCAGGAAAAGATTTTGGTGTATTTATAAATTTATAAAAAAAATACGAGACATATATAATCATGTTTAATGGTATTGGAAATTTTAAGTAAAAATGTTGTGAGTATAATCTCACATGTTTTAATAAAGATATGAGGAGAATTATACAGTAGATTGCTATTACTGATAAAGTATTGAAGTATGAAACTATTTTGTAAAATAAGTTTACAAGAGATTGTATATAAATGAAATGAGGTAGAAAGGAAAGTAACTAGAATGAAGAGTATGAAACATGAATGAACGATTAAAAGGTTGAGAAAGCAGATAAAATAACCAAAATGATATTTTGGTTAACAGGGATGATACAAAGTTTTAAAGAAGTTATGTTAATCCTTTATAAAGGATTGGAAGCAAGAACAGTTAAGAACTGATTACAGAATCAAAAACAACTAAAGAATAAAAGATTAAAAGATAAAATAATGAATTATATGATTATGTGTTGGTAAAAAGAAAGTACGGAGAACGTTTGAAAAGGAAGGGAAGTGATTTCCTTTTAGTAATTGTGCGATGATTCCGAGGACGGAATCCCAATAAGGGGGAGGTAGTTGTAACGACCCAAAAATTTTGAATTTATATTCGAGAAAATAATTAAGAGAAAGATTAAAATATTTTGAAAATTTTAAAATAATTTATTGGGAATTGTAGCAAAATTCCAAGAGTTTAGAGAAAAATGGTTAAAAAGGGTAAAATGGTCTTTTGATCCATTAATAAGACCATTATGTAAGATAATATGTATTTGTGAAGCAATAATGTAAGAAATAAAAGTTTATGTAAAATTTGGAGTTTTACCGCGTGAATAGTGAAATTTGGACAAAAAGGGCAAATTGGTCATTTGATCAAATGTGGGAATTACTATAAACTTTATTTATGATTTAGGACTAAAAATGCAAGAATTATAGTTCCAAGTGGTCAAAATAAGTGTTAGTGTCAAAAGCCTAAAGAATGCAAGCTTAGGGACCAAAAATGCAAAATTTTTATAAATAAAAATAAACTTAAAAGAGTGATTTATCACTCTTTCTCCAGAACTTGGTAGAGACATCGAGAGAGGAGAAGAAGATACGGGAAGAAGCAAGAATTTAGGAGGTTTTACAAGAAATTTAAGAAGTTATTGAAGATTTCTAAGAAAACAAGGTAAAAAATCCTACTATTCATCATCTTCTTCACATGGAACCTGGAAATTCGTGAGATGAAGATCATGGAATGTTTCCAGGAGTTCATCTCCATCAAGTTAGACTAAAGTAACAAGTAGATATACATGAATTTTAAAGAGTTAATGAAGTTTTGGTAAAATCCATAGAAATGGGTTTGAGCTCAAGAACCCTAGAAATTGGGTTTATGGGTTTGAAACTGATTTCCATTGATTTAGCAAGTTCAAAGGGTCATAAAGAGTGTAAGAAATCAGTTCTAAACTTAAAAATCAAATAAAATGGTTTTTGGTTAAAAATGGGCATTACGGGAATGTTTTAAGCCTTGGAATGGAATTGATGATTCCATGGTTTAAAACTACAAGTAAGCTGCTATTTTAGGCCTAAAAATGACCTTAAAATGATTAAGATACGTATTAAGGACTTAACCCTCGGACTAAAGGACCTGCAGCACAAAAATCAGCAAAGGAAAGAAGTCCCAGGAGGAGCACGAGTCGTGCTCCCCATAGAGCAAAAATGGCACGAGTCGTGCCAACCTCCTGAGTGAATTTAGTCCATTTTTGAGTTTGGAACTTGATGCTAGACTTGTCTGATTGGTCTATAATTCATACCATAGGCTTAAAATGGTATGAAAACGCATGTAAAATTGTTAAATTGAGAATACGACCTCCCGAGGCTACTGTAGTAAAATACGTCCAATATACGAGTTAATTAAAATTAGTTAATTAAAGGTTAGACACTTGTCTTGACCCTTAATGATAAAACAAGGACTCTAACATGTTATAGAGTCAATTAGAATGTAAATTAATGTACCAAGTACTATATATTTAGGTGCAAGTCAAGTAGTCGCACACCGAAAGGGTAAAGAACCGAGGGACGTCTAGACAACCTTTCAAGAGTTATAAGGTGAGTACATGTAGTATTTTTACCCATTCTGGGGTACATGGCAAGTAAGTATTTTCAAGATTTCTTATAAAATCTTTTTATGTGACATTATATGCAAGAGTACTATTATCAATTCGTTTATGAAAGTATAATGCTATGTTTGAAGTTATGTTTTGAACTATAAGTCAAGTTAAACGATAGTATGTTGGTCTATGAACCAATTATGTGAAAGTATGTTTTGGTCTAAGAACCAAATTATGTGAAAGTATATTTTGATTACAATTATATGTGTTTTCAAATATGAATGGCATATAGCCACAAGATGTGTAAAAAGTATGTTTTGGTTACAGAGTGTGTATATATTTTTGAGTATGAATGGCATATAGCCATAAGATGTGGAAAGCATATTTTGGCATAAAGCTTAGTATGTTAGAAAGATATGTTTTAAACGTATGATTATTATAAGATGAAAGCTATACGTGGCATATAGCCATAAAGACATAATATGATGAAGTTTGTTACCTAGCCACAAGTTATGTATATGAAAAATGTTTAAGCAAGCAGCAAGTATTTTGTATGACTGGTAATTGTAGCAAGCAACGTTAGTAAAGGAACTATGTTCCAACCTACCCGGGTTAGGTAAGGGATCTACTGGGGGCAAGCCCCATCGCGAAGTAGATTGCCTCAGCACTTCTATGGTGAGGATTGATCCGTTCTTTCTAGCCGTAGAGACTTGGGGTATCACTTATAGTGATTAAAGCCCTAAGTATAAAAATCCAGCAAGCTTATAAAACCAGTCAAAGAAAGTAAGAAAGAAGTTATATTTTTTTAAAGTATGCTATGAAATGATTTTGGAAGTAAAAGAGTTATAGTATATTACTACTATACGTTTTGAAAGGTATTATTTTGTAAGCATGTTATGAAATGATTTCGAGAAATAAAAAGTTATAGTATGTTATTACTATAAAGTTTTGACAGAGGTTTTATGTTACAAATTTTATAAATAGTTGGAAGAAATAAGTTAATGGTTTGAGTCTAAAACTCATGTAACTCACGAGAGATTATTGTCTTACGTATTTTATGTTTTTCCATGTATTCCAGGTTAAAAGTTAAGGTATATTTGGTAGAAGTTTAGCTGGAGTGGAGCCCGAGTTAGCTCCCGTCTTGGACTCAAGGTTTAATCCTTTCTTGCTTACTATGGTTAGTTTTGATATGGATTTGTACACCCATTGTTTTCAAATATGTAAATTGTCGGTTTTTGATAAACCGTATTTTTGTATTTATGAAATTTTATAATAAAACCATAGTATTTACAAACAGTAAAAATGGGGTGTCACACGTGTGTTTATCTGGTTCAGTTCGTTAATGTATGTATGTGTGATTGTGTGTATTTAATCAGGAAGGAGAGACACGAGGAGTGGCTACTGTAATTTTGCTTGAAGAGATTTCTGGAAACAAACTTATTATCGAGAAGCACCCGACAAATTTCGAATCATTAGATGTGGATCAAGAAAGTTGCAGGTTTTCTGGGTTTTGCTTTAATTATGTGTTTTTTATCGTCTGTAATAGAATGATCAAAAAAGTTGCAGGTTTGCAAGATGATTAAGTTTTCTTCTCTTTTTGTTTATGGATTGTGAATCGGTGGAGGTTGTTTGCTAGTTCCTTTTGAATTTTGATTTGAATTTTGTGTTTGTAAATCGGGTGGGAGAGGGAGAAATGAGATGAGAGAGAGAGAGAGAGGAGGGACGTGTGGGGGTGGGAATGGGGTTTTTAATTTTTTAATTTTTTATTTAAATCAAAAGGCAGAAAATAAATTAAAAGAAAATGAAAAAGAAAAAAATAAGGGTGAAATAGTCTTTCTAAGTATTTTTTTGAGAAAACTGCAAAATTGGTCCTTGTGGTTTGCCAAAATGGCCAGGTTTGGTCCAAAATGGGTTTTACGAGCACCACAGGTCCAAAATTGTTGTATTTGTTGCGAGTTTGGTCTAATTTTTTTTAAAATACCTAGAATGACGATTTTGCCCTTTTTAATTTCTTTTTTCATTTTCTTTTAATTTATTTTATGGTTTTTCTACCTATACAAAATAAAAAAGAAAATAAAAAACCCACCTCTCTCTCTCTCTCTCTTCTCTCTCTCTTTCTCTCTCAACTTCGGTCCCACCATCTTCCTCTCACCTTTCTTCTCTCTCTTTGTCTCTCTTGTTTCAAACCAGAAAACCTGCAACCTTCCCCTTAAAAACCTAAAAAACTTCGTTCTGCTAGCATAAAAACTCTCACAATATTCTGGAAAGTTTTTTCCAATGAAACATCAAAACCACATACAAGATTTTGGCATCTACAAATCGTTAACTGTGTATTTAGATTCATTAACAATTTTCAAATCATAAGAACACAGAAATATACTGTAACATCCGTGTTTTGGGCCTAGGAGTTTTGGGCTTAAACCTACAAATAAAATTTATTTTGTAAATAAAGAAAACAAATTAATAACTAAATTTAATATCTTGTTATATTTCATATGGTGAATAAATGAGCCAAATATAGTTTTAAAATCAAATTATAACCAAACGTGAGAAATTTTGTCATAAGGACTAAAAGTGTCATTTTGGCCAAACTTATCCTAAGTAGATTTGACTAGTCATGGATTTAGAAAGTTAAAATATATATTAAAGGAATTGAAGTGGTGTTAAATTAGGTCTAATAATTCTTTGAATTTCATTAAGGACCTAAATTGTGAAGAATTTTAGTATAAGGGACCATTTGTGCCAAATTGGGAAACTAAGGGTTAGTGTTGACCTAGAGAATGACTCAAGTGAAATAAATAATTGTATTTGGGGCATGTTTATGAATTTGGAGACTTCTAATGAGAATAATGGAGTTTTGGGGTGTTAGGTGAAGAATGACCAAACTATAGGGACTAGTTTTGCCATTTGTGAAAGATATCAAGTTTTAGAGAGGGGTTTCCCCCATTTCAGCCTCATTCACGTGATTTGAGAGAGAGAGGAGGAGAGGAGATGGCGATTTTCTAATAGTTCTTGAGAGAATTGAGCTTGGATTTGATGATTCTTGTAGCCCTTGAAGATTTCAACCAATCTAAGGTATAAACCCTTCATCTTCTAGCCTTGAATTCGAATTAGGGTTTGGGGTTTTGACTCAATTCGAGATTTATGGTGGGATGAGGTTATTCCTATGATTCCCCAATGTTTATTTGATGTTTCTAAGTTGATTGGAGTCTACATTCAATCAATGGATGCTCTAGATTCAATTGCTTGATTTGTTTGGGTGTTATGAACCCTAGATTTTAGGGATTTCATGAATAGTTGAAGAATCTAGAAATTAATGGATGATTATGGTAGTTTTGGATGATGGGATTCATCTATAATGATTCACTAAGGATTCCAACCTTTGATTTGTAGTCTTAAACCATGAATCACTAGAAAATGAGAATTGTGTGTTGAAATGGGTTTTGTTCATGTAGATGATGATTGGATCTCTTGTTTAATGGATGGATGAATGAGTTTAATGTATCAATTTGGATGTATAAGTGGAGTGAGGATCATTTCCTAATGATTCCATGGAATGGAAGAAGGAATCTCCACTTGTAATCATCAATTGTAAGAATGGAATTGGGTATTCCATGGTTTAAGCTTATAGAGTGAAGTTGTGATCATGGAATGTAATTGATTCATTTGGAATGGTTTTGAATAGTTTAATTGAGTCTAATGATGTGTATTTTGGGAAGCAATAATGTCCTTTTGATGTCCATGAGTTTTGGGAAGAATCGGAACTTGAATCGGGTGAAAAATGAGTGAAAATGACCAAAATCGGAGCTGCACCTGGGCATAACACGACCCGTGTTGTAGAAGCACGACCCGTGTTGTCCTTACAGCGAGTTACACGACCCGTGTAACCCCTTACACGACCTGTGTTGGCCTCTGTCCGGATTTTGGGCACTTTTTGGGTTTTAAGCTTTACGGTTTGGGCATTGGGTCTTTGTTTTAATACCGATCTTTGGGAATGTTTTAACTAAGATTTTCCTTATATTAGAGAGTCAAGGACCTCATTTTAGATGATGGATGATTGTTCCTTCTTAGTTCTAAAGAAGTAATTATAGTGTGACTTTTAGATGAATCGAGTATGATATCTTCCGTTCTTGTATTGTAGGAAGGGGATATGTTGTAGTGACTTGGAAGTGAGACTAAGGACTTGAGCTAGCACTCAACTAAGATGATTTGATGGATGGGATGATGTCTAGGAGCGCCTCCAAATGCATCAAACCTTGTGCGGAGTTAGTGTTGACTCGTCAGTTGACCTTGGGTGAGTTTACCGGGAGTACACATCCTTCCCACTATTTTTTGTGTGTGTTATCAATTGCTTTTCATGCATGTTATTATGTGCAATGTGTTATATGATTACTACTTGTGCATTGCATGAAAATGAGTTTCTAAAGATGGTTTTAAATAAATATGAAAATGATGTTTTTGAAAGATGTTTTGAGCATCCTATTTGTGCATTGCAATGCATATAGGATGGGATTGACCGTGTGATACATTGAGGACGAGTTTGACCCTTCTCAATCAAAGAGGGTGAGGAGTTATTATGAGTTTTACCCTTCTCTAAAATAAAGAGGGTGAGGAGAGTTTGTTCCCGACAATAGGGAACCGCATGAGGGAGTTGCTAACCCTCATGGGACTAGTGTGATGGCCACTAGTTCTAGTTTAACATATACGGGGATCGAGTGATATGCTTCGTGCGTGTCATTTGTGAACTTAGGTAGGTGCCATTGAGGTGAGTTGGACTTTTATGAGATGGACGTGGGTTTGGAATAGTTGCATCATGCATTTGCATTTGCATATCATAATTATCTATTTTGAAGTAAATCCTTATGATGTTTTAAGTAACTTTTGAAGTGTGTTTAAAATCTATTTTTGGGAGTTTGTCCCGAGTGCGGTAGTTCACTACCCACTCAAAATGGGTCAACCTCGGGTAAGCTCACTAGGCATTTCAATTGCCTAACTTATTTTGATGTGTACTCAGGTTGAGGAGTTTAGATGACTATAGAAGAGCTGGACATTTAGAAGGCCACGGTTTGTGTGGTTTCATTTAAGCCGTGCAATGGTAGTTAAATTGTTGCAACCTCGCTACTTTATTAACAAAAATGTTTTATCTAAAATGGGACCAAACGATGTTTTCCGCAACTTAAACCCAAATTATTTTCTCATTAAACCCCATGTGTTTTAAAATGATTTTGAAGGAAAATGATTTATTTGAAGATGTTGAAACTAGGGTTTTACTAAAGGATGATGATTTTTGAAATAATGATGATAAACAATGTGTTAAAATGATGTTTTATGAAAAGACTTAAGCGAGGGTGTTTCATATACATTGAACACGAAGTCTGGAACATGAACACATATAAGAGCAACTCACTCATCTCTTTCTCTACTTCTGGAACATGAACACATACAAACTGTGTATTTGGATTCATTCTCAATTTTCACAAATGTGAAAACTCCTCTGTTCCTGCATTATCTTCTCCATTCAGCCCCTCTCTCATCTCTTTCTCTACTTCTGAAACCCATAATCTGAGTTGAAACCCTAGCATTGCCGTCGGTGAAACGCCATTGAAGTAGAAAGCTCCGGCGGGGTGAAACACCATAGATGGCGACATGCTCCCGCAAGCACCCAACAACCTCCGTTTCCATCGTCTCTCTCTCACTGATCTGAAAACTCTCATATCTCTTTCTCTCTCTCGATTTCTGAAAACCCTTCATTGGATCTCCATATCCGAGCGACTCGCCTTCTTCTTCGTTTAAAGATCTGAGCAACTCGCCGGAGTGACAACTGAAAACCCTTCATCGGACCTCCTGATCTAAGCGACTCACCTTTGTTTTTAGTTTCTACACCTCCATCTTCGTTTCCATATCTGAGCAACTCACCGTAGTGGAAATAGGATGGCGATAGCAGAAAAGAGTGGGTGACATCGGAGATTGGAGGTAGATTGGTGGTGGCCGGCGAAGGCAAATGGTAGCCGGCAGTTTACTTGCGATTTCAAGTGTGTGAGAGAGAGAGAGAGGAGAGATAGAGAGAGAGTGAGAAAGAGAGAGATAGAGAGATATGTGAGAGGGTAAGATGTACGTGTAAAGGGGTGGGGTTTTTTATTTTTGTTTTTTGTTGTTTTTTAAATTAAATACTCATTAAATAAATAGAAAGAAAAGGAAAAAAGAAAACATTAAGGGTAAACTAGTCATTCTAAGTATTTTTTTTAGGAAAATTGGACCAAAACCGCAATAAAATTCTTTTTTTACCTGTGGTGGTAAAACTCATTTTGGACCAAACATGACCATTTTGGCAAACCACAGGGACCAATTTTGCAATTTTCTCTATTTTTTTTTTAAAATTTGGACCGCAACAAATACAACATTTTTGGACCTTAGGTGCTAGTAAAACCCATTTTGGACCAAACCTGGCCATTTTGGCAAACCACAAGGACCAATTTTACAATTTTCTCTAAATTAACTACAACTTTCTGGGGATTCTAAAGCATCCTAACTTTTTCGTTTTCATGTAAAAGGGTTATCTTAAATAATTTTCTTTATGTTTTAAAAAATCTTTTTGCTTAAAAATTATCTTTTAAATAAATATAAAATATTTTTAATAAACATCGTCATTGGATATTAATATTTTAATAAATATTATCATTAAATTAAACATATCCTAATATCTTGTTTTAAAATTAAAATATAAATAAAGTGGTAAAATAAAATATTAATAAAAAGAAAGAGACAAAATGTTCAAATCATGATACTATATTGACCACTCAATATATATTGAGTGCCAGTGGCGGACCCAGAACAAAATCTTAGGGGTAGCACACAATAGTTTAGGAGTAGTACACCGGAAAAATTACACTACGATTAAAAATTTCCCAAAAATTTTGCACTACACCAAAAAATTTGAGGGGTAGCACCTGCTACCCCAGCAACCCCCTAGGTCTGCCCCTGTTGAGTGCTCAATAAAAATTAACAAAAGAGTTATGCTATCCTATGGCATTGAGTGATCAAATTAAAATGTAAAAAGCTATAGAAAAAAATTCATCGGAGTTGCTCTAATTAATCAGAAACTCGATCGTTAATTAATTGATAAATTAATTAGTAAATTACTTTATGATAATTAATTAAAGGGTTGGATTGTAATTAATTAATAGTTTAATTAATAGAACAAGTCCAGGGGTGCGGCCGCTAAAAGGCTTAAATGTTTGAAACCCTATGGAGCCTCACACTATAAATAAAGGCTTTGGGGGACACTCCAAGGCATCCCCACAACCCTAGAGGTGCCCCCACCTCAAAGGAACCCTCCCCCTCTCCTCTTTGTCGATTTCCAGTAACCCTCCAAGGGTTTTCTGGATCGATTTCTTTATCTGAAGGAATTTATGTCTGCTTGTTCTTTTGGTGTCTTTGGGTGTGAATCAAAAGAGGGATTCTGGTTTGGATCCTGAACATCCAACCACAAGGTATAAATTGATGTCATGGTTTTGTTGGTGCAACTGTTATGAACATATGATCTTGTTATGAACTTGCTCAGTTATTTGGGATTTAATCTGTTTTGTCTTCCGCTGCCAATATGATTTGTGTTTATCTATGTAAATCCCAACAATTACAACTCAATTTAATGAAAAAGCAAGGATTGCGAAGCACCGGGTGGATACAGAGACAAGGAAAACAGATTGCTATCTATGGGGTCTACAAACTCAGATTCACGAGTTTGTTCAAACAACTGGGCATGTTACATTCTGTCAAGTTGATGAGGCGGCTAAAAATAGAGAAAAAGAGTTGAAGCGACAGGAAGTTGAAAAACATGTAGAAAAAGAGAGATGAACTGCCAAAGCGGAAGTGGGAAGGAAAGCCGAGAGGAAATAATAAAAAGATGCAATTCTTAGGGTCCCAATCTCCAGCAACCAGAAGACAAGTGAAGGGAAGTGGTGTGAGAAATGTCGAAAGAAACATATCAGAGCTTGTGAATCTGGGGTATATTCACTTACTTGTTACAACCGCGAGAAATTAGTCCATAGAGCACACGAATGTACTGAACGAGAACGCGTTTGTTTCAATTGTTGAGAAAGTGGTCATATATGCTCAAATTGTACAAAGCTTCAAACCAAAGTTCAGAAGAGAGTGCCTATATTGGAGCAAAAAGCATACCCTAGTTTTGTATTTACATTACCAAAAAACACATATATTATTAATCATTTATCATAAAATAGCACTTTGACCAAGGTCCCACAATAACCGTTGTCCGCAATATAACTACGTTACAAACTTGTGAGTTACATAGTCACACATAGTTGAGAATTAAAAATATTTTTATATTTGATTATACGAGAAGATAACTAATTTGATTTCAGAAACTTTAAAATGTGATGGATTCTATATAACCTTAAATTAAGGATGAGATTATGAAACATTAAAATTTTCGGATACTTAATGTTTTAGAGAAATAAATAATAACATGACTAATATTGTAACACGTGACAAACAAATACTTAAAAAAAACATGCGACACTTAATGGTTTATATTTATTATAATAGATAAATATAAAAAAATTAATATTAGCCAAAGTGATGAACGAGTTTAACGTTAAAGTGTTGGGTTCTTGTCGGTTGAATGTTCGTGAATGATTTTTTTTTTCTCAAAAAAAGTTTCAAATGCATCAAATATTTTATAATTTTTAATAATATTTATTTAAACACATCCCCTAATTACTCTTGCGGAAATCAAACTCACATCATGTCACACAAAACCATCTTGCTAGTTAACCGCTTGTAGTGCCTATACCTTTTTGGCCTTTTCCAATATTTCAAATAAATAATTATTTTAAACCAACTATGGTTATTTATATTCTGTAAAATAATATTATTTTTTCATATCACATTCGCAAAAAGAAAACCATCATCTCGAAATTAAATTGTAATATCATCTAAAAGACAGGTTAAAGACAGTAAAAATAAACAAACTAAATTAGCATAGTTCTATTAGTTTTTGTTTTTGTTTTTTTTTTTTTTTTTTTTTTTTTTTTTTTTCAAAACAACATATTTTTTGACATCTGTCTTAATATAGCCAAGCATTACATAGCTGGCTAGTGCCACCTGCGAACTCCTCTTCCACCTACGTAATGCTCCTAGGAACATTATAATTTTTTTTGAAAGCCTCATTTTTTTGAAGTCTAGCCTGCGAAATGCTTTAAGCCACCTGCGTAATCCTCTGCCATATGCGTAATCATTCACAGCCTCTTGCAATGTTTTATCAGGATGCCGTCAGTTCAGCAAAAATAACGTTAATATTACACATATATATGCATAAGGTTTTAATTTTTAAGGTTTTCCGAAAAAACAACATTAATATTTAAGGTTTTCAGTAAGAACAACATTAATATTACTCATATATGCATAATGTTTTAATTTTTAAGGTTTCCTGGAAAAAAGAGCATTCGGCAGGTGATGGGCATAACCTGCGTTTTCCTTAAGAGGATTACGTAGGTAGCATAGGCCACCTGCGAAATCCTCAAGAGGAAAACGCAGGTGACCTGCTAAATGCTCTCCAGTTCATAAACTCTATGATTTTGTGCATTAAAAGATTGTACAATAGGTATAAAAACTTATAAGTACACTAATATAAGACTTAAAACGTTAAATTATTAACTAGGGACACCTAATACATATTTCCAAGTCGAAAAATTCTCTGAAACCATTAGAGAATGTTTTTCGTCTGCAGGAACTAAAAAAATGAGGTTTTTTTAGGTTTATATACCTGGGCTGATGGGCCAGACCCACCACCAAAATGCAGCCCACTAGGGACGAAACACAGGTAATGGGGCGGGTCAATGAGGAGTTCGCAGGTAGCACTAGCCATGTACCACCTACGTAATGCTTGTCTATTTTAAGAAAGAAGGAAAAACATATACTGTTTTGAGAAAACATCTTAAGAAATTAGGCTACTTAGGGCCTGTTTGACAAGATCTTAACTTTTAAGATCTTAATTTTTAAGTGGTCTTAATTTTCAAGAGGGTCTGAACTTTTAAGATATGAATTTTAACAGAATGTTTGGTTGGAACCTCTTAACTGCTGTGCCAAATGATAAATATGATCATTTTGTCCTTGTGAACAATACTCTTCAATAACATCACAATTCAACACAACAAGAATCACAAAATTCAGCAACAATCATAAAAAATCGAAATTCAACATCAAAATTCAGCACTAACTTCTCCAATAATTACAAAATCACTAGAACAATAACAATCATAAAAAATTAAAAATTCTCAGCAAGAAGAACAAGAAAATCTTACAGCAACAACTCCAATATTTTCAAAATTGCGGATGCAGAAATCCCGAAATCGGTTTTCTGTCTCGGTGTCTGATTGACCGCCGAATGATTCTAGAAATCGAATCGAGAAGAGGGAGAAAAAAGAGAAGTTTCGGGGAAGTTAACAGATAATGATTTGTACCATTTTTGCGTGTTTTCGAATAACATTTTAGTGATTTCTATGGTAGTGAACTCGACGTCGTTAAATTCGAACAACCCTAATCGGATTGTTTTCCATCTCGTCACCGATGAGGTGCACTACATAGCGATGAAATCGTAGTTCTCGATGAACAATTTCACGGCGTGACGGTTGATGTTCAGAAGTTCGAGGATTTTCGGTGGCTCAACGCGTCCGTACATTCCCATTCTCAAACAACTTCAAGATTCTGAGAGGAGGTCCGGCGATCAGACATGGAGGCGAGAGGAGGTCCAGCAGGGTGTTGAGATCGGAAGATAGAAGGCCGAAGGGGGTGGAGACGAGATTTGATCGTAAAAAATAAAGAGAAGGCGGCGGGATTAGATTATGGTAAAAAAGGAAAAGGGGTGTCTTTTTTTTTTAACAGACATGGGTTAAGATCTGACCCAATAAATGCTTCTTTTCTAATTAAGAGGTAAAATTTAAAAGGTAACCAAACCCCCTTAATCTATTTCATTAAGAATTTGCCTCTTAATAACTTAATTAAGTGGTAAAAAACATACCCTTAGTCTTTTTCTCAAAAAAGAAAAAAAGAAATCCATTCTAATTTTGTGAATAAGTTAAAATATTTTTACGATTAGTTACAGCTGTTCCAAAAAGAATTTTCTGTAATTTTATAATTCTCTTGGAAAGAACATCATCCAGACAGCCCCTACAACTCCATTAATAGCTGCAGGTGGACAGAAGAAAAAGGTAAATTACAGATTTTGTCCTACAGTTATATAAACGTACCGAATTTGGTCCGTAGCTTTACTTTTCAATATTTTTTGTCTGCTGAACTATTTCTTACAATGTTTTTGGTCCATCTTGTTGTACATTAACCTCATCTATATAAAAGTTAATTCATCGTGAAATAATAAATTTTCCTTTTATTTATATATAATTTTTATTTTCTCAATTGTTCTTGCTTTTTCCAATCTCTCCTTATTTCAAACAAAACAAATAAAACTCCAAGATTTCTCCCCAAGGCGTCATAATCCAATGTCCCATTTTGTGTTTATCATTGGTTATAGCAACAACTTCAACATGGTGACGAGATAATATAAAGCCATCAATGGTAAATCAACTTTTGAAGCCCAATATGTTGAAACTTAGATCCAAACATAGAAAAATTAATGTAGATATAAATTTGTAGACAAAATATTTATAGAAATGTTATTGTGGCTGGACCGTGTATTTAATGAAATAATAAAAAATAATTATGCATACATTAAAAAATAATTATGCATACAAAATATTTATAGAAATGTTATTGTAGACAAAATATTTAAAGGTAAGATGATCATTCTACTTAACTTTAAAAGTGGAAATTTAAACTTTAAAGTATGGACCAAATTCGTAACTTTCATATAACCGCAGGGACTGAATCTATAATTTACCATTAAAAAACCAAATCAATGGTGGAAAGACGAAAGACAGCACTGAGCACTGTGCTCCATCAATGGCTGCTGGAATAATATGTTAGATTCGTTCTTTTCAGATATTTATTCATACGGTTCAGACCTTTTTCTCTCCTTCCTCCACTTTTTCCGATTCTTTTCTCGTCAAATCTTTAGTTCTTCAAGCTTATTCTACAAAACTTCGTCACCAAATTCGGCCACGTTAGAAAGAAAATTTTCAGGTGCAACATTACATTACATTCTGTACTCTGGTTGCTTTTACTTGGTCCTTTTTAAGTTTAGAGAATGAATCTGATCTAAAATAATGGAAATCGATGCAATTTTTGCAGGAGCCGAGCATGGATCCAGATCCAACCAGACCGTGGACGTTGCCTGAGGAATTTCTGAAACAAACATTTTCGTTGATAAACTCCGACAAGGATCGAAATTCAGTGTCGCTAGTCTGCAAAGACTGGTACAACGCTGAGCGGTTGACCCGGCGGCATGTATCCATCAAAAACTGCTACTCTGTGTCACCGGAAATCGTGGCTGCTAGGTTTCCGGGGATCCGGAGCGTTACGCTGAAGGGAAAACCTAGGTTTTCCGATTTCAATCTGGTGCCGGAGGATTGGGGAGCTGATGCTCAATCATGGCTAACCGTTTTCGCGACGGCGTATCCTTTTCTGGAGGAGCTGAGGCTGAAGAGAATGGTAGTGACTGATGAGAGTTTGGAGTTCTTAGCGTTGAATTTTGATGGATTCAAAGCTCTATCACTATTAAGCTGTGACGGATTCAGTACTCTTGGCCTCGAATCCATTGCTACTCATTGCAAGTAAGCTTTTCCACCTTCCCTTTTCAATTCTATATATTTCAACCAGTGTTTAACAAACTCCGAAATCTTAATTTTGTAGAAACCTAACAGAATTAGACATACAAGAGAATGCGATCATTGATCTCGGTGGAGATTGGTTAAGTTTCTTCCCAGAAAACTTAACCTCATTACAAGTTCTTAATTTCGCAGCTTTAAACAGCGAAGTCAGTTTCGAAGCATTAGAGAGTCTCGTCTCTCGATGCAAATCGTTAAAGGTTTTAAAGGTTAACCGCAAAGTAGATTTGTTTCAATTGCAAAAACTTCTTCTCCTGGCTCCACAGTTGACGGAGCTCGGTACCGGTACCTTTACCTTCTCCGACGACCTCCAGCCCGTTTCCACTACAGTCACCGACCTCGAAAACACTTTCGCTAAATGTCAAAACCTCCGTTCAATTTCTGGTTTTTGGGATGCTACGTTGCTTTATCTACCGATTATATATCCCGTTTGTGAAAATTTAACCTTTTTGAATCTGAGTTATGCAAATCTTGATGCCGATGAACTCGAACAGATTCTTACTCGCTGCAAAAGCCTACGTCGCCTCTGGGTAAGTATATGTAATCATTACAGACTCAAAACTCTTTACACATATTAAAAAAAGAAGAAAAACATCCCTTTAATCTTGGTTTTTTTTTGTTTTTTTATCTAATAAATTGATGTTTTCAGGTTCTTGATACAGTCGGGGACAAGGGTTTGGAAGCAATCGGGTCAAACTGCCCATTGCTAGAAGAACTCAGGGTCTTCCCCGTCTTTCCGGTTGACCCGAGTCAACCGGGCGTGACCGAGTCCGGTCTCGTCTCCATATCCAACGGCTGCCCGAATCTCCATTACATCCTCTACTTTTGCCAACGAATGACAAACGCAGCTGTAATCGAAACTGCCCGAAACCGCCCGAATTTTACCCACTTCCGTCTTTGCATAATAACCCCCTACGAACCCGATCACATCACCAACGAGCCCATGGACGAAGCCTTCGGTGCAATCGTGAAATCCTGTTCCAATCTTCGCCGACTTTCCGTTTCCGGCCTCTTAACCGACTTAACTTTCGAGTACATTGGAAAATACGCGAAAAACCTCGAGACACTTTCGGTCGCGTTTGCGGGCAGTAGTGATGCGGGCATGGAGTTTGTGATGAGGGGCTGCTCGAAATTGAGGCGGGTAGAGATACGCGACTGCCCGTTTGGTGACGTGGCGTTGCTTTCGGGGTTGGGAAGGTATGAGTCGATGAGGTCTTTGTGGATGTCGGGTTGTGAAGTTACTATGGATGGGTGTAAGAAGTTGGCAGATGAGATGCCGAGGTTGAATGTCGAGGTGATTAATGATGAAGATGGTGGTGGTGATGATAATGGTAGTGTTGCTAATAAGGTTTATGTTTATCGGACGGTTGCGGGCCCACGAAAGGATGCTCCACCATTTGCTGTGATTCTTTGAGCTAAGGGGTGTTTGGTTTGTAGAATGTTTTAGAAGAATGTATCCGTTAAAAGAATTGGAATCTGAGAGTCTGTTATGTGTTTGGTTGACATGAATTGGAATTTGTCACGTGTTAGAAGAGCTTGTCGAGATCGAGTTCTTGGCTCGAAATTAACGTTGTTGTCGTTTAACCGTTTCCTTGTCATCTATGTTTTGAATTTGGTTTTTGGTGTTTTCCCTAACGTGTAAAATTTTTTAGACAAAGCAAACCGTTCCTCTAGAACAATATAAGAATTCCCTGAAGAATGATATGTTTTGCAAAGTTTAGTTTAAATTACATGTTCACACAATATTAGAATTTGTATTTGAAGGATGCGAAAACTCTTTGTCGAGGGCAGTGTAGGTGTTTACACTGTGTTCGCGAGTCTTATTTAAGGAGAGAAAAGATAATGAAGTTGAAGAAATTGAGATGAAAAAAAAAAGTTTGATGTTTCTAAGTTTTTTTTTTACAAAAGTAAGTGGAAAGAAAAAAAAGGAAAATGAGGGATAATATTCTCTCCTCAATTTTCTTCCGATTTTAAAAGATTTGGAGAGAAATGAAATATGGAAATTTGTCAAAAAAATCATTATATTTTGGCTCTATTTAAGAAAAAGTTTTTCCTGAATTTTATTTCGTGATTTAATCCTCTAAACCTGTAAAAATTTGGAAAAAACCATTTTCACATGATTTAGCAAGTTAGGGGTTAATTCACAAGTAAAACAATTTTACAGGGACTTTTTCGCAAATAAAATGAGTTTTTGTTCATTTTTGTAAGTGACATAACTTTTACATACGATGCCCAAATTCTACAAACTTTATACCTTTAGAAACGTGATAATTAGTACTACAACTTTGTTTTACAGACTTTTATCTCATATTTTGGAGATATATAGCTATAAACATTGTATCCATAATAATTCAACATTCCATGTGTTTCAGCATTTATTTTCATATGAGCATATTTTTTTGTTATATAGATCCATTTCAATTGATTCTTTTTCCTTTGTACTCTTTGGAATATATACGAAAACTTTCATATAGAAAGTTTTTTCTTAATAGCTTCAGATATTGATTTATTCATCTTCAAACATGGCTTTAGATGAACCTGTGGAATTTGAGACATAGCTATAAACATAACTTTAGATCTTAATAACCTCAGATATTGACTTTCGATATACACATCCATTCCATTTGATTCTTTTTCTTATCTTTTGCTATACACATTCGTTTGAATTAATGTTTATAAAAAATAAGTGTTATCAAAAGGCCATGTTCGGAGGTGAATAACTCAAGATCTAAAGCTATTAAGAAGACACTTTTTAAATGAAAGTTTTAGTATATATTTCAAAGAGTACATAGAAAAAAAAATCAAGTGAAATTAATGTGTATAACAAAATATATGCTTGTTTGAAAATGGGTGTTCATACACATGATCAAATATTGAATTATTCCGAGATGCAATGTTTATAACAATATATCTCAAAATCTATGAGGAATTGGAAAAAAAGTCATGATTCTAAAAAATATATTATTTGAAATAGCAAAAACATAGGAAAAAATTTCAGGTTAATTGGAGTTATAACGAAGGATATATGAATGTTTGAAAATAACTAAAAAGTGACATAAATGGTTTGTGCTCACGTTTAAGGGATTGTAGCAAAAGATCTTAAGATATTCAAACAAAAGTCTGTAAAACAAATTTGTAGTATTAATTACCACGTTTCTAAGGATATAAAGTTTGTAGAATTTGGACATCGTATGTAAAAGTTATGTCACTTACAAAATGAACAAAAACTTATTTTATTTGCGAAAAAGTCCATGTAAAATCGTTTTACTTGTGAATTAACCCCTGACCTGCTAAATCAGGTGACAAAGGTTTTTTCACAAATTTTTGCAGGTTTAGAGGATTAAATTACAAAATAAAATTCAGGGATGACTTTTTCCTAAATAAAACCAAAATATAGGGACTTTTTGACAAATTTCCCAAATGATATAACTGTAAAACAATAACACTTAATGATAAATTTCATCTCATCTTTCCATTCGGGAACACATGAAATATTCAATTCTTTTGATTTTCTTTTGACTCGAGAACACATAACTTTCTTTTTCTTTTCTTCCTTTATTTTCTCTCAATTCTTTTCTTTTTTTCTTTTTTTTCTCTGTATGATAGAACTCGAGAATTAAGCATTAGTCTAATAGAGATTGTTTAAGAAATATTGAAGAGGCCGAACTTATCAAAATTTGAGATTTGGTATATTCGAGAAAATTTATTATAAGCTTCTAAAATTTGTAAAAGAACAATAAAATATAACTTCGGAATTTTGACCGAAAAGTTTTTATGGTTTTTAGTTTTTAACTTTTAACAACACTCGAAATTAAAGAAATTTTTTTTGTTGCAATATGAAATAGCTTTTAATGCTAAACTTAAGCCAATATGGATTGTTTTGGCATGAAGATTAACACCATTGTCATTTGATGTTAAACTTAAGCCAATATGGATTGTTTTAAGGAATTGAAAGAATGAATGTCAACTTTTTGGGAGCTTAAATTCAGATAAGAAAATTCTATAACTTAACAATTCTTTTGAGGTATTGTACAAAGTATATAATCAAACTATTGAAGCTTTTTGAGTTACCATTCGCAACAAAATCAAATATCCTACCAAATCTGAAGAAAAACTCTTGACCATGTTTTTAGATTCTTTTCCATCAGGTGCTCATATGTTGTAGGGTTTAGCATTTGATTTTCCATTCATGACTACATTGAAATTAGGAAAAGCTAGTTATCGGCATCCCCGCTAACTGCACTCAACAACTCCCCATTATATTAACATTTCAAAAACAGTCATCCAGGTTTATGAATCGTCTACATTCACTTCTCCAACCTTGTTTCAGTCCCTCAAAACATACATAAACTTGTTGAAATAATTCTTCTCATCTGACATGTAGTTGACATCCATTTTAACAATAAAGCATGACTTTGATCTTCTAATATCCTCTTCATATGACCAAAGCTCTGCATAGTGTTCAACGAAGGTACCTTTAATAAGAGTTGCTGCATGCTTCTTTTCACTTCTACATGGGCTCATACTAACCTCTATGCCAAATTTCTTTTTCACTTCTTTTTTAAGTAGTGTAACACTCATTCTATGTTTGTGTAAAATTTCATGAGTGTAGCGACTTCCAAAGCATAGTTAACAACTGAACCTAATTTGAAATTTCTAGCACAATTATGCTTATGTATGAGACTTAATTGGGAATGAGTGCTCTTCACTCATCCATGAAGCCCAAGGCCTAAATGTGCATTGACCATCACAACAATTAACCAATAATCTTATATTGTCATTTTTTGTAACATAATTGAAAACCACTTGCAACAACATAATTGCAAAGCATATTATTCAACTGTTTAGGGGTTTTAAACCTCATACCTAGTACATGTGTGTGCTTCTTCCACTCAACATCTTCATTGAAGCTTATAAGAACATCAACTTGTGGGCTTCTTTAACTAATCTCAATTATCGGATGATCCTCACCAATCTTAAATTCTTGGTTATCCTCGGGTACACTTGCAGGGGCTGGATGTCCCTACCATAACGCTTACTCATAAATGAGTCATTTGTGGTCTTGTTCATAGAAGTGTTGATCTCAATTTTGTCTTTCCAAAAACACTACACACACCTGTATATCCATTCCAGCGAAATCCACGTCTTCGAACAAATGATGCATGCCTTTTAAGTAAGACAACGACTAACTAATGAACATTCCTCGAAAGTGTACATCGAATTTTGACATAGGATGCCATCGTAACTAAGAAAAATACAATCGAGTATAAGGGTGGGAACAACTTCAAAGGGGTTTTCGTGTAACGACTTCAAATGGGTTTTCATGTATAGTTTGAACCGCCTGTTACTCTTTTATTAATATTGAATGAGAAGGCAATTGATTAGGAGTGAATAGGAGTTACATGGCAGCTGACTAGACACCTTTAACTGGGTGACCTATTCGTTTAGGGGTTAAGGGTGTTTTTGACACAAAATAATATAGTTTGTTCCCTTAGAAAGCAAAAAAAAACCCTTAAGGACTTTTAAACCAATTTCAGATATATTGTAAGGCTACAATATATATATATATATATATATATATATATATATATATATATATATATATATATATATATATATATATATATATATATATATATTCAACTTTAGTGGGGTCAACTTTTTTAAATAAATATGAATTACTATTTAGGTGAAACAAATTTGGAAATTAAGTTATTAATTATTCTAATAAAGATAATTTAAATATGTTACCAACGTCAAATGTTAAACATTGTACATAAGTTGTTTTCATAATTTTTTTTTATAAAAATAGAATAAAAATAAAAAGTCGAGTGGTAAAACCTCCTAAAAAAAGTTTGAGGTATCTATAAGTAACTAGACGAAACAAATATAAAACATGGTTGCTATTTAAAGACATTAACCATTCACTTTAAAAAAAATTCGAATTTAAAGTCTAATTCAAGTAGTTTTTTGAAAGTTTTTAACGTTTATATTTTATATAAATTTTTATATTTGAAAACCTTACAACTAATTTTGCTGAAAATTTTTATACAAGTAAGAGATACAACTTCCAACTTGCAACTACTCGTTAATTACTATCAGCTACCAGCTTGTTTGTTCAAAATAACCTAAAACTAAAAAATGAGAGCTCCAAACTATCAAAAACTACTTTAAATAACTTTGAAATATATAAGAATTTTTTGTTTAAAATAAAATATTTAAGTTCGTACTTCTAAACAATTTTTTTTAATTTGATATTTTTATAACTAAAATCTAAAGCTTATAAAAGCTCTCCACACGTTTTGAAGCTACCCTTAAAAGTGAAAAGTTAGAAACTTATTTTATCATAAATTTGTCTTTTTTCATCAAGTAAAAAAGTATGCATTTTAAGCACATAGTCATCTATCTATTCAATTATCCATACATATTTGTAGGGAAAAAGAAATAAAGGTGTCTTAAGTTATATCACAACTCGTGCAAATTAAAATGAAGTAATTAAACTAACAAAATAAGTGATATTTTTCGATGAAAATATGTATTCCATAATATATTATTATTTTTGAAATATATCAAGGACAATTTCGTTATATGTGATTTTATAAATGTGTTATATTCAGAAAAAGTTATTATATTTTGATTCTATATTTGATTAAGTCATAATTGTTTTTTTATATTCAATTATTACAAGAGAAAATGACTAAAATAGCTTAATCCCATAAGTGTTTTTCTCAAAACAACACAATTTAAGGCCTATTCCTCAAAATAGCCAACCAAAACGCAGATGGCCATTGCCATCTGCGTTTTCCTCCTACGGTCTGCGAAATGCTCCCAAGAAATCCGGAATCTGCTAAATGCTCAGCATTGTCTGTGAAATGCTCTCTATGGTCTGCGTTTTCCTCTTAATCACCTGCGAAATCCTCAAAGTTAGGGTTAGGGTTCTTAGGGTTCTTGGTGGTTCATGGGTTTAGTTGAAATTTTTGTCCAACTTTGAACACTCGTCATTTGTTCATACAAACTCGGATTGAGTTGAAATTTTTTTAACGTGAAGTGTATTAGTAGATGTATTCACAAACATGATTAATTTTTCGGAAATTCAGTAAAAACAACGTTAGTATGACTCATATATGCATTGCGTTTTAATTTTTAAGGTTTTTCGGAAAAAACAACTATTTAGCAGCTAGGGAATCAACTGCTAAATGCTCAAGAGCATTTCGCAGCTCATGGCCCTCATCTGCGTTTTCCTCTCAAAATCTGCTAAATGCTCAAGAGGATTTCACAGATCATGCCCTCATCTGCGTTTTCCTTTCAAAATCTGCGTTTTGCTCTCAAAATCTGCTAAATGCTCAAGAGCATTTCGCAGCTCATGGCCCTCATCTGTGTTTTCCTCTCTATGGTCTGCGAAATGCTCTCTATGTTCATTAACTCTAATTTTTTTATGCTTTAAAGGCTTGTACATTAGGCATAAAAATTTGTACGTTCACTAATCTAACCCTTAAAACGAAAATTAATACATAAAGAGAACATCAAATTTGAGACTTACATGTTTCCATGTCGATAAATCTTGCGAAGCCATTTGACAGCGTTTCTCGTCTACGGTAACGATAAAATTTACGTTTTTTTTTTCGATTTATATATTTGGGCTGATGAGCCGGTAGCCAAGGAAAACGCAGCCCTTGTAGAGAAATTCGCAGCCCATCATGAGGAAAACGCGGATCTTGGGAGCCCATGGGAGGAAAACGCAGATGGCAATGGCCATCTGCGTTTTGGTTGGCTATTTTGAGGAATAGGCGTTAATTTGTGCTGTTTTAAGAAAAACACTTATGGGATACTAGTTGGTTATGTCGTTTTTATATTTTTATAACTGATGATGTATATGATCAAAAAGTAAGGACTTAATTGCATAAAAACTGAAAATTCATCTCTAAATTGTTAAAAGGGTCAAAATGTAAGAGGTTTAATCAATATTTTCTTTTTATATATAACTAAAATTGTAAACATTTAACAAAATATTGGGCTTAATTGGATATAAAAAAATAATTAGGACCTAATCGAATATAGGGTCGAAATATAATGACTTTTGTGAATATATTCATTTATAATTTAGATAAGTTAAAAGAGTAGTAGTAGCAGAAACTATTCAAAATATCCGGCATAAAATGTTTACATAGTGGCAAATTAAATATATATATATTCATTTATATATAATTTAATAAGTTGATCATATCAGATTTCATCACCAAAAATGGTTATTTTTAAAATTTTGTCACAAATAAAATGTTTGGTGCCAACTTCTGTATACCATTTAAAGGTCGGGTACGATAAATCACTAGAGCATGGTTGAAAGTGCATAAATGTAATAGGCAACGCACATGGACCCCAATTTGCATGTTCTCTTGTACCATTGAACCTCAACAACGGCATCACATATGTCCACGCTCTAGTTTATTTTTTAGGATAACCATATAAGTATCAAAATTGATGGTTTTATTTAATAACTTAGTAACCTTTTCGTTTCTATAGGAAAATTATCACCTATCTCGTGATGAATCAGTTGCAAAATTATTTATTTCTGAAAAATTGCAAAAAGCTATTAAATATTGGACAGAAAATCTAAAAATTATATACATATTTCTACCACATGACATAATTATTTGTAAAATATGAAAATTTCGTAATATTAATTGTAAAATATGTTTCCAGATTATTTTTTTTTGTATAATTTTTTAAAGCTTTTTATGATGTAACAATTCATAATTCGCAATTAGGCTCGTTACAAAATTGATTTCATATTAATTGAATGGTAAAAAGATGGTCATTTTGTTAATGGACCAAAATATTTTTACTTGTCGTTTAGTTAGGCCTTCCTCGTTTCCGGCGTAATCATTTATTTGTTTGAACCCTTATAAACATTTATTTATTTGAACATCGCCCTTAATTATAAGGATATGATATTCACAGAACCAAAGGTGATGTTAAATAGATGGACCTTATCAACGTACATGAATAATAGATTATATATCGACCATCGAAGCAAAAAATAATGGAGGTTATCATATAACATACAGTGCAAGGTAGGCCATCATCTATGAGGTCTCGTGAGTCGTGGCTGATTTTTACCATAGAGGCTAACGATAGACAACAGCTCCTTTCTAAACATTACTTAAAACATTTTCATAGTAAAGACTTTTATACTAGAAGTGTAAAATATGACTTATTTACTCATGAATCATCCTAAGAATATGTTTTATTTCTACAGAAGTAAATGGATACAATAAGAAATTTAGCTAAAAAGGAATTGGGTCACATGAATTGCACTTTGTCTAAATTGTACTTGTAATACATACAAAATGCTAAATTGGTTTATTCAGATAATTAGGTTATAATTTTATATAGTTTTTGTAATTATAGCTAACTTTGTAGTTATTTACAAAAATATTTAAATTTGGACAAAGGTTATTCCTCATCCCAACCTGACCTGTTTTGATTAATTAACGTTTTATCTATTAACAACGGACTCAAATGCAATTCATTTCAATGCAGTTGAAGCAGTTTTTGCAATTAACAATCCCCTAAATTCCTAACAGAGAGTATTTATATCAATTTTTTTTGGAACCGGCAAATATATTATAAATAAAAAAAACAGCCCTAACCTGGCGAGGTACCAGATAAAGCAAACAGCACAAAATTTGTTACAACGAGTTACATATCAAAAAAGGGGAATAAATGCCAATTTGCCCAATCAGCAACTTTACTAACACCACGACACCTGAACCACAATTGGACCATGTTTTTAATCAATTCAAAAAGGACCCCAGGAGAGGACTTCACTTTCTTGAACACCATATCATTCCGATGTTTCCAAAGAAACCAGAACACCCCATAAGCAATTGCAACAAGCCTCCTTCGTGCCTCTTTGTGCAAGAACCCCATGAGTCTACAAATTTTATAACCTCCACCACTGTCTTCAAGCTTGGGGCCTGAATGCCACACCACTGGAATATATGATTCTAGACTTCCACTACAACTTGACAATTAACTAGGAGATGATCGCAACACTCAATGTTTGCGTTACATTGCAGGCATATAGATGTAGGAATACGAACCCCCCTTCGGATCAGAGCCTCTGCAGTAAGAATATGCCCCATCTGAGCCCTCCAAACAAAACATAAAACTTTAATAGGAACTTCTTTAAGCCACTGTCTCTGATTCATACATTTCGTTAACAGCATTGTCAATAATGGGGTGTAAAGATTCGACCATGTAAATGCCGCTGTTATTGAGTTTACACTGCCTCGAATCTGAGTTTGATGAAACTCTGCAAGAATTAAGATAGTTTACAAGACTATTAAGCTCCGATCTCGCTATTCCATGATCCGGCTTACTCTTCCATTCTCCATTGAATCCCGAAGCCATAACCCTTCTCGAAAATTGAAGGAGAAGGAAGTTATACAAAGCGATATATTGTTCTTATTATAAAATCATTCTTGAAATTTGAAGGAAGTGAATTAGTACATATATATACGTCTTGTTTTAATTATAGGAACTTGGTTTAAGGGTTATGCTAACATGTATCAAATCAAAATGAGTTTAATTTAATTAGTATTTTAATCTTTAAACCCTTCCTATTTGACTAGTTGATTTGTTTTATCATCTTTTTGTCTTTTGTTGTCTTTTCTTTTATTATTATTATTATTATTATTATTATTATTATTATTATTATTATTTTAAAAAGGTACATCTTAAGTATTTTAGAAACAAATAAAGAATATGTTATTCAGTGGGTCGACTTTCTACGATAACGAACGGCGTGTCCGGGTAAAATGGATGTTATATTCACGCAACTATTCACAATCTACTAATATTTAACAGATCGTTACTCTATAACAATGAACTGTTGAAACATGATAAATAATAATAATGTCAAATTAAAAATAGTGATTAAATATAATTTTATCGTTTACTTTTCATATTATACGTAATTTACTGTTAAGTACTTTAAAAAAATAAATAAAAATTATAAAATAACCGAAAAAGTATGACACACATTATTATTAATATTATTATTATAAAGAAATAGATTTGCTGTTTTGTTTTGAAATATTATTACGTTATTTATATCACGCATTCTGCAACGATTTCATATCTATGTCTATATCAATTTGATACAACGATTGAATTATATGACACGTTTTCAAACTGACCAGATATGTATTTTTGTTAGATAATTTTGGTAGATTCTCATATCTTTGTACATTTGTGTTATTTTTGCAAGATATTTTTGCTATATGACTAATAAACTCCAAAAAAACTAGTAGAATATTTTTACAGATAACTATTACTTTAGGAAATTAAACTTATCAATTGAAAATTACCCAGTAAAATCTAAACGAATCGTAACAAGATTAGGAAAACCAACATTTTACGAAAGTATAGCCTCTTTTGCTTTCTTTCGGAGTCGGACCATTTATTTAAGTGTTATTATTTATTTTGATTAATAAAGACAAACATTGTTTTAGTATTATTATTTATTTTGTTATTTTTTATACATTCATTCAAATTTGACATAACCGTTTTGATATAATTTTATAAAATTATAAACGTCGTTTGTTGTGTCGTAATTACTTAGAAAAACTATTGTTTTATTGTTACTAAAACGTAAAAATTATAAAAGCTAAATTTAATATTATTGTTTTTCTAATAATAATAATAATAAAACAAAGCAAATAATATTATTAAAAGTAAAAAAGGAAAAAAAAAGAAAAAGAAAAAGACAACAAATAGACAAAATAGGCAAAAAGACAACAAAAACAACAAAAAACAAAATTTCACATCAGAGGATACAAGCAGATAATAGGGGGTATGTATAGATCCACCATTGGTTTAATTAACATACGTTTAGTAAAAAATAGGGAGAAAAAAAAACAAAAATAGTCATATTTCTTATGTTTTTATCATAAAATAGCCAAAATATCCATGAAAATCGTAGCTGGCTATGACCACTGGCCTGCTACGATTTTGCTGACATGGCACCCCCATCTGCTTCACCTTTTTTTCTACTCCCAAAAACTTATGTTGAACTCCCTCTACGTGTCCCTCCAATGAAACCTTCTCCATCGCCAACAACCTATTTTTCTCCTCAGCACCACATATACGTGCCTGCAGAGCCTTGATACGGTTCCGTAACTCAATTTCTCAATTTCTGACAACCTTAAGACAGTTGAACTCTACCCGAGTATTCTTCAATTCTTTATGAAAGTTATTACAATCAAAATCAGTGAACAAAAACTGCTCCAACCGTTTATCCCCCTCAGCCAAATAACTTGTGTGTTGAGCCACAACAAACCGCAGTTAACTGATGAAATCCGAGTTTGAATAACTTGACATTTCCATGTCGGTACCCAGGGGAAATGCATTCCAACCAAAGTCAACGACAACTTCTAAAAGATAGTGGGCATAATTATTCTTCAATTGACACTCAAGCTTAAAGAAGGAGCTGAGTCAAAGTTCTGACAGACTCCCTTATCAACCTCAAAACAGTTGCCTCCTTGAGCACCACCTACAACCATCATATCGACATCAACAAAACCTCCTCCTAATGACTCAGCCCCAACAACCTTTTTTTCTTTTGCTATCCCCAGATGATCCACTACCTCTGTCATTCCACGAATACTAGTTTTCTTACATCCACACCCAGATTCCAGCTAAACTACCTTAGTCTTAGTGGCTTTAAAACCCTTGCTCTCCACAACCTCATTTCTCAACATCTTGATCACTAAGAGTGGTAATGATACCTAGCCATGGGACCGCTGCCATGCGTAGGCAGCCATTTACGACGACACAAGCATCGCCCTACCGACACATCCCCAGAAAAATCAAGCTTGACCCCTACCATATCCTAAAGCGCCTCACACTTACCGATTACTTGAACTATATGATGTATGATACCCTCCTTGCTATTTTCCACCACCTCATGTAGCAAGGGCCCCTCCTTTACAAGAGAACGCCAAGTGACACGCCTTTAAGAGGCAACCTCAACAACCTGCCCTCCTCCTCTTCCATTCTCACATCCGCCTCACTGTCCTGTATCTCTTTATCCATATATTTGACTTCTTGGTTGCGAAAAGCAATAGATGGTGCAACCCAATCAACCAAACCTGTTTCTTGATACCTCAGTTCACCATTAAATCACTTTGCTATCACATCCGTAAAACTCACCTGCCATGGAACACCTACCAGGAAAACAAAATAGTTACTGAAAAAGAAAAAGGAAACTAATAAGGAAAGGGAGAGGAGAGTTAGCTCACCCTTGACAAGAATGTAAAACTCGAGTATTTTACCCCGCAGCCTCCAAGAAGTGCTCATCCCAGCATTTGCAAGTATGTGTTCTAGGAAATCCTCAAGAACGAACAGTAAAACCATTCAACACCCGAGCTATACAGGAGTATTCACCATAAAGAGTAAGCTCCGCATCAGAAATGGAATACGAACAGTACCCCATGCTCCCCAATCGCTCGATACTTGCCCACAACTAGGAACTTTTCTAAGACATTTGAAAGAGTAGGCGTTTTCAATTGTAATATTGTGTTACTAATTAGTAGTGAAATTTTGTTAATCTTAATGTAATTAAGATTAAATAGGTTTATATATGAGTTAGGATGGTTAGAAACCCATTTGGAAGAAGTTTGAGCTTGAAAAATGCCAAAAAAAGGTTACACGGGTCGTGTAGAGTCACACGGGTCGTGTAAAGAGGCTTTAAAATTTGATCCGAGACACTGTTAGACCCACACGGGTCGTGTGGAAATTGATCAGAAAGCAGTCCGTGGGTCAAAAATGGTTATTTCAACGAGCACGGGTCGTGCAGCCGATATTAGCGGCGCTAATATCGCTTCAAAGACTTTTTAAGTGGGTTATTCTTCTTTCATTTGGTAGAGTTGATTTCGGGATTTCTCTCTAAAAAGCCCTAGAAACACACCTTAATCTTCTAAAGTCAAAATGGAAGCCTATAATTCGAGAATTGGAGTTAGGAATCATTATCTTGCGGTTAAAAGGTAATATCCTTCGTTCTAGCTTCGAATTGATTGTCGATTTGCTTGGTTTGAGTTAGTTCTAGGGGTGTTGGTGAACCACCTGCAACTAGCATGAGTTGGGTAAGTTATCTTGGATTAGTGTATGAAAGTGAGTTCTAATCCTAAGCCCTAGCCACGGGTGTAATAATTATTACGTTTTTGTGGTTGTTTAAGTAGGATGTTGCGGGACTAAGATCTGTAACCTAGATATTGTTGTTATCTATTGTTATAGTTCCTTTTCACCCTAATTACTTGCTCTTTTGAGATGTATTGATAAATGAGATTGTTTTGGATATTGAGTATTGTCTCGGGCTGTTGTGGTACAACCAAAGCTAAACCGGAGCAGGTACATGCGGTCCAGGAGTTCCACATACTGACCCGACATCAGGTGAGTAGTTATTTATTGATTCTTTTAATGAGCTATATTGTGGTTGAGTCGTTCATTACAGAAAGAGAAGAGTTCTATGAGTTTCATAATGTGTTGGTTTTGATTTGGTATAACCAACTTCTAAGTTTGGTGTAAAGAGTTAATTGTATTGATCACACTGAGGGACTGAGATAGTCCACTAATAATGAGTTGGGTTAATGATCCATAATGATAACCAATGACACAAAATTTACCCATTAGGTCACTGAACTTTTAATTGTTCCCAATAAGTCACTAAACTTTCAATTTTGGTTTTAAAATACCATTGTTTAGATTTTAACAACATTTTTCAGTTCCGACGACACCTCTGTCTCCGTCGATTAGGCTTAGAACATATCCCTCAACCCATCCACAGTCCTACCACCTCGACCAAGTCCAAAGATTATCCACAATCTCATCACAACCGTACCACCTCGACCACACCCTCACGACTCTCCTCCACCGATGCCTAATACGCCTCCAGCCGCCACTCCTCTCTTCATCGAAGAGCAGCAACCAAATATGAGTTCTCCTCATAGCGATTTTAATCGGGTATAAACGGTTAAAATCATATACAATGATATTTTAGAACTAAAATTGAAAGTTCTGTAACTTAATGGGTACAAAATTGAAAGTTCAGTGACCTATTGAATGCAATTAAAACTTTAGTGACCTAATGGGTACATTTTATATTATTAGTTGCCATTATGGATCATTATCCCTAATGAGTTTAATAAGACTTCGAGTGTCACAACCCAATTAAATATTGATTACTCACTGAGCTCGTGTAGCTCATAAATTGTTGTTAATGTTGTTGTGTTTTAGGTTCTGGTAGTGGAGATCGCGGAAGGCGTAGCATGGAGGGATAGCTGGAAATTGGACTTTGACTTACTTGTTTTCCATTGTTTGGACTATGTTTGTTGACGCCGTTTTTGTGTAAACTAGTTTGAAACTTTGATGTACATAGGCTAGAACTGAAACTATGTTTTTGATAACTTATTGTATGACTTGTAACTTAACTTTGATTACACCTTTAAACTATGTGGTTGTATTTGAGTAAATTCAATGTGTAATTTAAAAGTGAGAAACCGGGTATTACATCAATCGTTTCAATCAACCTTCCATTTTTGTGACCCTTTCCATCTCGGCAACACTCTCACAACTTTCAAAAAACCTAAAACTTTAAACGACTTTCTATTATTTTCCTCACAGAAAACCTCAAGCGCTTTGTAAAACTTTTTCAACCGCTTTGATGTTAGGTTTTCAAGTTTTTGTAGAAACTATTGAACTGCATCACAATCTTCTTGACGTCTCAAAAATTTGTTGTTATCGTGTCTTTCAAGCAATAATCCCCAAGCCCCATTGCCGTATGAAACAACTTTCTAACATGTGCCTAAAAATGTTTTTTAGCTTAGGCATTACAGGATGCGGCACCCTTCCCCACAGATTTCACGTAAATTTGCATTTGGTTCGTAGCCCTATAGTCATATCGACGAGGCATGTAAAGATTTTGCCTTAAAACCTAATAGTTTATTTTAGCATGCTAGAATTCTACTTAATAAGTGGGAATAAGACGAAATAAAACATTTTTTTTTCACCTTAAATCTCAAAAGGGGAGGATTAAGACGATAGACACTGAGTAATGACAGTTTTATGGATGGCACTTATGCTTATGCCTAATTGTTCATTAATGGGAGAATGAAGACGATGGTCAAAATCACTGCTTACGAGACGAGAAGGAAAGGGTTTGGGTCCAGTTTAGATTGTTTTTATTAATAAATAATTAAAAAAGATAATACATTATGAAACTAATGGGTAAAAAAGTGAATTTAAGTTTTTCGACGACCAAATCTGAAACAAAAACTTCTCAAAAGTGCTATATTCTTAACTTTAAAACTATAAATACTTAATCCAAAAACTAATGGGTAAAAAAGTGAATTTAGTATTTGTTCGTTAATTTATGTTTGTTTGTGTTATGTTTGTTCGTTTATGTTGGTTTAAGTTCATTTTCACTATTTTTCCACTATAAACATGGTTTTGATTGATACCATACGTGATTATATGCAAAAAAAAAAAAAAAAAAAAAAACACGTATTATATATTTCTAAAAAAACAAAAATAAATATTTTTGTTCGTTAATTTATATTTGTTTGTTTATGTTTGCTCGTTTATGTTGGTTTCGTTTTCACTATTTTCCACTATAAACATGCTTTTGATTGATACCATACGTGATTATATGCAAAAAAAAAAAAAAAAAACGTATTTTATATTTCTAAAAACAAAAAAAATAAATATTTGTTCATTAATTTAGAAGTTTAAATATATATTTTTACGTCTTTAGAAGTATAAATATGTTTTTTACGTCTTTAAAAGTATAAATACGTATATATACTTATGACAATATATCTATGTTTCTAAAAATATAAAAATACGTATTTATACTTGTAAAAAAATATATTTATACTTCTAAAAACATAAAAATACATATTTATACTTTTAAAAAATATAGAAAAAGTTCCAAAAAAGACACTAACTTTTTAAAAAAATTTTGATTTTGACACCGTTTTATTTTTTTTTTCAATTAAGACACTAAGTTTTCAATTTTTTCCAATTAAGTCACTATGTTTTCAATTTTGTTTCAATTTTGACACTCGAGTGCCACGTCAGCGTCGCATCATCAAAGACTGACACGTCATCATGCCACGTCAGCTGGCTACCGGGTTGACCGGTCAAATGGTCAAAATTGAAACAAAATGGAAAACATAGTGACTTAATTGAAAAAAATTGAAAACTTAGTGACTTAATTGAAAAAAAATAACACAGTGTTAAAATCGAAATTTTCTGAAAAATTAGTGTCTTTTATGAAATTTGCCCTAGTTTTTATCTAAGATTTTCGATTTACAGAAGTATTTGGGCTTATATACTAATGGGTCTTTTAAGGTTGGGTTAAGCCAATGTTAAGAGAATCGAAGTCTTAGCTCATGGATTGGACATCTGGGCATTTGGGCTACCTGTCCCATGGGTTCACATAAAAAATGAATAACGAGTAAAGAAGAATGTTGCATAAAGCATCTTAATCTTATACAAAATACAACCAATTTATACAGTATTTGATGAAGCTGGATTAATTAGTATCAAATAGTTCAGATTTCAGACATGTTGGTACCTTAATTTTATATTCCACCAAAAAATGTAGAACAATATAGGATTGTCACTAGCTTAAATTACTTGTTTAAACAAAAAACACGAATGCAGTTATTATCTTCATCATCAAAAATAGTCTATACAGCTGGTTCGATCTAACACAATCATGCTCCATCCAGGTGTGTCTCAGATACAACAATTTTTTTGAATGACTGAATTATAGAAAAACTACTAACAAATTAGAAAAGAAGAAACAATCGCATAAAGATTGTTAATATTAAGTTTTGTAACCAAATAACCCAATTCACGTTTAGTTTGCTATTTCTATAAACTAACCAATTGAAAGAATACGAGACAATACTATCGAAGCATGGAATAAATGTGTTTCATGTAAAACAATTAAAGAGCACAACCTAAAAGAGGATTTAAAAGACATGTAATCGGTACAATGCAAGTCAGGTATTCAAACTTGATATATAAAAAATATTATGAGTGCTTTGAGATTTACCACCAACGTAACTTGTTGCAATTTAACCAAACATAAGTTTTCGCTGTCTAGATGATACGATTGACCATTTTAATTGATACAATGCTATAGATATAAATTTTGGAACAAACTTAGTATTTATTATTTGCTTCTCATAACAAAGACGTTTAAGGGGTTTATTTTAGTTGCTGTAACAGTCCTCACGTATTTATTTATTTTGTTTTCGAAGGTATATATTTGACAAACATGTTATATAATCGTAGAGGCGATCCATATTTAAATTTTCATCCGCACATTTTATGGTGGGGGAAATATAATTAAAGGATATCTCCATAATTGAGAATATGTCAACGAAAGTTGGATATAAAATGATTTTTTTGCTGTTTGGTTATTAATTGAAATATTAAATAACTCAATAGATTATACTTTTCATTGACAACAACCTCAACATCTCTCTCTCTCTCTCTCTCTCTCTCTCTCTCTCTCTCTCTCTCTCTCTCTCTCTCTCTCTCTCTCTCTCTCTCTTATATATATATATATATATATATATATATATATATATATATATATATATATATATATATATATATATATATATATATATATATATATATATATATATATAGAGAGAGAGATAGTATTAAATACATTTGGTAAGTATTGTGTGATTGTAGGATCAATTTTGGACCATTAGATCAAAAAAATAAAGGGTTATGATCAACAATGACATGATGGTAATTAAAAGGAAAAAAATTAATTAGTTTCTATATTAAAACGGCCAGAAGGATAAATCAGACTTTTTAGTTTTAATTAAGTGGCGTATTTTAAGGATTTTAGGAAGTGGCGTGTTTTAATGATGTTAGTTATGTACCATTACGTTCACAGACTAACGTTCTCAAAAGAGTACACTCTCATTCTCAGAGAATACTAAGTTACGTATCATTACATCCACATACTACAGTTTTCAAAAGAATACACTCTCATTCTCAGAGAATGCTAAGTAGAAAAGAACGTACAATTGTTATTTTTTTTCCTATTCTCTAAGAATGCTATGTATAAGCTGTTATTTTTTCTTATTTCTCCGAGAATGTAGTTAATATTATAGCATAACAGTTAGTCATACACACTCTCATTCTCAAAGAATACACTCATATTTTCAAAGAATACATTCTCATTCTCAAATACTACACTCACATTCTCAAAGAATACACTATTTATAAATAACTTATTCATCTTACATTTTTTAAATACTGTTTTAATGTGATCCGTAAGTAACAATATAATCAATGTTTTTTTTTTGTTGCGCACCACATTTAACAAAAACTATGCCGCTTTTTTCTGTTATGCATCGACAAGTGTGGTATTCGCATGTGGTAGAAAGCATGAGCAAATGAATCAAATTCAAAAACCAATAATTAAAAGAAATGTAATTGGATAAAGTTTGTCGCAGTCAATAATGAAATCAATATTTATTAGCATCCTCTTGGTGGATGCTTATTGCTAAGTTTATAAGTGTTGATTATTGATATTTTGCAAAGCGCAAGCATCGTCTCATCTTTTGCCATCAATCAAACCCCCGAAAATTATTGCCCTTTTTTTTGGTAAGCATCCCTCTTCCGACACAACCGGCGCTTCCGTCCATCTTCACTTCCGACGACAAAGAAATTGATGTGATTTGGTCGAGAAACATAAAATGAGAAAATGTTTAGGAAATCGAGAAACAAGAAAAAGAAATTAATGAAACTTACCTTCAAACAAAATTGTTTTAGAATAAATCGTGTAGGATGATAATGGGGAAGACGGCAATCCACAGCTAGGGTTTTTGAAGCCGGCGGCGACGATGGTGGATGAAGCAGGGGAGGAAGCCGGCGGCGATGGTGGATGAGGCAGGAGAGAAAGACGGCTGGCGATTGAAAATGTTAGAGAGACGGAATGATAAACAGGGTTGGTAAGTTACGTTGCATAAATAGGGTTGATAAAGTTACTAATTTGCCCCTATCAAATGATTGGTCCAGAATTAGTCATACAATCACACAATACTTAGAAAATGCATTTGAACATATATATATATATATATATATATATATATATATATATATATATATATATATATATATATATATATATATATATATAATAAATGTCTAGATTATACTTTTCATTGACAACAACCTCAACATTTTTCTCTCTCTCTCTCTCTCTCTCTCTCTATATATATATATATATATATATATATATATATATATATATATATATAGGTTCAATAAAGTACCAATAAAAGGTAGAGAACTGGAGACCCAATCTCAACCGTCTATTATTTTAGATCAAAAGCTATAATCAAATGACAATTTTAGAACTATTAATACTTTTTAAATCAATTAATTTAAATTAAAATAACCTAAAGGGTATTATGGGAATTAAAATGATCCTAAATATGTAATCTCCAACAATCACGTTCCTTTCACTTTAAATATGTAATCCTATTTTTGAGAACTTCATAAACACGTATCTTTCTATCTCTTCCCTCTCTTTCTATCTATATCTCTCTCGTAAAACCCTAAACCCACCACTTGACCGACACCATCCATTCGTCCGGCAATCCCTCCCTTTTCGATTGTTGGCTTAGTTCCGGTCGCCATTCACAACATTTGCGACTACAATCGATACCCTTGTGTAAATCGCAACCCTAAATACATCACGCCCCTCCTCCTTTTTTTCTTTCTCTTCTGATCGAACTACAACAATAAGAAAGCGCAGCACCTGATTAGCATTGATTCTTCAGCCCCACTTAATTCTTCAATGGTTGTGCGTATTTCACCCCATTCCCACTCGATTCTCCAACTACATGTATGGTTTAAGCCAAAGAAAACTTGTGCGTGGTTTGAATCAGAACAAAATGACAATCCATCGATTTTTGGAATAGGTAACGTGTACAATTCTTTGTAATTTGAACTGGTTCCTATTTGCTAATTCTTCACATGAATTGATTTCAATGTTCAGGTAGATGCTGATGTTGATTCAGTATGAAATGCTCTTCCCGATTATGAAAGGCTTGCTGATTTCATCCCCAATCATATTTTTAGGTATCATATTGCTTTCTTCCTTCCTATTTTCAAGTAGTTCCAAACTTCCTGGATTGAAAAATTGAAAAATATTTGTATCAAATTCCATTCTTAAAAATCATCAGCACGATGCCAATCATTCTGTAGACTTTTATTGAAATTCTTAGTGTTTGTATTGAAATTACATCCTAATGATTCCTGGTACTCTTATCTGTAGCGCAAGAATTTCCTGTGTATAGCAAGAATTCCCTGCGCAAGAATTCCCTGTATTCACTAAGGCTCGTGTTTTGGCATATTGGTATTCATTTATGATTATATCTTTGTGTTTGATTATAATGAAGTAAAAAAGGGTAAATATTTTTCTCGTTTAATCATATATGATTAACAATGATATATTGTCATTTAATTTGAAAATAAAACATTAGTATAACCATTTTTATAAAATAATGACATGAATTGTTAAAAATATGATTACAACATGGGATTCATTAATGAATATCATATTACATTTGGTATTCATAAATGAATAACATATTTTAAAGTGGTATTCATGAATGGTTACAACCTAATTTCTTTTATAATATGAATTACAGTTTGTATTCATGAATGATTACAACCTAAAAGTTGGTATTCATTGAGGATGATATGAATTACAGTTGGTATTCATGAATGATTACAACCTAATTTCTTTTATAATATGAATTACAGTTGGTATTCATGAATGATTACAACCTAAAAGTTGGTATTCATGAATTGTTAATTCTTATTCATTAATGAATATGATTAAATAGACAGTCTGTTTATATTCATTGATGATTATACGTGTTATTTATTAATGATTATTAGTATTATTCATTGATGATTACGGTCATTTTATGCAATTTTCCTTTGTTGATTGACATGATTTTTATGCATTTTGAATGTAGATTTTCAGAGTATTGGAGTTGCATGAATTAGAAGTCGAAGCAGTCTATTTCAAGTCAAAAGATTTAGCACCACAACATTGTTCTTTAATCATTTGTGATTAAAGTTGAATTGATTTTAATTATTTATGTCTAAACTATATTGTATTTTTTTTCACGTTTTAGTGTTCTATAATCATTCATGATTATAAATATAGTTAACTTTCTTATATATATATATATATATATATATATATATATATATATATATATATATATATATATATATATATATATATATATATATATATACATTGTCATGTATTCATTTATGATTACAAATGTTTTGAATTTTTTATATTTGTTTTATTCATTTGTGATTACAACTTAACAAGATTGTATAAAAATTATCTTCAATTTGTGCTTTATTGATTTACGATTACAACCATATTGATATATGAATACAAAATGCGTCTATTCATACATGATTACAAATATTCTGATAAAATAATAAATTTTCAATATCATTGATACTTTGATTTATAAAAAAGAAAAAAAATCGTTTTTTTGAATAAAGAAACACATTAAATGATAATTTTCTTAATTTTTGGTAATTAAAAAATGGAAAAATAATTAAAAAATAATTGTTTTTTAGGTAAATATTAATCATACCCACCCCACCCCACCCTACCTACTACCTCGCCAACCAAAAAAAATTAATTTTTGTAACCACCCACTCCCGCTCCAACCACCCTCCAGCACCCACCCTACTTTACCCACCCCACCCCACCCCCCGCCCCACCAATTTTTTTTTCACATTCCCGCTCCACCCTTCCCACCAGCACCCACCCTACCTACCCACCCCACCCCACGGTACCCTATCCCGTCCACCAAAAAAATAATTTTTTTAATATTTTTACCACCCACTCCCCTCCACCCTACCCACCAGCACCCACCCTACCTTACCCACCCCACGTCACCTTACCCTACCCCGCCCACCAAAAAATTTTTAATTTTTTTTACCACACAATCCCGCTCCACCCCACCCACCAGCACCCACCCTACCCTACCCACCTCGCTCCACCATAAAAAAATAATTTTTTTACCACCATCTACCGCTCCACCTAACCGACCAGCACCCACCCTAACCTACCCACCCCACCAATTTTTTTTCACTCACTCCCGCTTCACCCCACTAACCAGCACCTACCCAACCTACCCACCACACCCCCCGCACCCTACCCCTACTACCCCATCCTTACCGTACCATCACCCCGGCCACCAATTTTTTTTTAATTTTTTCCCACTCACTCCTGATCCACCCCACCCTAACCCACCCCACTCGACCAATCGGCACCCTACCCTACCTTACCGCTACCACCCCCACCCCTACCCTACCATCACCCCGCTCACCAAAAAAAATTTAATTTTTTACCACTCACTCCGATCCACCCCACCCCACCATTCACATGTGCATATTCACAAGTGAATGATAGACTTTTAATCAGATATGAATAATAAGGTTTAATCACATGTGAATAGTTCAATCATATGTGAATAACAATGTTTAATCGCATGTGATTAAATACATATGATAAAAGAATTTATTTAAAAATAAAAAATTTGTTATGTATATATTTACATATGAATAACATGTGAATAACTTAATTATATGTGAATAACAAGGTTATAATCACATGTGAATAATAGGGTTTTATCACATGTGAATAGCTTAATCATATGTGATCAACAATGTTTAATCACATGTGATTAAATACATATAATAAGAAAATTTATTTATACATAAAAAATCATTATGTATATATATACATATAAATAACATATTTTAATCACATGTGAGTATGTGAATAACAATGTTTAATCATATGTGATTGAAGAAAAAACATATCACATGCGAACAAGATTTCAGAATCATATATGATTAAGCGTTTAATAACAACGTTTAATCATGTGATTGAACAAAAAACATATCACATGTGAACAAGATTTCAGAATCATATATGATTAAGCACTTAATGGTACCTGAACAACCCTGCAGCTCCTTGGACTTCGACATGACAGAGAATAGGGGTGTGAGACTGGTTTTTTGAGTTTGGTGGTGTATTTTGAGGTTGGAGTGAGTGCAAGGACCACTGGTAGACGGGATTTGGACGAAAGTTTCTTTCAGCCATTTTGTCGAACACCTTAGGTGCATAAAGTGTGTCTCCATATGTGATAACATGTTTTAATCGCATGTGATTGAATACATATAATAAGAAAATTTATTAAAAATAAAAATAAAAATTCTATTTGAGCATATTCACATGTGAATAACAAGTTCTAATCACATTTGAATAGCATGATCTAATTACATTTAAGTAAGAAGTTTTAATCATATGTGAATAAATTATTAAGAAATAAAAAATTTGTTATGCACATATTCACATGTGAAAAACATGTTTTAATCACATGTGAATAATAGGGTTTTATCACATGTGAATAACTTAATCATATGTGATCAACAATGTTTAATCACATGTGATTAAATACATATAATAAGAAATTTTATTTAAACATAAAAAATATCATTATGTATATATTTCCATATAAATAACATGTTTTAATCACATGTGAATATGCGAATAACAATGTTTAATCACATGTGAATGAAGAGAAAACATATCACATGTGAACAAGATTTCAGAATCATATATGATTAAGTGCTTAATAACAAGGTTTAATCACATGTGATTGAAGAAAAAACATATCACATGTGAACAAGATTTCAGAATCATATATGATTAAGCACTTAATGGTATCTGAACAAGCCTGCAACTCCTTGGACTTCGACATGACAGAGAATATGGGTGTGAGACTGGTTTTTTGAGTTTGGTGACGTATTTTAAGGTCGGAGTGAGTACAAGGACCACTGATAGGTAGGATTTGGACGAAAGTTTCTTTCAGACATTTTGTCGAACACCTTAGGTGCATGACGTGGGTCTCCCTTTTTCTTAGCATGTGGGCAATCGAGTGGTCCTATCTGAATAAAGTTTGGAATTGGATATATTTAAACATAAGAAAATTTATTTACTCAAGTTGCCGTTCTAAACAAATGTGAATAACATGGTCTAATTACATGTGAGTAACATGTTTTAATCATATGTGAATAAATTATTAAAAAATAAAAAATTCGTTATATGTATATTCACATGTGAATTACAGGTTTTAATCACATGTGAATAATATGGTTTTATCATACGTGAATAGCTTAATCATATGTGATCAACAATGTTTAATCACATGTGCTTAAATACATATAATAAGAAAATTTATTTAAAAATAAAAAATTCTTTTATATACATATTTACATATGAATAACATGTTTTAATCACATGTGAATAGCTTAATCATATGTGAATAACAAGGTTTAATTACATGTGATTGAATACATATAATAAGAAAATTTATTAAAAAATAAAAAATTCTTTATGTGTATTTACATATGAATAACATGTGATTGAATACATATAATAAGAAAAATTATTAAAAAAAATTATATTTGAGCATATTCACATGCGAATAATAAGTTCTAATCACATATGAATAACATGGTCTAATTACATGTGAGTAACATGTTTTAATCATATATGAATAAATTATTAATAAATAAAAAATTCGTTATGTGCATATTCACATATAAATAACATGTGATTGAATACATATAATAAGAAAAATAAAAAATTATTTAATCACATGTGATTAAACACATATAATAAGAAAAATTATTAAAAAAATCATTATGTACATTTTTACATAGGAATAACATGTTTTAATCACACGTGAATAGCTTACTCATATGTGAATAAGAAGGTTTAATCACATGTGATAGAACAAAAAACTTATCAAATCCACAAAAACATATTATCAACAAACGATTTTCATAATATTTATAGGTTTCACACAATTTTCATAATACTGTTAAATAAAATTTTCTATCATATGTATTTAATCAAATGCGTTTAAACATTGTTGTTTAAAAGTAATAACTGCAAATTGGGTGGTGTCAAAATGTTTTATGTGTGCTAAGGTTTTCTTTGAAGCATTTCATCGAACACCTTTGATGCGCTGCTTGTTTGCTCATTTTCTGACTTTCCCAAGACCATTTAAAGTATCATAGCTGAACAAATAGCTTCATAACAATACAATCAATAATCACTTGATCGTTTACATCTGTTACTCCAGGTGAAACCAAAGAATGTGCCATAAAACCAATTTTCGTGGACAGCAGTGAAGGCAATAACAAAGAAGAAATGCAAGAAATGGTAGCATAATCTCAGGTGACAAGATAGGTCAAAGCTTGTGATGTCGTAAGTTACCTTCATAGCCCTATCGAGATACAAATTCTCCGGAATCAGATTTGTATAGTCTAAGAGCAATTTTACATTGTCAATGTCACTCTCAATGCTATCTGCAACACCCATATATTGGATTTTCATTGCAACTTGCAAACCATCCTTGGTGACAGCTTTGTGCACCTAAGAATTCATTTCAAACACTAAGCACCAAAACATAAGATATTTATAAGATTTAATGCACGTGTTACTGAATAACATGGATGACAAGCATGGGAGCCCAGTATTCAAGAAGCTATTATTTCATTACAAATGCAGATAGAGGACCTGCAATCTGAAAACTCAATGATGTATCAAAAAGAAATAATTATTTAATTGCTTATTTGATTTTGAGTGAAGAACAATCTCGGAAAAACAATTATGTATGTTAACTGATGTACAACTACATGTGGGATCAAGTAATGCATTGAAGTTAAGATCTCAATTACAGAAAGGGGCAAACTTATATTTGCGGACCCAATTGAACAAGCAACAAAATCGATAACTAAAAGGTAAAGGTGCTGTGGGTGTGTTCTCGGTACGTACCAGTTCTGAATTAACATTTTGAATTAACAATTTGAAGCGCTTGTTGGAAGCGAGAGCCAATTTCTTTTGCATATTGCCAGAATCAGCAGCGAAGTAATATTCCTCTGGTTGAGGATTGATCGAGAACTCTTCGGCGGAATTAGAGTTGGATTCGTCGATTCTAACTCGTCATCAGACCTAGTCGCCGACGAAAGATGAACCATCGGGAGACTCGTCGACGGTGGTGGAGATGGGAATAAAATCCGAAACCGAGGATGAAATGCGAAAATCAAATATTTTGTATCGGAAGGGCCTTTTTTTTTTTAAATTGTATAGTCCAGAATTGTTTTTCCTTTCTCAATCCAATAATTGTTCTCATTTTAACCTATATATATATATATATATATATATATATATATATATATATATATATATATATATATATATATCAAATGAGAACAATTTCAATAATTATTGAAATTGAGAACATGAAAACAAATATAACCCACACATTTTTATAATAGGCTCCCATCCGCCCCCTTCCACCACAACCACCACCAAACTTCTACCCCTCCACCACCTCCCCTATCCACCGCCAACCCATCTTACCCCACCCATTACCGCTCAACCTCACCCACCAGCACCCACCCCACCCTACCCTACCCCCCCTACCAAACCATATCTTTTATTTCTATTGATTTATTAATCCCATAATAAACAAACCTTTCTCTCTACCGAACTTTCTACCAAACCTCCAGCTATGAGGGCAACCAAAATGGACTTTGCTTCTATTAATTAGGTAAATACAAATTATAAGTCATGGCTTAGATACCTAATCCAACAGTCTCCCACTTGGATAAGTCTATGACTATAATTACCAATTTAACCTCTAATTAATCAGCAAACTGTAGCTTCCTAGAAACTGCTGCCGAACTCTGACCTAGTCAGTTCTGTCCATCGATAAGTGATCAGATGATCCTCCGTCCAACAAGATATTTTCAGACATGAGACATGGATTGAGATCAATCTCTGTCTGACACTGTTTCCCGATTTCCGATTTTGCTTATGACTATCAGACTTCAAATTGAACGCATCAATTCAGTCCTGGCTGGCCAGCGCTTCAGTCAACTTCAAAATCATCGAGTGGCCAACAGATATCTGTTTCCCGTCTGGGTCAATGGACGAATAAGCTTCGACTAATATGTTATATCTTTTACCCGACAAATCACTCACAACAGCACGTTTTATAACACCGAGTTACCGATGCGTTTTCGTACTATCAATGAACAACTGCCTTGCAAATTATAACTCATATCTCTCCACTTTAAGACCATAAGATGTTATCGTCTCAACATTGCTCGTGATATAATCCATGAAGCAATCCATTGAGCGCGGGTTTATCCAATACTCAAATCTCCATTTCCAAGTACTCATGAACGTTGCAGCAATCTTATTGCTATGTCTAACTCCTTAGACAATCTACAAACCAATTCATGACAGTCTTCCTTCATACTTACTCCCTAAAAGTATGAGTGACTGTGGATATTTGAATAATCCAATTATTCAGGAAGTAAACATGCAAAAGCGAAACATAAAATCTGACTGGCAGCTACTCCTGCTTATTACCAAGTCTCCACGAGGTAATCACCAAGTCGGATTTATCATAACTATTATCGGTTTCTTATTCTCTTTTAAACTTTCAATTCAAGCCTTTTATATCTATGTCTATGACCTTTTCACTCTTTCTATGTATCCAAGTGCCTAACACTTATACACTTTATTGCAGATGATCCTATCGGATACTCTTCCGATGATATCTCAATTTGTCATTCTGACATTCTCTCTCACAACTCTATTCTGGTGATGTGTACCGTGACTGCCCATGGTTCTCGGGTCTTTAGTCTACATGACTACACCCTAAGACAATTTCGAGGTGTCATAATGTGCCGGTGAACCATGCGCGCTCCATCAGAAACCAACGAAATTCTTTAATCATGAAGTCCCACAGCACCACGTTCTGGTGTAAACAATTACCGATTTGAAAACCCTTTCAAATCAATCACCCTAATCATTTCCCAATGATTTCTCATGTCTGTTCAAATAATCCATTCAGTATTCTCAGCCAGGCAATATACTGAATCCAACTTACAATGCTCTAAGCATTAAGTCATCAGGATATGTTCATAACACTTCTGATTTGTCCAAGAGGCTTGAGGAACATGATGTAATCTCATTCCAAGCCCTTTCAGAATCCTAAGATTACCAATAATCCTTGTGTCATGATCTCCGGAAACCATTTCCTTTCGGGGACTCTTTCTTATGCATCTTGAATCCCATCAAGATCATATTCTCAACTGCTAAGTCTATACTGTCAGTCTCATCTATCCGATAGATGTCTGTGAACTACGTGAGCATGCTGCACCTTCTTTGTTTCTTTCATGCCAATTCATTACACTTTGCAATGACACGAAACTCCATTCCTGGGGTTATGCGTCTTGAATCTTATCAAGATCATATTGGCAGAATTCTGATCTATCTAATAGATGTTCACAACCACCTGAGTATGTTGTATCTCTTAAAGTCTTTTATAGCGAATCGTTTCTTAACACTAAGTCATTACACTTTGTAACGATAAGAGATGTTTCCTAGAACCAGTATGTAACCCACATACAGTGATAGCAGACAACAACAATACTCCCACTGGCTTTGACACCGTTATATGACTCTTTCGGACTATTCACAAAATCCAGAACTTATGGCACATTTTGCGAAACCGAAATCCAAACCTTTCCGACATATTAAAGGAAATCTTTCAGGCTATTCACAAAATCCAAACCTTTTAGCCTATTTTGAGAATCCGAATATCCTTTCTTGCGAGATGCCCATGGGACGAATCCCGGGGCCATGTACCTTTTGTAATGGCATGCTCTATGTGAGTCCCTATTAGTGTGCCGGTAAACCACACACGCTCCACTAACGACTCACACTATGCCACGCAGAATCCTCTCGGATTACATCTTCTATTGAGAGTGCTTCTCTCAGAATCAATTGCTTGACTCCAAGTGATGACTCATTCAACCAGATGTTCTGTAAGTACTTTTCTATGTTCTATTCTTTTGATGATTCAATTACTCCCACTGGTTCCTAGACCAGTTGTAAAGATCAATCAAATTGTCACATAGCCTGTGTCTCACGGTAAGGTTCTCTTATTTGGCAGCAACTGGGCTCACCAATGCTTCCAGCAGTCGGATTACTTATCTGTACCATCTTTAGTATCTTACCACTACTCTGTATATCACCCAAATCATAACTCCTTATGACAGTGACAAGAACTACTGGTTAAGCGAAGAGAGGGTATGTCAGGTTTAACAGGAATCTAATTCCTGGTCAAGTCCCAGTGGTGACTAAAGGTTCTTTCACTTGGCTAATCCCTAAACTCATTCAGAATTATTGTTACTCCCACTGTTTTCTTAGAACTTGAGTTCTTTCTAAAAGTACTCTTCTTTCAAAGGATAACCGGAGTGGCCAATGAAATGACATTGCTGATCAGTTTCAGGCTTGTCATGAGATTCAGACGAATGCTACATGACCCTGGACTTTCTATGTACTAGTGGGACGAACCCAGCTTTACATTTCAGACAGTGTCAACATAACCTACTTAGTCTAAGATGTGGTCAGAATATGGCTTCTGCGGTCTGACTGGTTGAATATTCAATTCATTGAAATGCTAATCGGCAATGTATCTCATACATCGAGGATCAAAACTATTTCGATCAATGCTCCATCATCTTCCCTAAGACACATTATTACCATTAGTGTTCTTGGAAGAGGATAAACTGTGAAACATTTTCTCAGTCTATGTAGTCAGTCAGGTTCTGTTGATATTATACTTCCTTTGAAATCCTTGAACACTTCAAGGTTCCAATCAATCGCTTATTCCGATAAACAAAGCCATATTTGTCAAGATATTTGGCAAATATTTCGAAGCATAACTAATCGTGTTCTGTTCGAAGATTCGAGCAATACACAGTAACTTATGTGTCTGTCGCTCAAAATCTTAATACCTTTACAGTTCCATGTAAATTTATGACTTTGTTAATATTGTTCAAGACATGAAATCATCACCTGACTCCAAGTCAAGTGATTCCAAAATCCTATCCATTGGATCTTTGGGCGATTCCTTTCTTGCCACAATTAATTTTATTAAGCACTCAATTCATCATGTGACTTTAAGTCAAATGATTTCAATGTCCTGTCCAACTGGACCTTTGGTTGAAGTGATTCTCATAAAATACACTTTAACAATCATAAAGAACACAATTTACAAATCCAATCCCATTGGATGTATCAACATTCAAGTTATTACCATTTACGTCATCAACACATTCACACAACATTTCGAGGATAATTAAAATAATCAAAAGAAAATCAACATTTTATTAAAACACAAAAATCCTCGAACAATGTACTATATGAAAACAATGTCGTATGTATCTATAAACTAATAACAAGAACAAATATCTAGCTTAACTCAAAAACCGCACGAGCTCCAGATCCAATCCGAATATGCTCCTGTGCGACGCCATCACGCATCCTCCAGAGTTCGTGCATACAGAGCAAATGTGTGAAACACATCCTGTATCAAGGAAATGAGGATCAGGTGTTCTGAATTCTAAGATATTTATGAGTTTGCCAAACGGTTTGGCTTTGGAGCATTTTTCCAATCTTTTCGTGACTGTGTCCCACCTTATGGATTCCCAGTTTGAAACATCGAACAATCGGTCCAGACGATCTGGATCATTTCTTGATGCACCTTAATACTGGACTTAATCCTGAAGCAGCTGAATTAATGGAACTATGCTTCTCCATGAACGACTCATACAGAGTCGACATTGAATGCACTTCCACGATTGTCTTATCCGGTTACCCTTTTTGTTCATCTGGATGAACAGATCAGCGAGTTGAGCTAACGCTTAACTCCCGATCACAAAAGGAAACCAGTTTTATACTGTTCGCCTATGTATCCCTCAATCTCGGGAACACGCAAACTGGTGCTACTTCCTTCTAGCTTGCAACTTCAAGCTCTTTGAAGATCCTAGTTCGTTCCCTTTTTCAACCAGTTCACGGAACCTTTCCTGAACTAGCTGTGCTAACTTATCAGACCCTAGGAATTCTAAATCCCTGCGGAACTCGGGGTTAATAATCAATAGCATAAGGCAACGAACTTCCTTGGACTCAATAGTCAAGGAGTCATCCTCATCACAAGCTGCTGTGTGATGCCATGTTTGGGAGCGGACACTCAATCGGATATGGTTCGCCAGCAAAACTAAGAACTATTCTCTAATTGCATAACCATATCACATAGTTTAGGCCAGTCAGCCTTACCATACTTAACAGGTGCTTTCTGAAGCTCTCAGAAATGGGTGAAGGAGGAGAAGAAAGAGAATGACATTTTCTTCAGACATATATAAAATTTGAATTTATTCGTTTAATTCATCCTTTTAAATAATTACCCAATATATATTATTTAACAAGGCTAGGATCCAAAATACCCCAACTATGCTGTGAAGAGGGATGCCGTAGTCACAACACAGTGGTCATTAAGGTAGATAACTTTTATCAATTTCAGTCTTATGAAATTCCTAGATCTATGAGATTCATTGAACTGTTCAATGGCATGTTTAATCTCGGATATGCCCCACCGTTTGTGACTGGGTTGCCGAGGATCACAAACCGGGTGTGAATAACCATGCAAATTAGCTTGGTACTCTCGGGGTCCATTATCATCTCAAATTGATGTGCCGGTTAACCACACACGCTCCATCAACAATGATAACACCCGAGAAACCCATTGCCACTCTTTATGAACCCCCATTGGTGTGCCGGTAACCCACACACGCTCCACCAACGTTTCATAAAGTGCAATGTGCAATTTCATGGGTTAGCATCAAATTCACATTTTTTCTAAAGTAACTAGATTGGGAATTCTTGTACGGGTTCTAGTACTTTGATCATTATACTTTTAATGATTAAGCGGTCCTATCAAAACTGTTCGGCTAACGACCCTCCACTGATCAGGCGAGCGGTGGGTGAGAGTGAACACCCATTAGAACGCCATTTTACAGGCAGTCTCCTTATACCCACTTTATAGACCAGCTTCGTGAATGAGGCCTACTAATGATTTGACTAACCAATTTATCTTATACATATAGTATTAACTTTTAATAATATATATACGATGTATTTTAAACCTTTTTAAAATATTCCTGGTTTATCTTTTAATTTCCTGAAATTTAACTATTAAATTTCAAATTAAATTAAACCTTTAAATCCGATTTAATTCATCTTTTAATTAAACTATTAATTAAATTAATTAAATCTAGATATTTTAAACCTTTTAAAATATTTAGGATTTATCCTTTAATTTTCGAAATTTATCCATTAAATTAAAATTAAATTAAATCCCTTGAATTATCTTTTAATTAAACAATTAATTAAATTAATTCAAATGTAGATAGGTTTTTCCAAATTAATCAAATCAATTTAAACCTATCTTAAACCCCTAATTATCGAATTCAAACAAACAAGGTTTAAGGTTATCCATTTAATTAACCAATTAAAGTTACCAAAAATAGAAAACCTCCTAAAACCCTAACCAGGAAAATCGAAAAAGAAGGGGGGAGGGCAAGGGTTTCAAAAACCCTAAATCCCAAAATCGAAATCAGGCCCAAAAGATTTATAAACAATAAACCCTAATAAGGAAAACTATTACAGCAATTCAATAAGAAAACAACCAAATGCTCTGATACCACTGAAAGGTTTTCCGCAACCATGAACTAAATAACCTAAGTTCACATGCAACCTAGAAAAGATCTATGTTTTCTTAGTTTGAACATGTAACTAATTCCTAAAGGCCAAACAAAAATTAACTAAAAGAATAAATAAGAAAAACTAGCCTTTAGTTTTAATCTTGAAGCTAAGTAGCACAAGTGTCCTTCCTCAAATGAGATCACACTTAGGGAGCCAGAGGGTGGACGAAAATTTCAGAGAGAATGATAGAATGAGCACTAATAATGAGGCCTAGGGTTCCCTATTTATATGGAAACAAGAAACCCTAGCCGTCAGCCATTTTCCGGATTATACGTACGCGCGTCGCGGCCTTTACATTGGCGCGCCGCGCGCCGCAATTCAACTATTGAATTCGTACGAATATGTACGCGCATCGCGGCCTTTACATTGGCGCGTCGCGCGCCGCAATTCAACTATTGAATTTGTACGACTTTAATCCTTGACTTCCTGATTAATCTAATTAATGCTACAGAAATTAATCCAATTAATTCCTGATTAATTATTAATCAATCAATATAGTTTATAATTAATATATTACCACTTTAATATATTAACAAACCATATCTTTTATTTTTATTGATTTATTAATCCCATAATAAACCAACCTTTCTCTCTACCGAACTTTCTACCAAACCTCCAGCTATGAGGGCAACCCAAATGGACTTTGCTTCTATTAATTAGGTAAATACAAATTATAAGTCATGGCTTAGACACCTAATCCAACATTAACGCCCCACCCTACCAAACCCTATCCCCTCCCCCGCGCACCAAAATAAAAAATTTTAATTTTTTTACCACCCAGTCCTGCTCCACCCCATCCACCAGCACCCACCTAACCTACCCACCCCACCCCACCTTACACCTACCCCGCCAACCAAAAAAATTTTAATTTTTTTACCACCCACTCTCGCTCCATCCCACCCACCAGCACCCACTCCCGCTCAACCTCACCCACCCCACCCTACCCTACCCCCCCCCCCCCCCCCGCCCACCAAAAATAATTATATTTTACCACCCACTCTCGCTCCACCCCACCCACCCCATCCCACCCTACCATACCCTACCCCGCCAACCAAAAAAAATAATTTTTTTTACCATCCACACCCACTCCACCCCACCCAACCTAACCTACCCACCCCACCCCACCCTACCTACCTACCCCCGCCCCACTAAAAAAATAATTTTTTTACCACCCACTCCCGCTCCACCCCACCCTCCGGCACCCACCCTACCCTACCCACCAACCCCATCCTATCCTACCCCATTCCCGGCCCACAAATTTTTTTTTATTTGTATTTTTCACACTCACGCTCCACCCCTCCCACCAGCACCCATCCTACCTAGCCACCCCACCCTACCGTACCCTACCACGTCCAACAAAAAAAATAAAAATTTTAATATTTTTACCACCTACTCCCGCTCCACCCCACCCATCAACACCCACCCTACCCTACCCACCCCAAGTCACCCTACCCTACCCCGCCCACCAAAAGAATTAATTTTTTACCACCCAATCTCGCTCTACCCCACCTACCAGCACCCACCCTACCCTACCCACCCACCCCACCTTACCCACCTACCCTGCCCCACTGCAAAAAGATTAATTTTTTTACCATCAACTACCGCTCCACCCATCCCAACCAGCACCCACTCTACCCTACCCACCCCCACCAATTTTTTTCACTCACTCCCGCTCCACCCCACCAACCAGCACCCACTCAACCTATCCACCACACCCCCCGTACCTTACATCTACTACCCCCATCCCTACCGTACCATTACCCCACCCACCAATTTTTTTTAAAGTTTTTTACCACTCACTCCCGATCCACCCACCCTAACCCACCCCACCCGACCAACCAGCACCCACCCTACCTTACCCCTACCACCCCCACCCCTACCCTACCATCACCTCGCCCACCAAATTTTTTTTATTTTTTTACCACTCACTCCCGATCCACCCCACCCCACCATTCACATGTACATATTCACAAGTGAATGATAGACTTTTAATCAGATATGAATAATAAGGTTTAATCACATGTGAATAGTTCAATCATATGTGAATAACAATGTTTAATCGCATGTGATTAAATACATATTATAGGAAAATTTATTTAAAAATAAAAAATTTGTTATGTACATATTTACATATGAATAACATGTCAATAACTTAATTATATGTGAATAACAAGGTTATTATCACATGTGAATAATAGGATTTTATCACATGTGAATAGCTTAATCATATGTGATCAACAATGTTTAATCACATGTGATTAAATACATATAATAATAAATTTTATTTAAACATAAAAAACCATTATGTACATATTTGTATATAAATAACATGTTTTAATCATATGTGAATAACAATGTTTAATCACATGTGATTGAAGAAAAAACATATCACATGTGAACAAGATTTCAGAATCATATATGATTAAGCGCTTAATAACACGGTTTAATCACATGTGATTGAACAAAAAAACATATCACATGTGAACAAGATTTCAGAATCATATATGATTAGGCGCTTAATAAAATATATATAATAAGAAATATCATTAAAAATAAAAAATTCGTTATGTGCATATTCACATGTGAAAAACATGTTTTAATCACACGTGAATAATGAGTTTCATTCACATGTGATTAAATACATATAATAGGAAAAATTATTTAAAAATAAAAAATTTGTTATGTACATATTCACATATGAATAACAAGTTTTAATGGAATGACATGGTCTATAACATGTGAAAAACAGACTTTAATTATGTATGAATAACAAGGTTTGATCAAATGTGATTAAATATATATAATAAGAAAAATCATTAAAAAAATAAAAAATTCGTTATGTACATATTCACATGTGAAAAACAAGTTTTAATCATATATGATTAACATGGTCTAATTACATGTGATTAAATACATATAATAGGAAAAACTATTTAAAAATAAAATATTCGTTATGTACATATTCACATATGAATAATAGGTTTTAATGGAATGACATGGTCTATAACATGTGAATAACATGCTTTAATCACATGTGAATATGTGAATAACAAGGTTTAATCACATGTAATTGAAGATAAAACATATCACATGTGAACAAGATTTCAGAATTATATATGATTAAGCGCTTAATACAAGGTTTAATCACATGTGATTGAACAAAAAAACATATCACATGTGAACAAGATTTCAGAATCATATATGATTAAGCGCTTAATAAAAAAATATATAATATGATTATGCACATTACAAAATTTGTATTTCTTAATAATTTATTCACATCCGAATCTTGCCTTTGGATGAATATGCCCCAATTTGGATATTTAAGGGTATTGTCGTCTTTTTTGTTATCCGGGCTCGATAAAACGATTAGCTTTGTGTATCGAGACGTCGTATGCAATAACTTAATCAAGTTCCCAAAACCAATAAATGATACATTTGATCCTTTTAAAGGGTTATAATGCGATAACGATGAAATTGCATTTTGCGTTTATGTCGATTATAGTCTTGACCATTAGATCGTTTAACTCATGGTCTCTTCGAACTGTTGCAGTGCGGGTAGGTTTGCAAATAAGTTCTATAAAATGTTTGCATATTTGTAGCTAGGTTCTTATCAAGGAAAAAGGAATGAAAGAGTAGCAACAAATTGTAGTTGTGGTCATTTCTTTGAAAAGAGAAAAATTGGTGTGATACGAATGCGGAAGTGTAGTTTTCAATTAAGTTGTTCTTTCAGGCATTTTTCTGTTCATTTAGTATATAATCTCTGAAAGAGTTGCTTCATAACAGGCATAATCAACAATTATTGGACTGTTCCACTGGAACTAAAGAATGTGCCATCAAATCAAACTTCGATGAGTTCAACACAAGTGAGTCCAATAAGCTTGGATAATGCCACAATGCTAGCGAAAATGTAACTTAAGGTCCATTAAACACTTAAATATTTATGGTAATGAATTCATGAAACAGCAGCATAGTTTGACTTTCAAAATTTTCTCATTGTTTCTATAAGCACTTAATGATACCTAAAGAATCCTGCAGCTCCTTGGACTTCGACATGACAGAGAATATGGGTGTGAGGCTGGTATTTTGAGTTTGATGGCGTATTCTGAGGTCGGGGTGAGAGCAAGGACCACTGATAGGTGGGATTTGGACGAAAGTTTCTTTCAGGCATTCTGTCGAACACCTTAGGTGCATGACGTGTGTCTCCCTTTTTCTTAGCATGTGGATAATTGAGTGGTCCCAAAATTATCTGAATAAAGTTTGTAATGCTTCTAATTGTCCACTTTGTCACAGGTACACGTATAATTTTGATTTTAAAGATATGATTTCGTATTTTTGTGATTGAATAGGATTTTATTATGATATGAGATTTACAGTAATTGATACCTGGACAAGTCTGTAAGAGTTGCAACTTTGACTGGTTAGATTATATTTTTGGGGCGATTGTAATGGTGAGCTTCCAGATTTTTGTCTTTATTGGGAGATTACATGTGCGTCATCTGGGTTTGAAGTTCTTCAAAGATTCAATTGAAGCTCCAACAAAGTTCGTAATTGATTCAATTGCAACAAATTTGTTGCACAAGAAGAGTATTATTTAACTATAGTGGGAGTTTCCTTCATCATAATAACGCCGGACCCCACCCTCCGACAGAAAATGTCGACTAAGTTCAGGATTGTGAGATTGTTGGATACCATTTTGAATAATGAATTTTCATATCGAAACTCCAACACTTCTGATTTTGAAGTTCGTTTTGGATGTATACGTGGTTGGAGGAAGAAATTGGGATTATGTTCTCGGGCAGTGGACTGAAGAAATCGAGTTCGACTTTTAACAGTAAACTTCGTTGACATACGGTGGTGATTGGGCAATGTGGGCCGGAACGTGAGTGATATAGTCGTTCCTTATCGTCTCCGACTTCAATCGGAAAACAACCGCATCCTTCTGTGCATTCAATTTCCGGTTCTTCAAAGAAGTCTCTATCGATGCGTGACGGGGGTGTTCGTTGATGCGTAGAGTTTGGTGGTGATCTTAGTGGAGGGGGCGGACGGAGGCTCGTTTAAAACTATATGGTCTAAATTTGTTCTCATGTTCTCAATTTAATAAATGTTCTCATTTTAACCTTCCCATATATATATATATATATATATATATATATATATATATATATATATATATATATATATATAGATATATATATATATATATATATGTATATATATATATAGATATATATATATATATATATATATATATATATATATATATATATATATATATATATATATATATATATATATATATATATATATATATAGACTTACTATCTTTTGAAAACCAACTACACCCCGAGAACCGGAGAACTCCCAAACCGATATTTTTTTCAAAAAACCGACCCCATAGGCCTCTTAGACGCTCAAAATGGGCCCAGGACGCTGAAATTTTTTTTTGAAAAAACGATTTTTTTTGAAAAATTTGTACATGTACAAAAAAAAACTTTTGTATATGTACAAACTTTTTTATACGTGCACTTTTTTTCAAGTTTTTTATGGATGCCTTTCTAACACATTTTTAAAACGTTTTGTAAAAAAAAAATTTGAAAAAAGTGAACGTATAAAAAAGTTTGTATATGTACAAATTTTTTTTTGCACATGTACAAATTTTTTAATAAATAAATAAATAGTCGTTTTTTTGGAAATTTATTTTCCGAATAGGCTTATATTTGAGCGTTTTAGAGGCCCCAATTTTTGGTTTTTCGAAAATGTTGACCGTTTGGGAGTTCTCGGGGTGAAGTTGGTTTCTCAAAATATCCTAACTCAATATATATATATATATATATATATATATATATATATATATATATATATATATATATATATATATATATATATATATATATATATATATATATATATATATATATATATATATAGAGAGAGAGAGAGAGAGAGAGAATTAGGATCGGATGAATACTCAAAAATTGGTGAGGACTCCAATGATAATTTTTAGCCTTACGATTAACGGATGAGATTTAGTTTTATTTATCACAAAAATCTCGCCAGATTATATGGCATTTTGGTAATTATTTGCAAGATTTTGACAAATTCGGCGAAAGTTAAATGTTTGGAGGGTTAAAATAGGAAAAAAATGTGAGATAATAGTAGTACATAGGTTCAGGGTTTACATATTGATCAAGTAATGGTTGTTGCCAAATGGTAACAGACCATAGCCTAAATACACCTCTACGATGAGATAATAGTAATACATAGGTTCGGGCTTAACATACCCCATCTCCTGCATCCATGCATTAAGCTCGTGGATTGAAAATTCCTCAATGTCAATATTGTCAGCATACGTCACTTTACCTCCATGGTATTTTTCTACCAGGAGACTTTAATTGATTAGAACAGTTGCAACTCTTACTAAAACTTCGTTCATGTCAAACACACTATTTGAGAAACGTAAGTGATAGTGTTTTATTTTTATAATAAAACACTATCATTTAAAGACTATTTTATCGCATAAATATACTGAGAGGCACGCAAAAACTATATTTCTGTGCAAAATAAAAGAATCCAAAAACCGCCTTAAAACATGCAAAATGCTTCTTCATAACAGATATGGTTCAGACAGACCCGTCTAACCTACCTCATCTGTTAAAACCAAACAATCACATTTTATAAGAATGCATGTTTTCACAACAAAAAGGCAAAAGCTCACATTCCAACGGCAGCTCCTGATGCACACCACAGACTCCCAACAGTCTGGCGGTGATAATAGATCTACTGTCGGGTCATTACTAACCCAAGCCAGCCATTTGTTTTCACATAGAAAACATCTCACAATTCACGGGGAAATCCTATTAAGATATCATCAATTCTCTCAATAGAATTATGATTAATTTGTCTACCGTCCCCAGACATCCTCACAAAATTGCAAGCTAAACGAGAGAATATCTCATTTTTCATACACTGCACATCACAGCCCACTGCTGTGTTGCAGATGCAAATCTGCCAGAACTATGGTTTTACCATAGGAAATCCTGATAAGCTCAACATCAAAACAGGCTTATATTAACAGGTGGCTGAACATGAATTACGATTCATGTTTAACTTGAACAGAGTTCTCCGGAGCTGCTGGTGTGAGGACAATAAGAGGGATTTGTGCGTTAACATTTATGGTTTATTTTCAGGAACAAGACCCAAGAACTATAAAAGAACAAACCCGAGGAAGTGATGCTCAAAACCGAAGAGTAAAAAGGCGAAATACACGTAAAATATACAGCACTCGCGACGTGAAGACCCTGTGTCGCGACTTGAAGAAAAACAAGGCAGAAGACACAAAATGCTACAGCAATCGCGCCGCGACGGATACCGTGGTCGCGACGCGAAGACCTTGGACACGACCACACCTACTCCTTGAACGCGAGACTACCAACAACCGCACTAGCCAGACCAGTGGCCGACCAAAAGCAACGACCGACGCCTCCTCGCGCCGCGACGGCACCCTTGGTCGCGACGCGAGCACTGTGCTCAGCTAGTATAAATAGAGACCTTCTATGCACGGATTTAGACACCAATTCACTCTATTTGTAATAAGGATACTCAAACACTCTCTATCAGTTAGAATAGCTTGAAACATCTCTTAGCTAGTTGTTTAGAATCAAAATATCATCCCTCTCGGTGGTAATTCTTGTTGTAATTCAAGATAATTTGGAAGATAACCGCATCAAGTCACATGTCAAGGAACACCAAGACCATCTCTACGATCATCACACGAATGGAAGGCTAATCTCTTCAGATTACTTCCGGTAATGTTATCCAACTCTTAGTATAGCATGTTTTTACTTTGATTCCGACAAGTGTTTTACTATTGTAATTCTTAAACTCCTATCTCTTTGAATACAATTAGTGAATCATTTGTGTTTACTTCTACTTACTATCATATTCTCAAGACATAGTATTACCAACATATTATTCGTACCTATCTCACCTAAATAACGAGCTAAGACGGATAATCAGTTAATATACTTTGTGCCCACTTAATATGCTAAGAAGTTGTAACGTTACTATCATCTAGATAAAACATAATATTGCTATACCATTGTTTGTGCCTAATCTACCTAATTGTTAGACAAAGACAAATAATTGATCCAACATATTATGTATTTACCTATGTAATAGTAATTGTCAGTAAACTGTAATTATGTTAAAGTAATTACATCGGAATCATTGTAATAATACATGTGAAATTAATTGTTGATAACTAAACCGGAAGTAATTCTTTCTTAATTCTCAAGTTACAATCGCAATATTTTTACCATCACCGTTAAAATTTTACTTTACAACTCATTACAAATTAACCACTAAATCCTTGGACTCGACCCCGCTTGCCCTATCTACATAGTAAAAGTGGGTTATAAATTGTTTTTGACGCGTGTGACGATAGCGTTGTCAAAATGGCGCCGTTGCCGGGGATTATGTGCGCTTAAGTTCTAAAGAGTTGTTTAAAGTTCAATTTTTACTTTTGTTTTTATTATCTTTCTTGTGCAAACTCACTTGTTTATGCATACAAGGCATAGTAGCAATAATTCACCACTCTTATTCAATCCGGAACCCGAAAGATCTTTTAGAAACAATCGAATTGCAAGACGCTTATTTAGAACAATGAATTTGGACGAAGTATTGGTAGAGGATGTTCCCGATGAATCACACATACAACCTCCACAAATGGGGCCGCAAAATCCCATACCACAAGCACATCCACCAAATCCTCCACAATACCGCAACAATGGCAATGGTGGTTATCAAGGAGATAACACCAATAATTGGAATGGCACGAACCGACACAACGGTGGTTTTCAAGAAGGTAATCATTTTCAATACAATCCTCGTTATTTAGATCAACCAAATAGACATTCTGTAGCATCTCACTTTCAACCAGGTGATTATGATGATCCTTCACCTATAATATTTCCACACGGAAACGAACATATTGTAGAAATTCGACCACAATTAATTGGGGTAATCCCACTTTTTCGTGGATATAAAAATGAGGATCCTTATAATCACTTGTATGAATTTCTTGCAATAGCAAATGCTAACACACCAAGAGAAACCAATCGAGATACGTTTAAATTGCATTTGTTTCCATTTACCTTAAAAGAAAAAGCAAAATACTGGTTTACATCACTTGCGCCCGGAAGTATTAATACTTGGGACCAATTGAGAACCAACTTTTTACAAGAGTTTTACCCAGCTAGTAAAACCACCGAAATAAGAAAAGCCATACAAGATTTTACACAAAAACCTAACGAAGAATTCCATGATGCATTCGATCGTCTTAAAGAATTACTACGATCGTGTCCACATCATGAATTCCCTCGTTGGCAACTTGTACGGTATTTCTTTGATGGGGTAGATAGCACAAACCAATCCATGATAAACGCTGCCTCAAGTGGTACATTTATGTTGCAAGACAGTGAGAATGCATGGAAATTTTTGGAACAATTAAGTAATGGCTCAAAAGCCAATTATTCCACAAGAAAACAAGAAATTCCAAATCAAACCGTCGCAACAATTGCACTCGATAAAACATGGAAAACTGGAGTAAAATCTGACATCATAGCTTTAAGTAAAAAAGTTGATTTATTACTTACAAGCCTTGGGAAAGAGAAGGGTGTTAATGTTTTGCAGGGGCAGAAATCGTGTGGAAACTGTGGAAACACTGGACACGTTGCACATAATTGCACAAAGACTCGGGAGGAACTCAATCATTTAAATGGATATGGCCAACACCATAATCCACAAAGATCTTTCAGACCCAGCAATCAGGGTAATTTTAACAACAACAATCAGGGAAACTACCATAACAATAATCAAGGGAATTTTAATAATAACAATCAGAGAGGACAATATCAAAACCAACATCAAAATCAGCAACGAACATTTCAACCTAACCACAACGGAAGAGAAGGAAGTACAAGCAGAAAGGAACCAGAAAATGAAGGAACAAAGCTAGACAAAATAATGGAATTCATCACTCAAACATACCAGAAGACCGACAGCAATACCAAAACAATCGCTGCAATGGAGAAGCAAATAGCACAATTAGCCGAACAACTGGGGAGAAGAGAAGAAGGAAAATTCCCAAGCAACACGACTGTGAATCCTTCTCACAGTCAACGACCGGGAAAAGAACATCAAGTCAACCAAGTCATATCTTTACGAAGCGGGAAGAAAGTCGACAATCAGGTAAGTTCTCTTCCTAACCCAACTTTAGAAGAGGAAAGTGACACCGAAGAAATATACAATGAAAAAGAGGAACTAGAAAAAATTTTAAAAGAAAAAGAAATAGAAATTGAACAAAACAACATCGCACCATATCCTTCAGCCCTTGAACCGTCGACTTCTAAGGACACAAAACGGACTAAATCAGAAGACATGTGGGAAGTCTTTTCCCAAGTCAAAATCAACATTCCTTTAGTCAAACTAATTAGAGAAGTCCCCTCATACGCGAAATTTCTGAAAGACTTATGTATTCAGAAAAGAAAGTTAAAATCGCGTCTCCCAAAGAAAGTAGACTTAACAGAACACGCAAGTTCTATAGTCTCCAACTCTCTTCCTCCTAAACTCAAGGACCCAGGAGCACCCTTAATCTCTGTCACAGTAGGAAACATAAACATAAAAAAGGCACTTTTAGACCTTGGAGCAAGTGTCAACATTCTTCCTGGGAATTTGTTTGATCAGTATGAACTAGGCAATCTAGAACATACTGATATCATTTTACAACTAGCTGACAAATCCACAAAAATCCCACGAGGAATGCTGACCGATGTTATAATCAAGGTGGATGAATTTTACTATCCAGTTGACTTCTTAGTGCTTGATACTGAACATACTTACAAGGAAAGTCAAGCCTCAATTATTTTGGGACGACCATTTTTAGCAACAACAAACGCCCAAATTAATTGTAGAACAGGAGCAATGGATATCGCCTTTGGAAATAGAAAACTCAGATTAAATGTCTTTAATACATTTAATAACTCATCAACGGAACATGAATGTTATCAAGTTGATGTAGTTGATGACTTAGTGCATCAAACTACACCAACCATCTTAAGATCTGACGAATTGGAAGGTTTTCTTAACAATACCAGGATTGAGGACAGGGACACAAAAGAAGTACACATGATAGAAGAGGTTTTTCAAACACAGCAATGGAAAACACCATGGATCCCCCAAGTGGAAAAATTACCCACAAACTTTTCAGCACCGCTAAAATCATCTTTTGAAGTACCACCGGTCTTAGAATTGAAAGCATTACCAAAACATTTGAAATATTCATTCTTGGGACCTAACAAAACTCTACCTGTGATAATTTCTGCTGATTTAACAGGTGCTCAAGAAGAGATATTGTTAGAATTGTTGGTAAAGTACAAGGAAGCTATTGGGTGGACAATAGCAGATCTGAAGGGGATAAGTCCAGCGACGTGTATGCACCGAATCATTACAGAAGAAGGAACGAAACCAGCTCGAGAAACACAAAGGCGTTTGAACCCGAATCTCAGAGAGGTAGTCAAGAAAGAGGTACTCAAATGGTTGGACGCCGGCATTATTTACCCAATATCTGATAGTGATTGGGTAAGTCCAACTCAAACAGTGCCTAAGAAATCAGGAATCACAGTAATCGAAACAGAAGATGGAGAAAAAATGACCACCAGACCGATCACAGGATGGAGAGTATGCATCGACTACCGCAAGTTGAATACTGCAACCTCAAAAGATCATTTCCCACTCCCATTCATAGACCAAATAGTAGAAAAATTATCTGGAAAAAAATTTTACTGTTTCTTAGACGGATACTCGGGATACAACCAAATTGCCATCCATCCCGAGGATCAGGCTAAAACAACCTTTACTTGTCCTTATGGCACCTTCGCCTTCCGAAGGATGCCATTCGGATTATGTAATGCTCCCGCCACTTTCCAACGTTGCATGATGGCTATATTTTCTGATATGGTGGGAGAATCGCTAGAAATTTTCATGGATGATTTTTCAATATTTGGCTCCTCTTTTGATAATTGTTTGAAACAGCTAGAGAAGGTACTAAAAAGATGCACAGAATCCAATTTAATTTTAAGCTGGGAGAAGAGTCATTTCATGGTCAAAGAAGGAATTGTACTTGGGCATGTCGTTTCAGAACGCGGTTTTGAAGTCGATAGAGCCAAAGTACAAATCATTTCCACTCTTCCCCCACCAAGCTCGGTAAAAGGCATCCGTTCATTTCTTGGACATGCCGGATTTTATCGACGATTCATTAAAGATTTTAGTACCATTTCTAAGCCACTCTGTAAACTGTTATTAAAAGACGCACCATTTGTTTTTGATAATGACTGTCAAGAAGCATTCACTATTCTGAAACATAAATTGACAGAAGCGCCAATTCTGCAAGCACCTAATTGGCTTCTTCCTTTTGAAATAATGTGTGATGCTAGTGATTATGCAGTGGGAGCGGTCTTGGGACAAAGGGTGGACAAGAAACCAGTGGTCATTTGCTATTCAAGCAAAACATTTTCTGAAGCACAGCTCAATTATACCACCACAGAAAAAGAACTATTGGCAGTTGTGTACGCCTTGGATAAATTTAGATCTTACATCTGGGGATCTAAAGTTATTTTGTACACCGACCACAGTGCCATCCGTCACCTGATGGAAAAGAAGGAAACAAAACCAAGACTCATTCGGTGGGTACTTCTGTTACAGGAATTCGACATAGAGATCCGAGACAAAAAGGGATCTAAAAATGTGGTGGCCAATCATCTTTCCAGGATCCAAACAGATGAAATTCAAGGAGAAACAATACGAGAAGATTTTCCTGATGAACAACTATTTTCTGTACAAAAATTACCATGGTTTGCTAATTTGGTTAACTATTTTGTAACAGGAAAAACACCGCCACACTGGACCACTCAACAAAAGAGATATTTTTTCTCCCAAACTAAGCAATATCTATGGGAGGATCCAGATCTGTTCAAAATAGGAGCAGATCAAGTTATCAGGAGATGTGTACCAAACGATGAACAGACGGACATTCTCCGTCACTGTCACTCATATGCTTGTGGAGGACATTTCAGTGCCAAAAAGACTGGGCACCGAGTTCTCCAAAGTGGTTTTTTCTGGCCTTCTCTATTCAAGGATGCTTACACTTATGTCAAAGCTTGCGATAGATGCCAAAAGATGGGGGGAATCTCAAGGCGAGACATGATGCCAATGTCCCCGATATTGATTGTTGAAATATTCGATGTTTGGGGCATTGACTTCATGGGACCATTCCCCACATCATTTGGAAATTTGTACATTTTATTAGCTGTTGATTACGTGTCCAAATGGGTGGAAGCTGAAGCCACCAGAACAAACGACCACAGTGTCGTATGCAAATTTGTCAAAAAGAACATTTTCTCTAGACACGGAATCCCTCGAACCATCATAAGTGACGGGGGTTCCCATTTTAAAAACAGACATTTTGCCAAAGTTTTGAAACATTATGGTGTTACCCACAAAATTGGTACACCATATCACCCACAGACAAGTGGACAAGCAGAGGTCTCTAATAGAGAAATTAAAAGAATTCTCGAAAAAACAGTTAGACCAGACCGAAAGGACTGGTCCATTCGATTAGATGACGCTTTATGGGCCTATCGGACAGCATATAAAACACCCATAGGAATGTCCCCGTATAGACTCGTGTATGGCAAGCCATGCCATTTACCTGTAGAGTTAGAGCATCGTGCCATGTGGGCAATCAAAAATGCTAATGTCAATTTAACTGATGCAGGTGAAGAAAGAAAATTCCAGTTATCAGAACTGGAAGAAATAAGGAAAGAGGCATATGAAAGTTCGAAGATTTACAAAGAAAAAACAAAGGACTTTCATGACCGCCACATTGTTCGAAAACAATTTCACAAAGGACAATTAGTGTGGTTATTCGATTCACGCCTCAAATTATTCCCTGGAAAACTAAAAAGCAAATGGACTGGTCCATATGTTATAACCGATGTTGCACTACATGGTGCAATAGAAATCAAACCAGAAAAGGGAGGAGAACCGTTTAAAGTCAATGGACAACGGTTAAAGCCTTACGTTCAAATGGTAGATAACTCAAAAGTGGTGTTTGAAAAAATCGCTTTAATTAACCCACAACTCTGACCATTTGAACATAAGGCACTGCGTCCGGCTGAAGACGTTAAACTTAGCGCTTTTCGGGAGGCAACCCGAGAACTTTGTGGGAGTGTTCACTGCAAACCCTCATTTACACTTATGCAAAGCATAAGTGTGTAGTTTGTGTAATTAGTTGTTTTTATTATTTGCTTGATAATTTGATTTTAGTGTGTTTTATTTTATAAAAACATAAAAAACATAAAAATTGCGTGTATTAAATGTACGGACATACAGGTAAAAAGAGGGGATAAAAACGAAGTCGAAAAATGAAAAAAATAGCCCTCTGAAGACCCCTCGCGACGAGACGAAAATCCTTCGCGACCGCGAGAGCAGAAAAATCGCGATCAGGAAATACCATCTTCCAGCGCTCGCGCCGCGACCACTACCTCCGTCGCGACCATGCACCCGTCGCGAAGGAGCGTTAACCAGGTATAAAACCCTAACTCTAGCTAACCAGGTACAGCAGCAGTGGATGGCGGATTCCATGACCGACTTCTTCCACCAGCAGGGATTCCAGCCACAGTATCCATACCCGAGTACCGTTCCACCGGTACCTGACTGGTACACAGGTAGCCATCCTACAGGAGACGAGGCGGGACCATCGGGGACCCATTACGATGATGAGGATGATGAGTGAGTCTTATCTTTTTAATTTCAAGTTGGTGTGAACTTTTAAATACAGTTGTGTGTTTTAATTACTGTTTGGTCTGAATTTAACTACTGTGTGGTGTGAATTTATTTTTGTTCAGAATGACGTTTGTTTGTGTTGTTGATATTATTACAGAAAGCGATCTAACATGCTGGCAGTCAGTTCAGCGACCAATGTATCAAATGATCGACCGTTTTAAAAAAAAAAAAAAAAAAAAAAAATTTATTTTTGCGAAAAACTCAATTTTGCTTGAGGACAAGCAAACCTCAAGTGTGTAGTATTTTGATAGTGTTTTATTTTTATAATAAAACACTATCATTTAAAGACTATTTTATCGCATAAATATACTCAGAGGCACGCAAAAACTATATTTCTGTGCAAAATAAAAGAATCCAAAAACCGCCTTAAAACATGCAAAATGCTTCTTCATAACAGATATGGTTCAGACAGACCCGTCTAACCTACCTCATCTGTTAAAACCAAACAATCACATTTTATAAGAATGCATGTTTTCACAACAAAAAGGCAAAAGCTCACATTCCAACGGCAGCTCCTGATGCACACCACAGACTCCCAACAGTCTGGCGGTGATAATAGATCTACTGTCGGGTCATTACTAACCCAAGCCAGCCATTTGTTTTCACATAGAAAACATCTCACAATTCACGGGGAAATCCTATTAAGATATCATCAATTCTCTCAATAGAATTATGATTAATTTGTCTACCGTCCCCAGACATCCTCACAAAATTGCAAGCTAAACGAGAGAATATCTCATTTTTCATACACTGCACATCACAGCCCACTGCTGTGTTGCAGATGCAAATCTGCCAGAACTATGGTTTTACCATAGGAAATCCTGATAAGCTCAACATCAAAACAGGCTTATATTAACAGATGGCTGAACATGAATTACGATTCATGTTTAACTTGAACAGAGTTCTCCGGAGCTGCTGGTGTGAGGACAATAAGAGGGATTTGTGCGTTAACATTTATGGTTTATTTTCAGGAACAAGACCCAAGAACTATAAAAGAACAAACCCGAGGAAGTGATGCTCAAAACCGAAGAGTAAAAAGGCGAAATACACGTAAAATATACAGCACTCGCGACGTGAAGACCCTGTGTCGCGACTTGAAGAAAAACAAGGCAGAAGACACAAAATGCTACAGCAATCGCGCCGCGACGGATACCGTGGTCGCGACGCGAAGACCTTGGACGCGACCACACCTACTCCTTGAACGCGAGACTACCAACAACCGCACTAGCCAGACCAGTGGCCGACCAAAAGCAACGACCGACGCCTCCTCGCGCCGCGACGGCACCCTTGGTCGCGACGCGAGCACTGTGCTCAGCTAGTATAAATAGAGACCTTCTATGCACGGATTTAGACACCAATTCACTCTATTTGTAATAAGGATACTCAAACACTCTCTATCAGTTAGAATAGCTTGAAACATCTCTTAGCTAGTTGTTTAGAATCAAAATATCATCCCTCTCGGTGGTAATTCTTGTTGTAATTCAAGATAATTTGGAAGATAACCGCATCAAGTCACATGTCAAGGAACACCAAGACCATCTCTACGATCATCACACGAATGGAAGGCTAATCTCTTCAGATTACTTCCGGTAATGTTATCCAACTCTTAGTATAGCATGTTTTTACTTTGATTCCGACAAGTGTTTTACTATTGTAATTCTTAAACTCCTATCTCTTTGAATACAATTAGTGAATCATTTGTGTTTACTTCTACTTACTATCATATTCTCAAGACATAGTATTACCAACATATTATTCGTACCTATCTCACCTAAATAACGAGCTAAGACGGATAATCAGTTAATATACTTTGTGCCCACTTAATATGCTAAGAAGTTGTAACGTTACTATCATCTAGATAAAACATAATATTGCTATACCATTGTTTGTGCCTAATCTACCTAATTGTTAGACAAAGACAAATAATTGATCCAACATATTATGTATTTACCTATGTAATAGTAATTGTCAGTAAACTGTAATTATGTTAAAGTAATTACATCGGAATCATTGTAATAATACATGTGAAATTAATTGTTGATAACTAAACCGGAAGTAATTCTTTCTTAATTCTCAAGTTACAATCGCAATATTTTTACCATCACCGTTAAAATTTTACTTTACAACTCATTACAAATTAACCACTAAATCCTTGGACTCGACCCCGCTTGCCCTATCTACATAGTAAAAGTGGGTTATAAATTGTTTTTGACGCGTGTGACGATAGCGTTGTCAGTAAGTTTCACATTGTAGGGTGCATCATTGTAGCTATTTCTGTAAACCGTTATCTTTGTATGTATTGATCAATGGCTTCAACCGAAGTTAAATGTTTGGAGGGTTAAAATAGGAAAAAAATGTGAGATAATAGTAGTACATAGGTTCAGGGTTTACATATTGATCAAGTAATGGTTGTTGCCAAATGGTAACAGACCATAGCCTAAATACACCTTTAGGATGAGATAATAATAATACATAGGTTCGGGCTTAACATACCCCATCTCCTGCATCCATGCATTAAGCTCGTGGATTGAAAATTCCTCAATGTCAATATTGTCAGCATACGTCACTTTACCTCCATGGTATTTTCTACCAGGAGACTTTAATTGATTAGAACAGTTGCAACTCTTACTAAAACTTCGTTCATGTCAAACACACTATTTGAGAAACGTAAGTTTCACATTGTAGGTTGCATCATTGTAGCTATTTCTGTAAACCGTTATCTTTGTATGTATTGATCAATGGCTTCAACCGAAGTTAAATGTTTGGAGGGTTAAAATAGGAAAAAAATGTGAGATAATAGTAGTACATAGGTTCAGGGTTTACATATTGATCAAGTAATGGTTGTTGCCAAATGGTAATAGACCATAGCCTAAATACACCTCTAGGATGAGATAATAGTAATACATAGGTTCGGGCTTAACATACCCCATCTCCTGCATCCATGCATTAAGCTCGTGGATTGAAAAGTCCTCAATGTCAATATTGTCAGCATACGTCACTTTACCTCCATGGTATTTTTCTACCAGGAGACTTTAATTGATTAGAACAGTTGCAACTCTTACTAAAACTTCGTTCATGTCAAACACACTATTTGAGAAACGTAAGTTTCACATTGTAGGTTGCATCATTGTAGCTATTTCTGTAAACCGTTATCTTTGTATGTATTGATCAATGGCTTCAACCGAAGTAGATAAAGGTTGGAGGGTTTTATTGGGAGAAGATATGTATAGTGTCTTAGGGATTGAGTATGTAAGCCGTAGGCATAATGACTATCCTTATAGCGGCAAGTCGTTGGTCTGAAAAAGAGAAAAGTGAAATGACCAAATTGCCCCTCATGTGAGGGGACACTTGAGCATCATTAATGGGGGATAATTCACGGTAAGAGACTGAGGCACCAAATGTGTAATCCAAACCTTCAACATTGGTGAAAAAATCGAAAACTAGGACTAAAACTGTAAAAACTTGTCAACCATGGAGTCCAAAACTGTAATAACTCTTATTATTATTATTGTATACAAATAATTAAAAAATAATAAATGGATAATACGATCAATTAACATTATATATGGACAAAAACGTTACAAAACTTAAAATAATGATCAAAATTAGAAAAACGGAACATTTTTTGGATCCAAAATTATATATAAAAAATGCTTGGGGTCATTTTTGTAAGGGAAAATGACTTATTAGGGTAACCAACTAGTTGATTTGTTCACGTTTAGTCACTTTCTTTTTTTTTCGTGCTTTATTTGCCATTGAACTATCTATTTTGTTAATGATACATCCTTACGATCTGTAATAGCAGGTTACAGCCTAATTGACATCTATTTTGTTCACATTTGGTCACTTTCCTTTTTTATTCGTGCTTTATTTGCCATTAATTTAATTTATTTTTCCATTTTTAATTTATTTTTTTATTTTTATTCATGCAGATCTGAAATGACTATTTTGCCATTTTTAGTTTATTTTTCCATTTTTATTACATTTTAAGGATTTTTTTATTAATGACTTTTAATTAAAAATAAATAAGAAAACAACTCACCACCGCCTCTCTCTCTCTCTCCGTCTCTCTCAATTAATAAAACTTGCAACTAAACACACACACACACACACACACTTTGCAACTAAACACACACACACAAACACACACACTTTGCAACTAAAAACACAGACATCACCACCATCTACAACAAAGATCTGGACAAAGATGATGAGAGGAAGAGCACTCCAAACCTATCGAATCAGAATGTTGCAATTAGAAGTTTCCCGATCTGTGCAAAAACAAACATTGAAAACAAAAGTACACATCAAAGTTGTTTTGCCCCGACAATCCACCTCCACCGTTACAAGCCAACGATTCAACCAACTAAGCATGCTACGAATAACTTCTTGGATTAAATCAGACGAGCCATTAAGCATGCTACGAAAAAAAAAAATGATTAAACGTGAACAAATCAACTAGTTGGTTACCCTAATAAGTCATTTTCCTTTTTTGTAATTTACTCTTCATGGAACCCTAATAAAAAGACAAAAATAACATAAATTGTTATACTAGAATCCAGTTGGGGAACAATCAAAGTTTGTTTAGTGAGGTTTGTGTCTTTCTTCATAAGGTATGTTTGCGTCGAATCAAAAACTAAAACGAGTTGATTAATCATAGTTCGAGTTGGTGATAAAAGGTGAAACCTTTCCGCGCTTTAGTCATTGCGCAAATTCAAGCTACAAGTGTTCAACATGATTGTCATAAAACACATTTTCCCTATGTAACACAATTTTTTGGAGATAGTTAATTAAATAACACCGATAGTCAAAAATCTTAAAATTGATTTTATTTATTTAATTATTGATACTTTTTGGTATTGCAATGTCATATGAATTATGAAAGATAAGTGTATCCCATTGTAAAAAAAAATAATATTTTGTTAATATAACTTTTTAATGAAATTGGGTCTATAATATTATATAATCTTATTTGTATTTATTTGTTTCAATTAAAGTATATTTTTGTCATCACTAAAAGGGTAAATTGCGCGACGCCCCTGGTGTATGGGCCAAATTGCGCGTTTAGTCCTTATTTTCAGTTTTTCACTCGGACCATCCCTTATATGTTTAAAAGTTACATCTTTCATCCCAACTAAATGATTTTGCTGCAGTTTTAATCCGTGCAAGGTCTGAAAAAACCGTAATGCCCTTGTGTATTTATTCTTTATATAATTTAATGCTTTTATTATTAGTTACAATTCAAAAAAATGGGCCTACTCCCACCACCCTTGACCCTCTACCGCTTTACCTCACCCATTCACTTCTAAATCCTAGCCTATCTCGTGTTACTGATCGAAAAGAAGCTGAGAAACACAAAACACACACTCCTTGTGTATATACTAGTGTGATACTAAGAGGGAAAAGAGACAGAGAGATAGCATGATATATAAAGAAAAAGAGGCTGAGGGAGATATACTTGATGAGAGGGAGAGAGGATATCAATTTTTCACTAGCTAGAGAAGTTGATGTCGAGGACTTAATTTGTAGAAAGACTAAGAAGGACGAGAAGGAGATCAATTTAAAAGGGGCTTGTAGACAGAAGACAAATGAGGAGGGAAAGGAGAAGAAGACGGAAAACAGAAGCCCTCAACTTTTCCCAATGTTATTTCGAGTGTCGATCTTCATCTTCTCTAATGTTTCTTTTGGCTGTTTCTGACGAATAAAACCTCGTCCCATCATCTTTTGTAGTGCTGCTTTTGATATTTTTCTGATTTTTCGAGTTTAGGTTTCTGGAACCAATTTCATATTTTTAGGTTTCTTTTTTATTTTGGTTTGGTTTGGTGCGGATTACAGGTGGTTTGGTCCGAATTAATTTTTTAAAATAGGGATCAAACATGCCTTTTGACACTTCCATGGTGGACGAATCGTGTAATTTAATCTTGATAAAGGTCCTGTCTGTGATACTGTTTTTACATATGCAAACATGCCAAATTATTTGATCAGTGATATCTTATATAATAGGGAAAATCTCAAAAAAAATCCAACACTTTTTCATTAAATTCTAAAAAAACTACTATGTTGATTTTTTAATACTTTAAAACACATATATTTTCTGAAATGTCTAATTTGAGTTTTCTAATCTCAGAACACTCCAACATATTTTCATCAAATCATTAAAAAACTACTATATTATATTTTTTAGTACGTTAAAACTTCTTATTATCTAAAATGTCTAATTTAATATATTATAATCATCAAACTCTTAAGAGTCGGTAACCTAACATAAAAAGAAATATTTTAAAATACTAGTTTATTAACTATTAACATTAAAAAGAAAAAAAATTCAAAGATTTTTTTTAATATTGTAGTTGTATATCGATATGTATATCATCTTTTAGAGTATAAACATGATGAACTTTGATATTTTTGGATCCTTTAAAAAAGAAAGCTTGTAAATATAAAAATAACCTCCATGCATACAATGCAAAAGCATTATATTTTTAAATAGAATTTTTTATATTTCGAAGGTGGGTGTATGTGTGTGTGTCTATATATATATATATATATATATATATATATATATATATATATATATATATATATATATATATATATATATATATATATATATATATATATATATATATATATATATATAATGTGGTAGAAATATATGTAATATCTATAAGGTTTGTCCATATTGGTAAAACCCGATATACTTTAACTTATATATGGCTTGTTTTTGACCTAGCATCTATAAGGATTGACATTATCGTAAGAAATCTCACATTTGCATGCTAATTACTGGTTTATTAATGTTAGGATTTTGAATTTAATGCCGCTAGGAGGGTGCATGCATACTTCGTAAGTATAATCACCATTAAGAAATGTATTCTTAACAAATTTGATAAAACAACCAACAACGAGCTACAACAATCGTAAGAAGACTGTATACAGAGGCAATATGGGCAATAAATGAAAATGTCTCCCTATAATTAATAATATATTATTGATACTACCCTTAGAAGTACCATCAGGTCCATTTTTGACATTATACACTCACTTAGAACCAATATGTGATTCCCTAGAGGTAAGAAACAAGTTCTCAAGTCTAGATGTTCTCTAATGCTTGACATTCTTCATCTATAGTACTTTGTCAAAGTGTACTAAATGAGCCTCTCTTATATGAAGTATGTTAACAATGAGATAACGAAATAGTCTAACAACGGAATCATGATGGTGAGAGGACATTTGTCTTAGTCAATCAGAATGCTAGGTTTGTATAATGTATTATGGACATGATTGATAGATTGAGAAGATACAATAAAGATAGGTTGTGAGGTCATAATAATAGGTTTGACGTGATCTATTACACTAGTAGATTGTCGATTTAGATGGGTTGACACTGAAATGTCTAAAATGGATAGAACAAGTCTAGTGAAACTGAGGAATCTATTAAGTAAAGAGGTGTTCAAGGAGATTTAACCTGAAAATAAGATAAATATGTATAGAGGAGTGACTTATTTTGTTCCCAAAGTGATATGATATGATATACAAAGTTATGTTGATACAAGGTCCCAACATCTATATCCTTTGTGTTTAGTATTGTAACCAAGAAAACAACATATAATAAAATAGGAGTCAAGTTTTAAACGCTCGAGAGATTGAAACTGAATGAAGCATGCATAATCCAAAACTCTAAAATGAGCATATATAAGGAGAATACCATGAAGGAGTTCCTATGGTGACTTGTCATGTAGATATGGGATGGTAATTTATGGTTTAGATAGATGTGAGGACTGCTTCACCCCAAAATTGTTCTGGAACCTGGGAGGAGATTAGCATATTACAAACATTGTCTAAAATGTGTCTATGTTTGCGTTTAGCACGAGACTTTTTTTGTGATGTGATGGAACATAAGTATTGAGGCGTTGACATATTCATGCAGTTAATAAAGGAGAAAGAAGACCTAACCTCCTAAAAACAAAGCAAGGCCAAGGCCTTACCATATGGACTACCATAGTTTCTATTTAAAACTTCAAAATCATCTATATATAACCCAATGTTGAAGTGAATTAAAATAATGCTTCAATTAGAAAGGGATGAGCATTAAACCTCTAATCTTCGAGATAAGATGAAGCACCTTAAACAAATAGATTATTATCACTTTTAATCATATTACATGTGCTTTTTTAATATAACAAAGTTAAGTTTGGGTTGGAACAGACATATGAGCCCCTTGATTATTGTGGGCCTATGCGGATGCTAACCTTACATATCCTCCAGACTAGCCATGTTTATTTGTGATAATTCCATAAGGTTAGGAGTGTTTTGCTCATCGAAAGTGGATGGCATGTACTTGTTAGTGGAACGTGATAATAGAAGTTGTATAAGCTTTTGCTTTTGTCGTAGTATTTCTATAAGGTTTTGATGTTAGTGGAACTGATATTGCATGGAGGGTGCTAATATGTAATTCCAATGACAAAATAAGATTGATTGACCGTACCAAAAGGCTAAAACTCATAGGGATCAAACTGCAAGGTGGTAGGGGCCATATTACAAAATACGGATATACAAAATATATGAGAATACCTAAAACCTACGCTGATAAGACCAAGGGGTGTAGGTACCCTTCACCTTCCCTTGTCTTTTTCACTGCCACATAAGCACCACTTCATCTTCCCGTCACCCCCCTCTTACTCCTTTAAATTTAAGAAATGGGTACTCCTCACATTCTCCTCACTTTTGTGTGTATGTGTGTGTGTGTGCGGTGATCAATACCTGCATGTGGTTGTGTGCAGTGTTTACCCCAAAAAGGGATGGTATACCCACAGCCCCAGCGGTGGAAACCTCACCCCCATAGGATGCGGTGTACCCACACCCACTAGTCTAATACATATGAAGGAAAGTCAAACAAATAAATATTTGTTATATAAACTTATATTAAATAAATTCGATCAACAGCCTTCAAAAAGGTTATTATTGTATTTTATATTTTTTTACAAATAAAATTATATTAGAAAAACTCCTGAACTTAGAAACCAGAATGAGGGGTTTCACATGATCCTTTGACTTCCAACTACCACCTAAGAATGAACTGTCTTTATATTTATCTCAGTTTTTATTTTACCTTTTTCGTATTAAGTTATATACATATTATACTTTAATTTAAAATTCTATTTTGGGTTGAATTAGAGAGACGTGTCTAGTAACATAGATGTATTATATGGTGTACGTATTTCCAGCTGACGTTCAACAAAAGACATGCAAAAGGAATTTACCTTTTAGGTAAGAATAAACATAATTTTAGAAGATTAAGTCCATAAAAAGTAAAATTATTTAGCCAAAGAATCAAAAGTCATCCATGTGAGATTACTTGCGTTTCATGCTTTAGAATTTAAGCTTTCAATTCAACCAAAAACCGGATTTTAGGTTATGTATATATCTTTGTGTTCAATTTTCAAATTTGAGAATCCAGATAAGACAATGAGTTTCATCTATTCAAAGAAAAAGGAGAATGAGTTTCATATCTCAAATATTGCCAAACATGGAATATAAGGAATGGAGAAACATAAATATATATAGTAGCTCACCCGAAACGATTATGAGAATACGAAATTCATTAATTGGCTATATTTTCTATTTTTTTATGGGAAATTCTTTTCCAATTATAATTCTATACTAAAATATTTAGACCTATGTGCTTATTACAAAAGCAGGAAAAAGACTACCACGTACGTGAGCATACGTTGTTTGCTGAATTTTGAAGTCAAAACTAATAAAGTTGACTTTGAAAGTTAATTAAAAAAGAATTTTTATTTAAAAATATATCTATAAATAACTAAAATATTACCTGAACATGTAGGTACCAATAATTTAGAAAGATGGGAAATTTTAAATCCACATGGGCTACGTCTATCGTTGACCCTTTTTGTTCTAATTGCAATAGTTGACTTTCAACTCGCTCTATAGTTATCCAAGTTAAAGTACTTTTTCCTGTAATATGTAACATATTTTTATATGGATTAGTCATTAGGGTGGGGGAGCAATTTACTAACCCCTTGCCAACCACTCGTCGAAGATGTTGCCAAGCTCGCCAAACTGTTCCAGCCACACTCGCCTTCGCCTTTGCCTTCCCCAGCTCGTCGTATTTCCAGCGAGCTCGCTTTCGTGTGGCAACGGTCATGTGACCGTCACAAAATTAAAAAAAAACTATTTTTAATTAAAAAAAATCCAATTTATTTTCTATATAAATTCAACTCTCAATTCATTTTTACCACACAACTTCAATATCAAACCTCTTCTACATTTTATATCCCCTTTCCCACAATTTTAATTTCAAAAATTATATCATCCGAGTCGTCAATTTCAATATCATCGTCGTCATCTGATGATGAATTGGGTGAACAAATAGGAGAGTCAATAGAGTGTATTACGACTCATTTACAAGAAGAATTACAAAATCCATCGCCAAGCCGCGGGCCTCGTCTACACAGAAGATATATTGATCGGGGAAGAGTGGAAGCCAAACAACGTCTCTTTAGGGATTATTTTGTTGAAAATCTCACATATCCAGAGTATAAATTCCGGCGTCGGTTTCGCATGCGCAAATCGTTGTTTTTGAAGATTGTTAGCGACATGGAGGCAGCGCATGATTACTTTAAGCAACGACGGAACGCAGCAGGTACGTTAGGATTCCACCCTATTCAAAGATGTACTGCTGTACTTCGCATGTTAGCATATGGCACACACCCTGATGCACTAGACGAGACAACGAGGATGTCCGCACGTGTCGCACGAGACTCTCTAGACCTATTTTGTGACCTTGCCCTTATTATGTACAAGCCACGATATGGGCGTGAACCTACTCCCAATGACATCCGACAATTGTATGCCCATCATGCACAAGTACATGGCTTCCCTGGTATGTTAGGAAGTTTAGACTGTATGCATTGGAGGTGGAATGGTTGTCCTTCTACTTGGCATGGCCAATACACAAAGGGTCAGTACGGATACCCGACGGTCGTGCTTCAGGCTGCAGCCTTACAAGATATGTGGATTTGACATTCATATTTTGGTCCTCCAGGGTCGCATAATGACCTCAACATACTCAATAGTTCTGATTTTTACACAAAGTTACATAACGACACTGCTCCGGAACACTCCGAGGAACGCAATATCGATTTGGGTATTATCTTGTGGATGGAATCTATCCAGAGCGTTCTATTTTCGTCAAGACTCTGGCTTACCCAGATGACCCACAAATGCGAAAGTTTAAAAGAGTTCAAGAAAGAGCTTGAAAGGACATCGAGAGAGCATTTGGTGTATTGAAGAAACGTTTTGCCATAGTAGCTAAACCATCACTGTTTACAAAAAAATCTACTATGATGAAGGTCATGTTTACATGTATTATTTTACATAACATGATTCTAGAAGACGAAGGACATGCTATATGTCAATACGACGAAAATTAAATCATTCCCAATCCACAACCACTTCAAGTTGCGAGTCCATAATACCTTCGGCAAGTGCAGATAGTGCGCAGTCGAGAAATTCATGGCGATCTTCGTCGTCATCTAATCGATCATCTTTGGACGGTGGACCATATTGATCTAAATATGGATCCGGTGAACGAGTACGACGGTGAATATTCAGATGAAGACAATATATGAGGTCGTGTTTTTATTTTATGTCATGTTTTAGTCGTTTTAAGTTTTTATTTCATATATTGTAATTTTTTTTAAGTTTCATGTCTTGTAATTTTTTTAATGAAATGTTTGTTTTTATGTTTCCATTAAAATTTGTGTTTTATTTTAATATAATATTTCACAAAAAATTTTAAAAAAATAAAATAGTTTAGCATGGTTAGCACATGCTGACTGCTACCACCAAATTCTTTCAGCATATACTAACATGCTGAAATTTGACGTGACATAGTTCAGCATGATTAGCATGCGCTGACTGCTCCCCCAGTCTTAAATAGTATGCAAATTTCCGATAATTTATTATGGAAAATACTACAATGTACAGTTTTCAGGTAATAGTTCAAATCATACAAATGCCGCCAATTTTCTTTTCATGTCGAACCAATAATCAATATGAAACCAAAGATATATTCGTATATAAATGAAGTAGAGAGAAATATTTTTAAAAATATATCATTATTCAATAATCGGCAATAATATCACTAAACAAGTAGATAACATGGCTAAATACATAGGGCAAGTTTTAATGAAATCGAAGTAGTTTACTCTTATTATCTCTACTGAAATATACTTGCATTTGTAAAAGATGACTTTTCAAAAGCAAAAGGCAGAATTATTTTTTATGTGGACCCCACTAAATAGTAATCAACATCAAAATTCAAATTGTGCACGTTGTTTGAACGACGACTCAGCTTCAACTAAATCAGGCGCCTGCAATGTGTTTTTCAACATTAAAATGCAAATGTTTCGGCTGATCATCCCTATAAATAGGGATGATCATTTTCCAAATGAAATCGTCCAAAACCATTGAGTGAAATATATATACATAGATATATATTGTGAGGCTCTGTGTATTAAACAAAAGAGAGATATATATTTTTCAGTTCCAAATCTTGTAACCTCCTCATTTTTCTCATATAGTGATCATCATCGGTTGTGCCCGTGGTTTTTTCCCGAAAGGGTTTTTCCACGTTAAATCCTTGTGTCCACATTTATTTTTCTTTATCGTATTATTATTTTATTTTATTGTCGATATTATTTATTTATAACAAGTGGTATCAGAGCCACGTTGTTTTCTATACTCATTCTCAATTTTTTGAGTATTATATCGACATGGCTACTTTGAAATACGATATTCCATTGTTGGATCGAGATACAAGATTTTCATTATGGCAAGTAAAAATGCGAGCTGTATTGGCCCAGTTGGACCTTGATGATGCTCTGTTAGGCCGAGACAAAATGCCTGCGTCTTGGTCGGATGAAGAAAAGGATCGTAAAGATCGTAAGGCTCTCTCTCATATCCATCTTCATTTATCTAATAATATTTTGCAGGAAGTTTTGAAAGAAACTACTGCAGCATCTTTATGGCTAAAATTAGAACAAATTTGCATGACCAAAGATCTCACAAGTAAGATGCACCTTAAACAAAAATTATTTTCGCTTAAGATGCAAGAAGGTGGATCATTGCTGGATCATCTTTCGACGTTTAAAGAGATCATCACTGATCTTGAAGCTATGGAGGTAAAATATGATGAAGAGGATTTGGGTTTAATTCTTTTATGTTCTTTGCCTAGTTCTTATTCAAACTTTAGAGATACCATATTATATAGTCGTGATACTTTAACACTTCAAGAAGTTTATGAAGTTTTGCATGCCAAAGAAAAGATGAAAGATATGGTATCCACTGAAGGTTCAAGTTCTAAAGGAGAAAGTCTGGCAGTTCGTGGCAGACCAACAGATAAGAATGATTCCAAAGGCAAGAACAAAAGAAATTCTAGAAGCAAATCTAGATCTAGACGTTCCAAGTCATGAAACTATTGCAAAAAGGAAGGACATGATATCTCTGAATGTTACAAGTTGAAGAACAAGGAGAAAAGAGCTTCTAATCAAAATCACAAACCAAATCAAGATGATGAAGGAAAAGCTACTTATGCTGCTGAAAATAACTCTAATGGAGATGTTCTTGTAGCTTTTGCAGGAATCCTAAAAACCAATGATGAATGGATTCTTGACTCAGCTTGTACTTTTCATATGAGTCCAAACAGAAGCTGGTTTACAAATTATCAACCTATAGAAGGCGGCTCCGTATTGATGGGTGATAATGCACCATATAAAGTCACTGGAATCGGTTCAATTCAAATCAAGATGTTTGATGGTGTTGTCAGATCTTTGTCTGATGTTCGACACGTTCCAGGTTTGAAAAGAAACCTTATTTCCTTAAGTACTCTTGACCTTAAAGGGTACAAATATTCCGGTGAAGGTGGAGTTTTAAAGGTTTCTAAAGGAGCTTTGATTGTGATGAAAGCTGATATTAAATCTGCAAACCTGTATCATCTACAAGGTAGTACAGTAACAGGTAATTCTAATGTTACTTCAAATTCATTTACTGATACTACTAACCTATGGCATATGCGTCTTGGGCATATGAGTGAACTTGGTTTGACAGCATTAAGCAAAAGAGGATTGCTTGATGGCCAATGCGTTGGCAAACTGGAATTCTGTGAACACTGCATATTTGGCAAACACAAGAGGGTGAAATTCAACACCTTGGTACATACTACAAAAGGCATTTTGGAGTATGTACATGCTGATTTATGGGGACCATCTCAAGAAGCATCACTAGGAGGTGCTCGTTATATGTTGACAATTATTGATGATTATTCAAGAAGAGTTTGGCCATATTTCTTGAAGCTTAAATCTGAAGCATTCTCTGCATTCAAAGAATGGAAAGTCATGGTGGAAAACCAGACCGGTAAGAAGGTCAAAAAGCTTCGCACAGATAATGGTATGGAGTTTTGTTCAAATGAATTTAATTCATATTGTAAACTAGAAGGAATTGTTAGACACTACACCGTTTCTCACACACCCCAACAAAATGGTGTAGCTGAACGTATGAACAGAACCATTATTTCCAAAGCCCGTTGTATGTTATCTAACGCAGGATTATCTAAGCGTTTTTGGGCAGAAGCTGCTTCTACTGCATGTTATTTAATTAACATGTCACCTTCTATTCCACTTGATAAGAAGACTCCTATTGAGGTATGGTCTGGCTCCCCAGCAAACTATTCAGATTTAAGAATTTTTGGTTGCCCTTCTTATGCTCATGTTGATAATGGAAAATTAGAGCCTAGGGCAATTAAATGTATCTTTCTTGGTTACAAGTCTGGTGTGAAAGGATATAAGTTATGGTGTCCTGAAACTAAAAAGATCGTGATTAGTAGAAATGTAGTATTTAATGAATCAGCTATGCTACATAAAGATTTTTCTACTAATATTCATGTTGAGAGTCAACAAAAGACAAGTGTGCAGGTGGAACAATCTGTTGACTCAGAACATACACCAGAAAAAGAAAACTGTATCGATCAAAATCCATCAGTTGAGCAAGAGTCTTCTACTCCTACTCCTACTCACCAACCACAACGTTCTATAGCAACTGATAGACCTAGGAGGGTCATTCATCCTCCCAAGAGACTTATAGAAGAAGCAAACATTGTTGCTTATGCTTTAAACGTTGCTGAAGAAATTGAAGGTATCAAAGAACCTTCAACTTACACGGAAGCCATTACTTCAGAACATTGCAACAAATGGATAATTGCCATGCATGATGAAATGGAATCTCTTGAAAAGAATGGCACTTGGGAATTGGTGAAATTACCAAAAGAAAAGAAGCCTATCCGCTGCAAATGGATTTTCAAAAGAAAAGAAGGTATTACTCCTAATGAGGAAGCAAGATTTAAAGCAAGGTTAGTTGCTAAAGGCTATAGCCAAATTCCAGGCATTGATTTTACTGATGTTTTCTCTCCTGTTGTTAAGCATAGCTCAATTCGTACTTTACTTAGTATTGTTGCCATGCATAACTATGAGCTTGAGCAGTTAGATGTCAAAACTGCATTTTTACATGGTGAATTGGAGGAAGATATTTATATGGAGCAACCTGAAGGCTTCATTGTCCCTGGAAAAGAGAACTTAGTATGTAGATTGAAGAAATCTCTTTATGGGTTAAAGCAGTCCTCAAGGCAATGGTATAAGAGGTTTGACTCTTTTATGCTATCTCAGAATTTTAAAAGATCAGATTATGATAGTTGTGTTTATTTTAAGTCAGTAAATGGTTCATCAATATATCTGCTTCTTTATGTTGATGATATGTTGATTGCTGCAAAAGACAAACTAGAGATAGCAAAACTAAAAGCACAACTAAGCAATGAGTTTGAAATGACAGACTTAGGTCCAGCCAAGAAAATTCTTGGTATGGAAATTACTCGTAACAGACAGCATGGAAAACTATACCTAAGTCAAAAGAGGTATATTGAGAAAGTTCTTCAAAGATTCAACATGCATAAAGCCAAGCCAGTGCGTACTCCGTTAGCTGCACATTTCAAACTGTCTTCAGCATATTGTCCAAAGACAGATGATGAAATTAACAACATGGCGAAAGTTCCGTATTCTAGTGCAGTTGGTTCTCTAATGTATGCCATGGTATGTTCTCGCCCTGATTTATCTCATGCTTTAAGTGTTGTTAGCAGATACATGGCTAACCCAGGAAAAGAGCATTGGAAAGCTGTTCAATGGATTCTTAGATATTTATGCGGTACTTCCAATGAATGTTTACAATTTGGAAGTTCTGGTGAAGGATTGGTGGGCTATGTAGATTCTGATTATGCTGGAGATTTGGACAAAAGAAGATCTTTGACAGGTTATGTCTTTACCATTGGTGGATGTGCTGTGAGTTGGAAGGCAAGTCTACAGACCACTGTTGCCTTATCCACAACTGAAGCAGAGTACATGGCAATTTCTGAAGCTTGCAAAGAAGCTATTTGGTTAAGAAATTTATACGGTGAACTTTGTGGAGACACATCTCCCACAAAGATTTTTTGTGATAGTCAAAGTGCTATTTATCTCACAAAAGATCAAATGTTTCATGAGAGGACAAAACATATTGATGTACGTTATCACTTTATTCGAGATGTTATTTCCAAAGGTGATATTCAAGTTCAAAAGATTAGCACTCATGACAATCCGGCGGATATGATGACGAAGCCGGTTCCAGCAACTAAGTTTGAGCTTTGCTCAAGCTTGGTTGGTATGACAATCTAATTTCAAGGATTGTCGGCACACGATGATTTTATTATGAGGAGTTCTACAAGAGGAAATTCGTCTCAAGGTGGAGTTGTTTGATTACTTATTGCTTTTAAAGTCAAGGTGGAGATTGTAAAAGATGACTTTTCAAAAGCAAAAGGCAGAATTATTTTTTATGTGGACCCCACTAAATAGTAATCAACATCAAAATTCAAATTGTGCACGTTGTTTGAACGACGACTCAGCTTCAACTAAATCAGGCGCCTGCAATGTGTTTTTCAACATTAAAATGCAAATGTTTCGGCTGATCATCCCTATAAATAGGGATGATCATTTTCCAAATGAAATCGTCCAAAACCATTGAGTGAAATATATATACATAGATATATATTGTGAGGCTCTGTGTATTAAACAAAAGAGAGATATATATTTTTCAGTTCCAAATCTTGTAACCTCCTCATTTTTCTCATATAGTGATCATCATCGGTTGTGCCCGTGGTTTTTTCCCGAAAGGGTTTTTCCACGTTAAATCCTTGTGTCCACATTTATTTTTCTTTATCGTATTATTATTTTATTTTATTGTCGATATTATTTATTTATAACAGCATTTATTATTCTTAATAACAACACGTAATCTAGATAATTACAAACATTTTACAAGTTTAATATTACATATTGCTATTATTGATAATAAACATAGAATACACGCTGATACAGGTAAAAAAATTTACTATATTGTTAATATGACCTAAAATTAAAATACATTGTATTTACTGATAGAAGGAGTAAAGTACCTTGTTATTTTTAATAATTTATATACAAGGTAAAATTTACAAGTTTCAATTTATAAATTACTATTATTCGTAAAAATAAAATAAGAGTATGTTGCTTTATTAAAATATAGAAATATAATTAGGTTGATGATATGAGTAAAAAAAATCTATTGTTACAATTTACACATACAACCACATAACATCACATTTTTATACGTCACATTTTCATTTAAATAATACAGATAACTTTAGAACAAGAAATTGACCATCTCATTTCTTGTTTACCAACGTAACAAGCTTTAATCCAATTATAACTATTTTTCTAAGCATAATAAGATAACTGTGTATTATTAAATCATAAGTATTTATTTAACCATCATGTTATGGGAATCAAGGATTCAAGGGATAGCATGTGCAATATGTTTTTAGTATTAAAATATGGACTTTATCGGTGTTTGAGTCCCTCTAATATATAAAAGGGTAATCTCCGTCATTTGAAAAGAAAAAATATCTGCTTGGTTCTTAAAAAAAGTATGTTGTACTTATAAACCATGAACTATAAATACTCCATAAATACAGGTAAAATAAAGAAAGTGAAACCATGTGTGGCGGTTATGGACTATGGAAACATATGTTATATGACCACATACCATCATCATTACCATATCTCAATCTCTATCAAAAGATCTCCACAACCATTTACTTTTCTATTTATTGAGAAAATCAGAAAATTATATTTTTTTATTTATCGAGAAAATATGACCTTTAATTGTTTTCATAGATGATAATGAAAATGATTATTGATAAAATTGGTCTTTAATGTTTTAGTTTTATCATCATTTAATTATTGAATATTTAATTATGCTAACGAAGATATTAAAATTTAAAATTATCATCGTCTAGTCACTGGATCAGTTTTTATCCGGTTAGCAGTTGCAAATTGTCGCGTCGGTCTATGTGGCTCTGACATCGAGGTGAACAAACCAAATCGGTTTTTTTTAACCGAAAAAAATCCGGAACCGGTTTTTTTTAACCGGTTTATGCAGGGCATAGCATAAATGAAACCGCTGATCATTTCATAAAACGTATACGCTTGACCTTTCCCGATGCTTTTTTTTGGATGGCTCACAAACCGACCAAGTAGTGATCGATGACAGAATGGTACTTTCATAACCGGTTTTTTTAATGGGTTTTTTATCACAAAAACCGAACCAGTTTTTTACCCCGTTTTTTGTTCCGGTTAACGAACCGAACTGGTTAAAAACCGGCTTAGAACTCAAATTCATTTAAAAAAAACGGACGGATTTTAACCGAAACTGGTTAGACTATAACTGATTTTAAAAAAAAAAAACCGATTTTAGAAAAACCGAACTGGTTTTAAATTGAACATAAAATTAAACGTCATACTTTTCAAGTTCTCATGTTGCCTAAACCCTAAACTTGAATATAACCTATCATCTTTGTTTTTCCCTTTATTTTCGAACTTTTTTGGTTCTTTCTCCTTTAAGATTTTTAAAAAAGCTTCGTTTTAAGATGACATCACGATTTTGGAGGAAATACGTCTACAAAATAAAGAAAAATATCTTTTAAGCAAAGCAAACATCATTGAGGATAGGTGGAAGTCACCGTGGAACCATTGGGTGCACCATAGGGCCATAGGGGTTCGTGGTTCGTGGTTCCTCCTCGTGGTTAGATGGACCATCTTCAATTCTTTGTCAAGTCAAATACTCATTGATATTTCCTTTCCCATTTCCTTTTTTTCAAACATTCAAATCAGTTGTACTCGGCCTTTCCACACTAATTAACTTTGATTTTTTCCTTTCTTGCCCCCTCTACATTCCACCTAATTATCTTGACACTATAACTATAATGATCATCGTTTAGGTGTCTTAACAGAGAAACTTAGATCCGATTTAAAGGATAACCATTCCCCGAACTTAGGCTATGCATGCCCCTGGAAGCAGAAGATTTATTTGGTTTATACGTGGATGAGGTTTTACATAAACATCAAGAAATGTGGGGAATATATGACAATTAGGACCGATTAATTGGTTTTTAAAGTGCATGATAATAAAATCATGTAATATGTTTGTGTCTTACGATAGACAAAGCGTATATATAAAAATTTAATAAAACAGAAGTACAATAAATTTTATAGTCAAACAAAATTCATATGAATGCAAACCCAAACTTATAAAAATCACTTAAAATGAAACATATATTATTTATGATAATTAAGACTTTGTAAAAGTTAATCTTGTGATACTCAAAATTGTTAATTCATTCAACATTTCTTGAGTCATGATACTTCGAATATACGACTTCAACAACTTCAATTTTGAAAAACTTTTTTCAGCGGAAGCGAGTACCAACAAAACTTTATATGCAACCAACACATCAAGAAATATATCAATTTTCTTTGCAAACTCCATAATTTGAATAAATGTCCAATGACTTTTCACATTTGAATGCTTAAAACTTATCATTTGAATTTTCATATTTTTTTATTTGTACAACGAAAAGCCAATTGATTTTTTGCTAAACATTTCACAACATCAACTATTATTACCATAACTTATTTTCAATGTTCATATCTTTCTTTATCGTCTATTGTAACTCTTTATCAATTGTTTCATTTTTTATTTAACCTAATTCGCTTTTCAATCCAAGTTCTTAAATTAATTATATGCTCAAAATTATTTTCATGTTGTTTTAATGATTCACTAAAATGTTTCCAATATTTTAATCCTTCGGTTGCCAAATTTCTTTTAGACTGAATGGTTTTAAATAACTTACAACAAAAACTAGAATACTTTATCAAGTTCTTTTGAATACATTAACGATTTTGTATCAAAATAATCACCGTTTCTTAATTTATGAATATAAAAATCACAAGAAAAAATGCCTACCAAATGCATCTTTTGGAAAATTTTTGTTAGTTTCTGTTTCCCTGTTAGACTTTTTTTTAATAAGTAAATCTTTTATTTTATTAATCTATATCATCTCAAATTAGTGGATCAATAATATTAAAATCACTCACTTTATCTTTATCAACAACTACATTATTGTCAAAATTATTAGAATTATCAACTGAATCATAATATTTATTAATTGGATCGTTAGAATTATTAACCAAATTGTTAGAATCATTGTATTATCTCTAGCTAGTAAAAAGTATTATGTTACTATGATTTTATTGTGTTGTCTCTTTCTATAGATGGTTTTGTTTTACTATAATCATATTGAATTCTTACTTTCTACAAAGGGTATTATTTTACTATATTCTTTCCGTTTGATAGAGATTTTTGTGTTATTATAATCTTAATGTATTATCTTTATATGACTGGGATTATTATCATTTTTAGTAAATTAGTAATTTACTTATTTTTTAATATTAATACACCAAAGTTACCTTTTTTTATAAACAAATACTCGTCCCACTCTTGTAAGATTTATAATGGCTTCAAATTATTCACCAATCACCTCAAGGTCCAATCAAAGAAAATTAAGGGTGACTAGAGACATTTTGATAAGGTCATCTTAAATAACCCCCTTAGGCTTGGGGGAGTGGCCTCGCCATCCCCCTCGCCTTCACCCTCGTCTTCTCTCGCTAAGCCACACCAAGCTCCCTCGCTCTCGCCCTCGCTGAAGACCCCTCGCCAACATTTCAACGAGCTCGCCAAACTGTTTGTAGTCTGAAATCTTAGCGAAGCTTCTCGCCAAACTCATCGCTAACCACTCCTCGCCTTTCGCCTTCGCCTTCGCCGTCGCCGTCGTGGCACATTTTAACGAGGGATAGCTCGCCGACTACTCCCTCCAGCCTTATGTGTGTTGGTGTGTGTGTTGTGTGGGTTGACTTCTACACACATGTTATATCGTAGAGATTTTTTTGGCACACCTCATTTTCATATTAAACGAATCATTGCTCATGCAACGTACAGATCCCAACGGTTTCCTATATTCTTAAATTTGTTTTATAATGAATCACTAAATTTAGAAATCAATGTCCGATTAAAGTGTTGTATATCTTATTTTAATTTATTTTACATTAAAGTACTCGTTAAAAAAGCAAGGGATAGTGTGGGATGATCATTTCCTAGATGCAATAAAAGGTGTTGGAAGTTCAATGTCTATGATGTTGATTCTAGATAACATTTAATTCTTTCAACCCATTTCATTTTCGGCAAACTTTTAGATTTAATATTCAATCAAATAAAAATAAAATATAATTTGAATCAACCTATTTTAAATTTAACTAAACATAATGATTGAAAGAGTCGAAATTTTATAGTGTTATTTAAAGGGAAATCTCCGATAAAGTCCCAATATTTTGGCCTAATTTATGAAAAAGTCTCAAATTAATTTTTATTTACAGAAAAGGACAAAAAACCAGCTAATGTTTTCAAATTAGCCATTTTTAACCTTTTCAGCAGGTAACTACATGTTTTATATTCAATAAAGTCCTAATATTTTGGTACAGTTTACGGAAAAGTCCCAATATGTTTTATATTCGATAAAATCCTAATATTTTGGCCCAATTTATGGAAAAATCCGTACATGTTGACTCAGTTTACTTGGAAAAATTTACGTTTATAAAATGTATTTATACATCGTTTTGGAATAAATACATGATTAAAACGTAATTTTTACGTATTTATACGTTTATAAAAGGTATTTATACATCGTTTTTAGTTTTTATGTATTTTTTAATTTTTTTACGTTATTAAATATGTTATTAAAGACGTATAAATACGTTATTAAATAGGTATTTTTTAAAGTTTTTTCACGTTATTAAATACGTTATTTTTAAGTATTTTTATAAATATGTAAATATACATTTTTAAACATATAAATACGTTATTAAAAACGTAAATACATGTAAATTACGTAATGTTTTCCAAGTAAGCAAACTTACAGCAATCCATATACGTGTCTGCCTAGTCCCTATAAATAAACTTACCGAAAATCCATATCCGTCATTTGGAATAAATACATGAATAAAACGTAATTTTTACGTATTTATACGTTACCAAAAAGGTATTTATACATCGTTTTTACTTTTTACGTATTTTTAATTATTTTTATGTTATTAAATACGTTATTAAAGACATATAAATACTTTATTAAAGACGTATTTTTACGTTATTAAATACATTATTTTTAAGTATTTTTTTTAAATACGTAAAAATGCATTTTTTTAACATATAAATATGTTATAAAAACATAAATACATGTAAAAATACGTAATGTTTTCCAAGTAAAACTGACCTAAAATATTGGGACATTTCTATAATCTGTGCCAAAATATTAGGACTTTATTAAAAATAAAACATGTTGGGACTTTTCCATAAATCGAGCCAAAATATTAGGACTTTATTGATTATTAAAACATGTAGACTTTTCACGTGACAATGTAACCTGCTGAAAAGGTTAAAAGGGGTTAGTTTGAGTATATTAGCCGGTTTTCTGTCTTTTTTTGTAAATAAAAATTAATTTGGGACTTTTTCATAAACTCACCCAAAATATTTGGACTTTATTGGAGATTTCCCTTATTTAAAATTGAATATGACTCAAGCTTGTTTGAGAACATTTAACACAGTTTTGAATATATAAAAGAAGTTCGAAATATAGAACAAGTCGACCTCAATCCCAGGTAAAACTAGATGTTTTTGGTCGAATTTATCAAACTTACATTACTAAACATCGTCATTTAAGACATTTTCAAGTTATTTAGGATACGTTTAGTTACCCACAACTGTTTTTCATTTTTTCTCAGTTTTTAGAAAAATGAAATGAATTTTCGTTGTCAATTTTCAATAGAAAATTTAGAAAACGCGTTTAGTTAAAACTGATTTAGCTTTCATTTTCTATTTAAAAAGAATTAGAAAAACGTGTTTATATGTCTATTTTCTATCAGTTTTTATTTTTCATTCTTTAGTTTTTCAAATAATACAATATTTAACATATATTGGTACCCACAACCATCCCCACACCCACCCCTCACACCAAGTCACCCCACCCACCCGACAACCCAATCCCACACGAAACATACACTTCTTCTTCTTCTTTTGCGAATGATGTAAGGGTGTGGGTATGGTATGGTAGGGTGAGATGGAGTGGGGGTAGGGGTAACGGCCGAGGGTGCGGTGTTCAGTATGAGTCGATGTGGCAAGAATGTGTATTTAGAGCTAGGTAGTGTCGAGGTTATGGGTGTGGTGTACGGTGTGGGTGGATGTGGTGAGGGAGTATGTTTGAGGGCGGGTTGGATGGAGTAGGATAAGATGGGTGGGTTGGGTAGGGAAGGATAGGGTGGGTGGGTGAGTGTCAGAGGTATACTGGGTGGGTAATGGGGTTGATGAGTTAGGGTAAGGGTGGGTGTGTGTTTTTGGTGTAGGAGTAGTAGGTGTTGATATGTATCGGGATTGGGTGGGTGTAGGGGTGCTTTTGGGGGTAGGGGTCGGGGTAGGGGTAAGGGTAAGGTGGGTTAGGTGGGTGGGGTAGGGGTGGGGGTGGGTTTTGTGTTTGGGTTGGGTGTAGGGGTGTGGTTTGTATGTATGTATTTATATTTTTAAAAATTTTAAAAAATAGAAAAATATATGAAACAATAATTACCAGTTTTCTAAAATTATCCGATTCGTTTATAATTTTGGAAAATTAAAATTTTTTATTTTCTGTGAAAGTTTTAGAAAAATTATTGAACTAACCACGTTCCTATTCTTGATAGAATTTAGTTTATCCAATATTAATTGATAAACATTTCTAATAATTCATGGATAATATTAGTAACTTTCAACTCAAATTCGTGATTAGCTTTAACACCATTCACTTTGCTTTAAATTGTCCGTGGGTGGATTTGGGCTGGACAATCGTATGTGCCACATATAGCAATGAAGATAAACATGGGGATTTTCCATTTATACCCCTTAAGGAAGATGTTATCTACTAAAACGTATAAAGGGAAGTGGCTCGTGATATGGTTGGGACGAAGGGGCTAGGCTGTAAAAGTGCAAAAAGTTTATTACAAGTCACGCGTCTCCGCGATTTGCAGCCACCGACGGCCATTAATTCCCCCATTATCCACTCACCGATCATAATTATCCTCTTCACCATCCACGTCATCATTCATGATGTCACCCTTTTGTAATTCACACAAAATTTAATATATATATATATATATATATATATATATATATATATATATATATATATATATATATATATATATATATATATATTAGAACGGCAAATCTATCCTATTCCTACTCCTAAGCTACTCCTTGTTATGTTAGTGTCAGGGTTTGAACTCATGACCTCCTTGTTAGTATATCACATTGTTAGCCAAGTGGGCTAGCCCCAACTTGTTTAAAAGATATATACAATTGAAATAGCAAACAACAGTCTTATTTTTGTTATTTTGAAAGTTGATTTAATTTTGACTCAATTAAGTCATTGAATTTACCAATTGTATTATTTTGTTGTTTGATAGTCTAGATTTTTAAATAGCTGATCACCAAGTATATTAAAACAGTAGTTGAATGACTTAATTGACATAAAAACATTAGTCTAGGGGTTTGACGTTTTATAACTACAAATTTTTAATATAAAAAGTTTATTTCATACATTTTAGTGAATACAAGTCGTGTTGGTAGGTTACTTACCCAAAAATTTATTAGTTTGTTTAAAAAAAATATTTTTAATCAAATTTTAAATAAAAATCCTTGGTATACAGCAGCGACTTGTCGTTGTTTATTGCTCATCTAAATTCGAGGTCTAAGATTTTCAGTGACAATATTTCCCACTCACACTACAACTGCATTGCAAAATTTGCAATTTTCAATATATTTGTATTAAGTTTTCAGGAATGATATGTTGTTGCAAAAAGTTTTCTACCACGAAAAACATTTATCGTCACTATATGGTCCGTTAATGATAACCATTTTCTTGTAATGAGTTGATAACACGTTTGATGCTTAGCTATTAAAAGTTGTTTGTGTGGTAGTAGAGGATAAGATCATAACAAACTGGGAACGACGATATATACAAGCAACTTAGACAATGGGCCATGTGAATATATTGACTAATTTGTTCAACCCTAAACAAATCAACTTTTGAGGTGGTCAATGTGTGAAAAGAAATACAAGCATTCATGCCTCAATACGAAATAAAAACGTACCAATATTTAAAAAATAAATGTATACTTTTGACCCACTAGTTATCATGGTCAATTTTCATCATAAAACATAAATAATAACATTAGCTAAATTATATATATATATATATATATATATATATATATATATATATATATATATATATATATATATATATATATATATATATATATATATATATATATATATATATGGTCTGGTTCCGGTGATGACTCTTTTTTCGGTGAGGACTTGCGAGGACACCTTAAAAAAGTTGAAAAAAATATAAAAAAAATACAAATCATAAAATCGAGAATAGTACTATATCATTATCAAAAAAAAATTTGAAAAAAAAATTTGCATCATTGCAAAACGTAATGATGCAATTTTTCTGTTTTTATTTTGGATCATTATTTCATTATAAAAAAAATAATGATCGAAAAGTTTTTTTTGAATCTTTTTTTTCTCCGATATAGTACTATGATTCATTTTATTATTTATATTTTTTTTATATTTTTTTTCAATTTTTTTAAGGTGTCCTCGCAAGTCCTCACTTTAAGAAGAGTCTTCACCCGATCATGATTATATATATATATATATATATATATATATATATATATATATATATATATATATATATATATATATATATATATATATATATATATATATATATATATAGGGTCCGGATCTGGTGAGAACTTCAATTTTGGTGAGGACTGCGAGGATAATTCTCGTCCACTCATTTCCTTAAGAGCAATAACGTCAAACGTAATTATTAGATTTGGTGTAATCGCATGCGGCGCTCGTCCATTGAACGTAATACGAATTCGAGGATATAATCATATGTTACTCACGTCCGTACAACATAATTTAGCCGGGTTTTTTTATTTTTTTCGTTATTATTATTATTTTAAATATTATTTTTAGTTTTTTTTCAGTTTTTTATTTTTTCAGTTTTTTGTTTTTATTTTAATTTTTTTCAGGTTATTTTTCAGTTTTTTTTTTCTTTTTACGTTTTTTTTCCAGTTTTTTTTTATTTTTTTTACTTTTTCATTGTATGTTTTTTCACTCGTTTTGGATCATAACGAATTTTGGATCTTGGATCATAACGAATTTTGAATATTGGATAATAAGTTTTGGATCATAAAACATATTTTGGTTTTAATATTTTTGGATCATGTATATTTTTTGCTATATTGATAAGTTTTGATTCATAAAATAATTAGTTACAACTTGTTGAATCATAAAACATATTTTGGTTCTTAATATTTTTGGACCATGTATTTTTTTTTGTTGCTATTTTGATAAGTTTTTACTTAAAAATATAAAATTAAACACTTAAAAAACCTTGTTTTCAAAAAATTCTTTTTGCAAACTTATTAATATAATATCTACAATTATCCTTTAAATTTTCATAATTTTTAGAGAATTTGTTTTTAATTTTTGATTTTTTATAAAAATAAAAAATAAAAAATATATTTTTTTTCAAATTTTCATGATGGTGCTTCTTTTGTAGAGAATAAATTTTAAGAACTATGGTTTTAAAAAAAAATTACAAAGAAAAAAAAGTTATGGACCAAAAACAAAGTTGTTGGAATAAAAAAACCCAGCAAACGAGATTGTGACAAGTGTCGCAATGGGGGTGGGGTACACGATCAAATTAACATATTACCCTTATTAATTTGTCTTATCCACCCATTAGTTTAATTTTTAGGCAATTAGCCCCCTAAGCTTTTAAGATGTGTCAATTTTTTCACAATTAATCTTAGTCATCCATTTTTCAAGATTAGAGTTCCAAATTTGTCGTCACAGTCCTTATCAAAATTGGAGTCCTCACCCGATCCTAATTATATATATATATATATATATATATATATATATATATATATATATATATATATATATATATATATATATATATATATATATATGAAAAAAAAATCATATTTTTGGTTTTTATTAACTCGGATTTTAGAAAATTGAAAAATATTAATTTTTTTAATTAGATATTTAGAATTTAAAAAATATAATATTTACAGTGTATATATACATATTTGTATATGCGATTTTTTTAATACAATGTATATATGCATAATGAGATTCTAAGATGTGAAATTTTCTAATAAAATACATATATGCATATTTAAGTTTTTACATTATATTTCCAGGAAATGCATACATGCACATCTAATAATATTTCGTAAAAAACACACGAAAAATATTAGTATTTTATAATATTCGGATATCATACTACTAATTTATTAAAAACAATAATATACAACCGTTTTAACATTACATACAAATATAGAAAAATACAATGACAATTCATGATATCTTCGTCTCTCAGATTTTCAATTTTCACTTCTTCAAAATGCTCATCTTCAAAATCTGCAATACCATTAATAAAAATTAATATACATTTAATACACACATGCACGTATCTTTTTGTACATATATTCGCACTTGAACAGACGTATGCACATGTATATCTACACATATGCATAAATGCATATGTGCATATATGCACATGCACACATATACATAAATGCATATGTTATAGTATTCACAGTTTAATAACTGGAAATTTTATTATATTGTTAAAAATAAGAAAATTAATTAAGTTTGATGTATTTTCACATATAAAACAAGTGTGAAAAAACAAAAAAAATGAAAAAAAAACATGATTCTTAATGTGTGAATAACAGTTCTTATATATATATATATATATATATATATATATATATATATATATATATATATATATATATATATATATATATATATATATATATAGACACACACACACGATAGATGAAGCCAGATCACGAACCCAATCCTAAACCTTCGACCTCCCATCTAACGCAAACCCGCGTGGGCAGGCCGACGGCCCCCTTCTGTAACATCTGTGTTTTGGGCCTTGGAGTTTTGGGCTTAAACCGACGAAATAAAACTTACTCTGTAAATAAGGAAAACAAACAAATAAATAAACTTAACATTTTGTTATATATTTATATGATGAATAAATGAGCCAAATATAGTTTTAAACTCAAATTGTAACCAAATGTGAGAAATTTTGTCATAAGGACTAAAAGTGTCAATTTGGCCAAACTTACCCTAAGTAGATTTGACTAGTCATGGGTTTAGAAAAATTAGAAGATATATTAAAGGAATTGAAGTGGAGTTTAAATTAGGTCTAATAATTCTTTGAATTTCATTAAGGATCTAAATTGTAAAGAAAATTGTGAAAGGGACCATTTATGTCAAGTTAGGAAACTAAGGGTTAGTGTTGACTTAGTCAATGACTCATGTACAATAAATAATTTTATTTGGGGCATAAGTGTGAACATAGAGACTTCTAGTTAGAAGAAATGGACTTTTTAGGTGTTGGGTGAAAAAGGATCAAACTATACGGACTAGTTTTGCCAATTGTGAAAGATATCAAGTTTTTGATGGGGGTTTCCCCCATTTCAGCCACAATCACGTTTTTGAGAGAAGGAGAGGGAGAGAGTGGCGATTTTGAGAGATCATGGAGGATAAGACGCTAGAGTTTGAAGATTGATCAAAGTTCTTGAAGAATTCAAGCAATCAAAGGAAGGAGATATGTTGTAGTGACTTGGATGTGAGACTAAGGACTTGAGCTAACACTCAACTAAGATGATTTGATGGATGGGATGATGTCTAGGAGTGCTTCCAAATGCATCAACCCGTGTGTTGAGCTAATGTTGACTCGTTAATTGACCTTGGGTGAGTTTACCGGGAGTACACATCCTTCCCACTATCATTTGTATGTGGTATCAATTACTTTTCATGCATGTTATTATGTGCAATGTGTTATATGATTACTACTTGTGTATTGCATGAAAATGAGTTTCTAAAGATGATAATGATGTTTTGAAAGACGTTTTGAGCATCCTATTTGTGCATTGCATTGTATATAGGATGGGATTGACCGTGTGAGCCCTTGAGACCGAGTTTTGCCCTTTTCTCATTTAAAGAGGGTGAGTATGAGTTTTACCCTTCTCTAAAATAAAAAGGATGATGAGAGTTTGTTCCCGACAATAAGGAACCGCATGAGGGAGTTGCTAATCCTCATGGGGCTGGTGTGATGGCCACTAGTTCTAGTTTAACCTATACGGGGATCAAGTGACATGCTTTGTACGTGTCATTTGTGAACTTAGGTAGGTGCCATTGGGGTGAGTTGGACTTTTATGAGATGGACGTGGGTTGGGATACTTGCATCATGCATTACATTTGCATATCATAACTATCTATTTTGAGTAAACCTTTATGATGTTTTAAATAACTTTTGAAGTGTGTGTTAAAACTATTTTTGGGGGTTTGTCCCGAGTGTGGTAGTTCAATACCCATTCGAAATAGGTCAACCTCAGGTAAACTCACTAGGCATTTCAATTGCCTAACTTATTTTGATGTGTACTCAGGTTGAGGAGTTTAGATGACTTTAGAAGAGATGGACGTTTAGAAGGCCACGATTTGTGTGGTTTCATTTAAGCTGTGTAATGGTATTTGAATTGTTACAACCTCGCTACTTTATAAACTAAAATGTTTTATCTAAAATGGGACCAAACGATGTTTTCCGAAACTTAAACATAAATTATTTCTCATTAAACCCCATGTGTTTTAAAAATGGTTTTGAGAGAAGATGACTTATTTGAAGATGTTGAAATTGAAGTTTTCACTAAAGAATGATTTTTGGAACAATGATGATAAACCATGGGTTAAAATGATGTTTTATAAAAAGCCTTAAGCGATGGTGTTTCACCTTCGAACCCACTCTCCATCTAGTGTGAACCCACCACTTCTCCGTCCACCCTAACCCATATGCCTAGATTCAATAATGGAAGAGAATGTATATTAACTGTTAGGAATTACATTGTATATATTTATATATTTATTCAGCCTCACTTATTTTTGTTGAAATTTCAATTTTTTTAAGTAAGGGAAAATGACTTATAAGGTTAATGAATTTTATCATATGTACACATTTAGTACTTTATCTTTTTTCATTATACACATATGACCATTAAACCTTTTGTTTTGTACACATTTAGTCATTTATGTTTTTTTACGCATATGACCATTCGACTTATTTTTTTCGTACACATATAACCACTGAACTTTTATTTTTGTACACTATGACTATTAACACAAGTGACTAAATGTGTACACAAAAAGAAATTTTAATAGTGTGTACAAAAAAACATAAGTGACTAAATGTGTACAAAACAAAAAGATATAATGGTCATATGTGTACAAAAAAAAAGACAATGACCAAATGTGTACTTACGATAAAGTTTATTACCCTTATTAGATATTTCCGCTTTAAGTAATTCAAGATACTTATCATATTGTTATGTTATATATTGTATTGTAATAAAAGTATTATACATAAAAACACATTTCAATCCACTGTATATTGTTTTGTTACCTCTACAAGCTGTTATTATCAGTGTTGCAAAATATGTTAGACGCTCCCAGGTCGGTGGACTAGCAAGTAGTGAATACTCGGCTAGGCGGGGAGTACTCAGCGAGTACTCGGATAACGTAAATTATAAAACTATTACTTTAGGGTAAATTATATATATGTCAAATATTATGAGTTCATTGAAATTTATAACAAAATAGGTGAATATCAGTAACAATGACACAAGTTTAAATGTTAAAGTGTTACAACTTTTCCAAAAATTGATATTCATTATTTCGACTTTAATATTAAAGTAGTCATATAATCTTCGTTTTCCACGTTAGCTCTGTATTGTTCATTGATGTTAAGTTCATCTGATTCATAATCAATTTGTTCATTTACTTCATTTTCATCATCGGACACAAATTCTTCCTCATCAAGTTCTCTCAATCTAGAGTTTATTCGATTTTGTAAAAATTCATCGTCTCCCATGGCTTCACTAAACTCATCAAATTCATCCACAACATCACCTTCGATAATCCGATCATGAGACGCACTGGTACCGTTCGCTTGTAGTTCTTCGATATCCATAGTTTTTCATTTGGTATCATGTCATTGTCAAGTCCTAAATCAAATTTTTTTTTATAAATAATCACTTTTATAAATAAATGCAATAGAAATATCAATACAAATAATATCATTTTGTGAAAAAGTTCTAACTATAGATCTTACTAATTAACAAGTTTTTTTTTAAAAAAATTGGTTTTGAAAAAGCTTTCACCATCGGTTATTAAAATTATAAGAGATTTTTATTTGAAAAAGCTTTTGATAAAACTCCTAATGTAAATGCTTTTATAATAAAGTATCGGTTTTTATATAACGACGATTATTACAAATTGTTATCATCAAATCTCAATTCAAATTTGAAACTAACATATAATTACTATTGCTGATAAACAATTAATATCAGGTATAAAAGCGCATAAAATGGAATAAAAAAACACATAACAAATGTTTAATGAGGTTTATTTGTGTCTATTCATGATTTTTGGTTTAAATATTTCATTGTAATATATTTTGTTAAATAGTGAATTGGGAATTAAAACCCGTATGAATAGTAAACACGCGCGTCGCGGCCCATTAAGTGTCCGCGTCGCGTGGGCCGTGAACAGCTAGGGTACGGCTAGGGTTTCTTGTAATGCCTATAAATATAAAGGCTGGTCATTAGGGTTTAGTGCTGTTGGTTGTCAAGTCTGAAGTCAGTAGTCAGAAGAGGTCGATTTACTAGCAATCTAGGTACGCTCTGTAACACCTGTATTTAGTTCTGGAATAAAGAATACTCTCTCCTGCCCGTGGACGTAGGTCATCTTGGACCGAACCACGTAAATCTCTGTGTCGATACTTTGTGTTTATATTTCCGCATTTATATTCTCGTTATTATTCCTGGGCAATAGGCTATAGATTTAGGTCTATTTTCTAACAAGTGGTATCAGAGTCGCGGTTTCAGATCTGTAGTGTTATAGATCTGTGTATATTTGCGGTTTTAGGTCTGAGTGATTTAGATCTGGTTGTAGTTCTGGTTGATTGAAGTCGGTAGTAGATCTAGGGCTTACGGCCTCGCCGCGTCGCGTTTGTTGAAAAACCGCGTCGCGCCTGTTGAAGGATCGCGTCTGTTGAGGACCGCATCTGTTCAAGCCCGCGTCGCGCCCTGTTGGAGTCCGCGCCGCGGCGACGACGAGCAGTAAGCAGTTTCGGATTTACTTGTTTATCAAAGACTACAAGGATCGGTTGATTGAAGATGTCATCTCACAAGTTCGATTTGGAGAAGTTCAATGGCTCGAATGATTTCACTTTGTGGAAGGTTAAGATGAAGGCTCTTTTGGTTCAACAAGGATGCGCAGTTGCAGTGGAAGGAGAATATGAAAAGGACACGACAGATGCTGTGAAGAAGGAGATCGAGGGGAAAGCACATAGTGCTATTCTTTTGAGCTTGACGGATGAGGTGTTGAGGGAAGTTGTTGATCAACCCACTGCTGCCGGTATTTGGAAGAAGCTTTGTGATACGTATCAGAACAGTTCTTTGACAAATAGGCTGTATCAAAAGCAACGGTTGTACACTTTCCGGATGGCAGAAGGAACCCAAGTAAAAGACCATCTTGATTCTTTCAATCGTATTATTCTAGATCTTCAAGGAGTAGGAGTAAAGATTGATGATGAGGATCAAGCCCTTATTTTGTTATGTTCACTGCCGAATTCACATGAGAATTTTGTTGATACTATGTTGTATGGAAGAACAACAATTACTGTGAATGATGTGAAGGATTCTCTGCTGTCCAAGGAACTCAAACGTAGAGTTCCTGGGAATGAGGAGACATCCGGTTCAGGTCTGTTCGTTGGCAGAGGAAGGACATCGGATAAGAAAGATGGTGGAAATCGGAGTAAGTCACATTCAAAATCGAAAGTTTCTGCAAAAGTCAAGTGTTATAACTTCAAGAAGAAGGGTCACTTCAAGAGAAATTGTCCATTGCTGAAAGGGGGAAGGGAGAAAATAGCAACAATGGCAGTGCGGCTATTGTTCAGGATGGTTCTGAAGAAGAAGACATAGGTGATGTGTTGACTGTTTGTACATCTAGTTTTGTTGATGCTTGGGTCTTGGATACTGGGGCATCTTATCATATGACTTTCCATCGTGACTGGTTCGAATTTTTTAGAGACTTGAAAGGAACGGTGAAGTTGGGAGATGATTTGGTTGCTCAGGTCAAAGGAAGCAGTACGGTACAGATTATGATGCACGATGGTATGGTCAGAAAGCTTGATTGCTAGTATGTTCCGGATCTTCGTAAGAACTTAATTTCTCTTACTACTTTAGCAAAGAATGGGTTGAAATACTCTGGTGAAGATGACTGGCTGAAGGTCACCAAGGGCTCTCTAGTAGTTATGAAAGGAAAGGTGTAGAAAAGTGGGGTTCCTGTCTTAGAATGAAAATCGGTTAGGGGAACAGTGGCGATTACTCAATCCTTAGAGAGTAGTAATGATAAGACATAGTTGTGGCATAGAAGGTTGGGACATATGAGTGAGAAGGGTATGTCAATTCTGAGCAAACAGGGGTTGTTTGGTGGTGAGCTAACGGGAAAACTCAACTTTTGTGAAGCTTGTGTCAAAGGCAAGCAACGCAGGGTGAAGTTTAGTTTGGGTAAACACACAAGCAAGAAAATCCTGGAGTACATTCATTCAGATTTGTGGGGTCCCTCTCCGGTTGAGTCACATAAAGGTCATCGATACTTTGTGACTTTCATTGATGACTACTCAAGGAAGGTTTGGATATATTTTCTAAAGACTAAATACGAAGTGTTTGGGAAGTTCAAGGAGTGGAAGACGATGATTGAAAAACGGACCGGAAAATCTGTCAAGACACTCAGAACTGACAATGGGTTGGAGTTCTGCAATGCCCCGTTTGACAACTTTTGCAAGGCAGAAGGTATAGTGAGGCATCACACTATACGGCACACACCATAACAGAACGGAGTGGCGGAACGGATGAACCAGACACTGTTAGCGCGTGCTAGAAGCATGCGGTTATATGCTGATTTATCGAAGAAATTCTGGGCGGAAGCAGTTAATACTGCTTGCTATCTGGTGAACAGATCACCATCAACTGCAATCGACTTTAAGACTCCTCAAGAGGTATGGTCTGGAAAACCCTCTGATTATTCTGGTTTATGTATATTTGGTTGTCCGGCTTATGCTCATGTTAATGATGGTAAACTTGAGGCGAGGGCAATGAAGTGAATATTTCTAGGGTATGCACATGGAGTGAAAGGTTATCGTCTGTGGTGTACAGAAGAAGAGAGAACTCCAAAATTTATTAATAGCAGAGATGTGACCTTTAATGAATCTGCTATAGTGAACCAAAGAGGAGGTGATACAAGTCATGTAGGGAAAGATCAGGGTGCCAACCAGAAGGTGGAGTATGTCACACAAATTGTAACACCCCGTCCCATATATAACATTTAATAAAACAATTCACGTGTTAAACTTCTCATAAAAAAATTTCGTTACAATATGGGGTGTTACAAGCTCAATACATTACCACAGTTTAAGGAAATAGGTACATACTCTGATCAATCTGGGACTCCTGTTCCTCTAATGCATCTTCTACCCTTTCACACTGTTACCTGAGTACATAGCATTTTAAAAAAACATACGTAAGACATACGTCTCGTGAGTAGTACGGGTTTAGACCCAAAACAATTTCTCGTATTCTAAACATTCCAAATTTTCAAATTTATTCAATTTCCTATGAGCGCACCCATAGGTATTCCTTATTATTCATGAGCACATTCCTACGAGCGCACCCGTAGGTTTTATACGAGACGCACCCGTATAACTTCTTCCTCAATAGCATGAAACGAATTCATCTACCAAGGTAAGACAACTACTTCGCGACGGGAGGTACCATCCCAGTAGTGTCTTTTTGCCACCCCTACCGCAGCTGGCCGTGGTCTTTATCCGGATACTTCTCAACTCATCTACATGGGCTCAATCACTTTATTACTTCCTTGTATTTCTCCTTTATCTTTTGTATACATTATACTTACCATTTCATGGTATCATTACCAATTTCACAAAACCAATTCCAATTCCATAAAGCCATTTCTGTTTCCATTAAACCATTTCAATTTCTATAAAACCATTTTTGACTCATAAAACATTGTGTATAAAAATTCATTTCTTTGCATAAAACCCATTTTGCTATGTACCCAAAAATCCACATACTACTCACCTTGACTAGTTAGAGAAGTCTAACTAGAACCCTCCTTTGCCTCGTCCCTCCTATTCACGATCTTCTACTCCTTAAGTACCTAAGGAGTTTATTCACATTTTTATTAATAACATGTTATACTTTATTAGTATGTATAGACCACTGATTTCAAACCTCCCTAGACCCATATCACAATATGGTTGTGACATTCATTAATTCACTTATCCTCTTCTTTGATACTTTCAATTATCCCTTACATGGTATATTGTTGCCCATTATACCCTTGGAAAGTCATGCACTCAACTTAACATTATTTTTCATGTTTTATATCATATTAACCTTATGGTATCAATTGGGGATCAAATGGATAGGCCTAGCATCAAATTACACTTTATTTTGCCACTGCAGTGGGAGCACGACTCGTGCATATTTTGCACTACAAAGAGCACGACTCATGCTCCTCTATAAACAACTTTCTTTTGTTCCCAGGTAGTGCACGACTCGTGCTAACCTAAGGGTTAAAATGCACGACTCGTGCATGACCTGCAGAGACCAGTTTTAGTCCGATTTTTGTCCTGTAATTCACTAATTTCTCATATTAAGTTCTTTATGACTCACTTAATCATTTTAGACTCATTCCAGAACCAAAAGCCATCATTTAAACATGTCTTTTAACCATGGAATCACTGATTCCATCCAAATTCATGAAAATGTCATTTCTAGAGTTTTGACACCAAAAATTGAATTTACTTCAAATTAACTATCAATACTAGTTTCTTTCATCTATTCTATCATATTAAACTCACTTTAGCCACTGAAATCATCTTTGATCACAAGGACCCGTGAACTAGGGTTCTTGGCCAAAATCATGATTTCCCCAATTTAACCATATCTTTTGATTTAAGTAGAATTGCTTGATAATTCAAGCTTGTTTAGATGAAAAGACTCATAAAACATATTGGATTGCAACTGAATTTTTAGTTTCCAAATTACCCCGTGAAGAATTCGTGTGCTAGAAGTCAAGAACTTAGTTACTAACCTTCTTTAAGCTTGGGAAATCTTAAATTCCAAACAACACTTCAATTCCCGAGTCACTCTTCTCGTGAGTTTCCAGAGACCATGCCTTCAAGCTCCCTCTCGATCCTTCTGAAATGTTCTGGGAACTTATGGGGAATTCTTCCCCTAATTATAATTCTCATATTTGCAATTTACCCCCCTCCAGTCCCAATTCTTATGTTTTGGCACTAAAAATCAAATTTTATCACAATCTAGATTTCATTTGTTACTAACTCAACCCCACATTACATTTTCTTAACATAATGGTCATTTTTAGGTCAAATGACCATTTTACCCTTTTTGGTCAAATTTCACTATTCATGTATTAAAAGTCCAAATTTTTACATAAGCCTTTATTTCTTACATTCTTACTCCATAAACATCAATTTATTTTACATTATGGTCTTATAACATGGTAAAAGACCATTTTGCCCTTTTTCCATAGTTTTACTATTACACCCGACTATTTTACATTTTATTACCCAAAACTTCACACATGTTCATTTGATGCCTTTTACCAAAAATTTTAGGGTTCTTACAATCTCCCCTCATTGGGAGGATTCCGTCCCCGGAATCATTTCGTTTTTTTTTTCATAATATGATTATCTTTTCATTACATATACTTTTTATCTTTGAGAAAATAACCTTTTATTTCCTCAACTTGTTAATTTCTTATTTCATGCCCAAAACTTTCCAAATAATTTTCCTAGAATTTGTGGTTTTAGAAGTTATCCCACTTCTAAATTTTCTTCTTATAATCAATATATTCTTATAAATGAGTATCTTTTTAAACTTTACATCTTCCCAAATAACCAAAATATCTTTTTGGTCATTTTACTCTCTTTTCATTATAATATTCAAAATACTTATAATAATTTAGACCTTACTTTCATGATATGACCAAAAGACCCTTCGATCCTTTTATCTGTTTTTTTTCTCACTTTTTAGTCACTCAATCATGCCTCATACTCTATATTCTTGTTACATTCATTCTTATCTCATTTCATTGATATACCAAATCCCTTGATACAGCTCGCTTTATAAAATAGTTTTATACTTCTATTGTTTTAGCAAAAATAGCATTCTACTTTATAAATTTTTCCATATCTTTATTAGGACACGTGGGATTATACTCATTACATTCTTTACTTAAATTTTTTTTCCAAAGTCCTTACATAATCCGTAATTATACAAAATTCACAAATTATTTTCTTTATAAAATTTTGTCCCTTAATGGACACTCACTTAGACAAACCCCTCTTTTTTTTTTTTTTGTAAAACTTCCACACTCTTCTCATATTTCACTTTATATTATTTAGGTATTTCCACTCTTCTCTATTTCTATTAACAACTCCCATCTTATTATCACTTATAAAAATGATGTATTCTTTTCCCTTTTTTCTACACTTTACATCTTCACTTTTCTGTTTGAGGCAGAATCTGTCGAAACAGTACACCTCTTATATGAATTCGCATTTCTCACTTTCGAGGAGCCAAAACGACATACCGCTTTTTGTATTGAGTAACTAGATATCCTTAAGTGTCATTTTATGTATAATACATGCTTTTTGGCTTTATAGTTTTATACAATTTTTACTATCGGAGTTGTCCTATTGTTGCTGTCCAATTTCCATTACTCTTACTTTCATCACCCTTACCACATAATTATAGGATTCATTTAACTTTATTCTATCTTCCATACATTTCCACTATATTGTTATCTTCTTCTTCTTAACTCATATGGGCTACTTCCATGAATACATATCTTATATCCAGTGATACTTATAGTATTTTAGGATCTTGATTTATTAATAATTCAAACGTTACTCTCGTCCTTATCCTTGTAGTTTTACAAAATCTCAATTCCGTGTACCTCTCACTCATTTCCTGTACATTATATACAATACTTTCACAGTTTCTTAACCTATATCACTTTTTACTTGTATTACTTTTACATTTTAGCGTATTGACATTCTAATTACTTCTTTCGTCCACTCTTGTTACTTATGAGGTTTTGTTCTCATTTTCTCATTATTCTTATTATTATAAATATGTCTTTCTCGTTCCTCAATTTTCTTACAATACTTTTATAGGTACATTTGTTTTTTTTTCTTTGTTGGGTACCCCATGTTCCATTCCCACACTAATATTTTATGTCTTAATACTTCCCTGCAATACTTATTTTCCTCTTTAGTGCTTAATCCAACACTTTATTTTCTTACTTATCCCTTCTCCACCGGTCCTTTAATTGTCTACTATGGTTGATTTTTTTTAAAATAATTTATAATGTCCCATATATTCCTGCATATGATCACTCACACTTTCATAATAATTATCTTCTTATGGTATAGACAGATTTCATATATCATATTTATTAGCTAAGTGGTCGCAAGTATCCACTCTTTAAACTTCCGCCCCACCTTAGGCTTTTACACATAGACTTTGTATATTTCTTCTACCTCTTGATTATTATTTGGTAATCTGACTCTTTTGTTACATATAATATTTTATGTCCTCAAGCTAAACTTCATTCATTTTCATTTTTTTTATACATACTTCACATAGTTTCATGATTATTTTCTGAGTTTAACTAACGAAACTTGCCAACAATTCAATTACCAACTTTATATGCTTTTGATCCCATTATGGTTCCAATTGGACACTGAGATGCAAGCCATGGTCTCAAACCCCCTTTTAAACGTATATTTACAAGTTTTTTAATTATATAATGTACTCGTATACATATACCTAATTCCCTTTTTCGTTTAATTGCTTTGATTAAGAATTTCGTCCATTTTTTTTAAAACTTTATCATACGTACTTCTACGTATTACTTTCTAGACTTTGGGGCCCAAATTCCTTTTATCACATTTTTTATCATTACTCTCTATGTGTCATGAGGCTATATGCCCAACACATGACCTTATTCTTTCCATATTTCATTTAGGACTTACTTCTTATATTCCTTTAAATCATGCTCAACTCCCATTCTTTTCTCATTGTCTTTCTTTCCTTTGTATTTCAAGGCTGTATAACAAATTCATTTTCTCACTTCTTTACTTCATACTTTATAGTATTCCGGGTAAGGTATCTATTTCATAATTCCCCGTGTACTTTTATTTATTCCCGTATGTAAGCATATATACAATTATACACTCTTCCTTACGTTCCATCATTACTAACCATGTACTGACCATATCTAATAATCTTTGGATACCTTTGCTAATTGTTTTCATTCATATTCGGAAAGGGAAATTTCCTGTCTGTTCATTATCGTTCTTATCTTTTCTTTAATTCTTTTTCTAATACTTATCTAGACATTTAATTTTATTTCTTTCCTCATATTATTTATGATTCTCGGTCATCATTCTCACATTCTTTCGGTTACCCTTTTTATCATTGACATTTCTTCTTATACTTATTTCATATGATTACTAAATCTGATTCCAACGACCATTTTTCTCACCACCGTTTTTCTTTAATAACTTTCTTTATATTCCTCTCATTATCTTCATCGTTTATTTTATCCTTAATTTCTCGCCTAACACTTGGTTAGGCATTCAACCTCCATTACTCAACTCATTTTCTTTTTATAATAATGCAAAATATTCACAACCTTCAATAGTTTTCCATTTCCTTCCCATTCAGGTAACTTACTATATTATATTACTCTCTGTATCATTGTATTTATGACTTAATTATTTATTCCAATCCATTAGATGCATTTACTTATCATATTTCCTTCGGGTTAGCAAATCACGACTTCCCATCCTTAAATTTTCATTCCTGTCTTTGATTCCTTATCTAATACTTAATTAAGTATTTTACTTTAATTTTATAACAACATGTTTGATTACAGCTCCTAGTAATCATACTGTAATTCCTTGGTTGTCCCTAGGAGACACTTCATATTACTTTTTAATATTTATTCTTTACCCTTTCATACAGTCATTAAGTTTGTCTATAATTTTTAAAACCCAACTCATTTTCTTCTGTTTCCCAATTAAATGACATTCTTCTTTCCTTTAGGAATTTTGTTCATATATATATATATATATATATATCTATATATTCATATCCTTTTCCCCAATCTTTATTTCTTTGATCATTGCTGTGCTACTACTTTTATTCTCATTCCATAATCATAATTCTTTTCCGTTAGACAACGGAATTTTCAGTTATACACTTTCCTTGATATTTGTGCTACATACCCCATTTCTCCCCGTTCAAAAATTATCGATATATTTATATCTTCTGGTTATGTCCCTTTTACTGTTTCCTTTCATACTGTTGCATGTCCCATTACGTATACTTTACATTATTTTTCATATGGTATGGTGGTTATTACAACCACATATTTGGATTCTTACCCTTTTTACACCCCTGTTATATTAATTTCAACTCTCTCTTCGTTCATACTTAGTAGTAGTTCACATATAGAATATGGGGTTTTCCCCCACTTCATAACTCATACTAATTATTTCACCTTTAATACTTTTCAAATATTACTTTAGTATTTTTAGGCATACTGGATTCTATTGCACAGGTACTCTAAACCTATGTCCCCTCACACCTCCTCCACTCATCCCTTACAGTTTCACATGTTTCTCGTATGATTCCGCCAGACTCAAGTATATATCCTGTGATTATGATAGTACGGGCCCATATTATTATAACCACTTATACATACTTGCTTCCAGCTTTACCACCAAGACTCATGCTCCACTGTTTTGGGTTTACTCCCTCTTTTCCTTACTTACAACCTCATAGTTACGTATGTACCCTACTTAACTCCTACACAGTTTAAGTCTAGGCTCAAGTATTGACACCTAGTTCACTTAAACTATGGCTCTGATACCAAATTTGTAACACCCCGTCCCATATATAACATTTAATAAAACAATTCACGTGTTAAACTTCTCATAAAAAATTTCGTTACAATATGGGGTGTCACAAGCTCAATACATTACCACAGTTTAAGGAAATAGGTACATACTCTGATCAATCTGGGACTCCTGTTCCTCTAATGCATCTTCTACCCTTTCATACTGTTACCTGAGTACATAACATTTTAAAAAAACATACGTAAGACATACGTCTCGTGAGTAGTACGGGTTTAGACCCAAAACAATTTCTCGTATTCTAAACATTCCAAATTTTCAAATTTATTTAATTTCCTATGAGCGCACCCATAGGTATTCCTTATTATTCATGAGCACATTCCTACGAGCGCACCCGTAGGTTTTATACGAGACGCACCCGTATAACTTCTTCCTCAATAGCATGAAACGAATTCATCTACCAAGGTAAGACAACTACTTCGCGACGGGAGGTACCATCCCAGTAGTGTCTTTTTGCCACCCCTACCGCAGCAGGTCGTGGTCTTTATCCGGATACTTCTCAACTCATCTACATGGGCTCAATCACTTTATTACTTCCTTGTATTTCTCCTTTATCTTTTGTATACATTATACTTACCATTTCATGGTATCATTACCAATTTCACAAAACCAATTCCAATTCCATAAAGCCATTTCTGTTTCCATTAAACCATTTCAATTTCTATAAAACCATTTTTGACTCATAAAACATTGTGTATAAAAATTCATTTCTTTGCATAAAACCCATTTTGCTATGTACCCAAAAATCCACATACTACTCACCTTGACTAGTTAGAGAAGTCTAACTAGAACCCTCCTTTTCCTCGTCCCTCCTATTCACGATCTTCTACTCCTTAAGTACCTAAGGAGTTTATTCACATTTTTATTAATAACATGTTATACTTTATTAGTATGTATAGACCACTGATTTCAAACCTCCCTAGACCCATATCACAATATGGTTGTGACATTCATTAATTCACTTATCCTCTTCTTTGATACTTTCAATTATCCCTTATATGGTATATTGTTGCCCATTATACCCTTGGAAAGTCATGCACTCAACTTAACATTATTTTTCATGTTTTTATATCATATTAACCTTATGGTATCAATTGGGGATCAAATGGATAGGCCTAGCATCAAATTACACTTTATTTTGCCACTACAGTGGGAGCACGACTCGTGCATATTTTGCACTACAAAGAGCACGACTCGTGCTCCTCTAAAAACAACTTTCTTTTGTTCCCAGGTAGTGCACGACTCGTGCTAACCCAAGGGTTAAAATGCACGAGTCGTGCATGACCTGCAGAGACCAGTTTTAGTCCGATTTTTGTCCTGTAATTCACTAATTTCTCATATTAAGTTCTTTATGACTCACTTAATCATTTTAGACTCATTCCAGAACCAAAAGCCATCATTTAAACATGTCTTTTAACCATGGAATCACTGATTCCATCCAAATTCATGAAAATGTCATTTCTAGAGTTTTGACACCAAAAATTGAATTTACTTCAAATTAACTATCAATACTAGTTTATTTCATCTATTCTATCATATTAAACTCACTTTAGCCACTGAAATCATCTTTGATCACAAGGACCCGTGAACTAGGGTTCTTGGCCAAAATCTTGATTTCCCCAATTTAACCATATCTTTTGATTTAAGTATAATTGCTTGATAATTCAAGCTTGTTTAGATGAAAAGACTCATAAAACATATTGGATTGCAACTGAATTTTTAGTTTCCAAATTACCCCGTGAAGAATTCATGTGCTAGAAGTCAAGAACTTAGTTACTAACCTTCTTTAAGCTTGGGAAATCGTAAATTCCAAGCAACACTTCAATTCCCGAGTCACTCTTCTCGTGAGTTTCCAGAGACCATGCCTTCAAGCTCCCTCTCGATCCTTCTGAAATGTTCTGGGAACTTATGGGGAATTCTCCCCTAATTATAATTCTCATATTTGCAATTTACCCCCCTCCAGTCCCAATCCTTATGTTTTGGCACTAAAAATCAAAATTTATCACAATCTAGATTTCATTTGTTACTAACTCAACCCCATATTACATTTTCTTAACATAATGGTCATTTTTAGGTCAAATGACCATTTTACCCTTTTTGGTCAAATTTCACTATTCACGCATTAAAAGTCCAAATTTTTACATAAGCCTTTATTTCTTACATTCTTACTCTATAAACATCAATTTATTTTACATTATGGTCTTATAACATGGTAAAAGACCATTTTGCCCTTTTTCCATAGTTTTACTATTACACCCGACTATTTTACATTTTATTACCCAAAACTTCACACATGTTCATTTGATGTCTTTTACCAAAAATTTTAGGGTTCTTACACAAATTCCAGGCAGAATGGTGATAAATGAATAACAGCATGTTGGTGATGATCAGCACAGACGTGATGAAACTCATAAACAACCCAATGAGGATCAGTCTGGTGATGCTGAGGCCGATAGTGAGAACGATGAGGATGAATCTATAGCAAGGAGAAGAGAGAAAATGAACACGAAGAAACCAGCTAGATATGCTGCATGTGTCACCAATGGTGATATTGGTTCTGTTGCATATGCACTAGCTGTTGGTGAAAACATTGGTACTGATGAGCCTCGGTCCTACAAAGAGGCGGTGGCAAGTAAAGAAGGATCAAGCTGGTTGATGGCAATGAATGAAGAGATGCAATCTCTTGAGAAGAATGAAACGTGGGATCTTGTTCCATTACCGAAAGGAGTCAAACCGGTTGGATGCAAATGGGTCTTTAAGAAGAAGGAAGGAATTCCAGGGGTTGAACCCGCAAGGTTCAAGGCACGGTTAGTGGCGAAGGGTTTTTCTCAAAAGGAAGGAATCGACTATCACGAGGTTTTGTCACCGGTCGTGAAGCACAAGTCAATTCGGGTTCTTTTGGCTATGGTGAGTGCGTTTAATCTGGAGCTTGAGCAGCTTGATGTCAAAACTGCATTTCTTCATGGAAGCTTGGAGGAGAAGATATATATATGTCACAGCCTGAGGGCTTTCCGGGTTCTAATAAGGATCATGTGTGTCTGTTGAAGAAGTCTCTTTATGGTTTGAAGCAGTCTCCTAGACAGTGGTACAAGAGATTTGATTCGTTTATGACTTCACATGGCTACATACGGAATCAGTTTGATAATTGTGTCTACTTGAAGCAGTTGTCCAATGGGTCCTTTGTTTATCTGTTGCTATATGTTGATGATATGCTCATTGCAGCCAAGGAGATGGTTGAAATTAATAACTTGAAGAAGCTTTTGGCAAGTGAGTTTGAAATGAAGGATTTGGGTGCAGCAAAGAAGATATTGGGGAAGGAGATTCAGAGAGACAGGAAAGCGGGGTTGTTATATGTTTCTCAGCAGAAATATATTGAGAAAGTCTTGCAGTCTTTCAGTATGGATCAGTCAAAACCAGTTGGAACTCCTTTGGCAGCGCATTTTAAATTAAACAGAAGTACTATACTAACTACAGATGAGGAAAAAGACTATATGAGTAGAGTTCCGTACTCAAGTGCAGTTGGAAGCCTTATGTATGCTATAGTCTGTACTAGACCTGATTTAGCACATGCAGTTAGTGTGGTTAGTAGGTTTATGAGTAATCCTGGGAAAGCTCACTGGGAAGCGGTCAAGTGGATCTTGCGATACTTGAAGGGGACTAAGGATATTTGACTGGTCTATGGTGGTAATACTCATAGTAACTTGGTGGGATATGCAGACTCAGACTATGGTGGCGACTTGGTGAAAAGGAGATCGCTCACGTGTTATATTTTCACTTTGTTTGGATGTGCAGTCAGTTGGAAGTCAACTTTACAATCTACAATTGCCTTGTCTACAACTGAAGCGGAATACATGTCAATGACTGAAGGTATAAAGGAGTGTATCTGGCTACATGGTTTGGTGGAGAGTCTGGGGTTGAAGGTGGAGAAGCATGTCTTGAACTGTGATAGTGAAAGCGCTTTGTGTCTAGCAAGGAATCCGGTTTATCATGAAAAGACAAAGCATATTGATATCCGGTTAAATTTCATTTGTGACATAGTTGAAGAAGACAAGTTCTTAATCTTGAAGATCGATACCAAGGTGAATCCGGCCGATATGTTGACGAAGTCGTTACCCAAGGAGAAGTTCGAGCTATGCTTAAACTTGGTTGATGTTCGCAGGAGGTAAGTCCCTACGGGGCAAGCTGGCAGGAGACGAGAGGAAGTTTTTTGGTTTCTAAAGCGAGATGGAGCTATGTTGAATTCGCAATTCAAGGTGGAGATTGTTAAATAGTGAATTGGGAATTAAAAACCGTAAGAATTGTAAACACGCGCGCCGCGGCCCATTAAGTGTCCGCGTCGCGTGGGCCGTGAACAGCTAGGGTACGGCTAGGGTTTCTTGTAATGCCTATAAATATAAAGGCTGGTCATTAGGGTTTAGTGCTGTTGGTTGTCAAGTCTGAAGTCAGTAGTCAGAAGAGGCCGATTTACTAGCAATCTAGGTACGCTCTGTAACACTTGTATTTAGCTCTGGAATAAAGAATACTCTCTCCTGCCCGTGGATGTAGGTCATCTTGGACCGAACCACGTAAATCTCTGTGTCGATACTTTGTGTTTATATTTCCGCATTTATATTCTCGTTATTATTCCTGGGCAATAGGCTATATATTTAGGTCTATTTCCTAACATATTTCAATTAACTAGTGAAATACAAAGACATATAATTTAATCTGGATAATAAGATGCTAAATTAAACTACTAGAAGTAATTAATGATATAACAATTAAAGTATGAAAAGTGTATAGATAGTATAAAACAGAAAAAAAAAAATTATTCAAATACCCTAAAAAAAAGTTTACTAATCAAATGGAACATAAGTAAACGGTAAACCTGACATGGACAAAAAATATAAAAAAATAATTAATCAAAAACCTAACATGGACAAAAAAGTTGTGAAACTAATCTAAAACAATATTGATATACTGTTAACTTTTTTCCGTAGAATCTATTAACAACTTAATACTTGATAATAAACAGTTAAATAAAATATTCTGAAATCCCTTAGTCGTAATCAAAACCTTTTTATATGGAATCGACAAAAAAATTAGTTACCGAACGGATCAATTTGAACCACGTAAAGACACATGCCAATAATAGAAACAGTTTATACATATCTTCTCAGATAAAAATCATATGCTTCATTTCAATATCGTGAATGATAATATATTTTTGGTCAAAGTATATGGGTTTGATCAAAATAAAGGTCGCATACTTTAAGATCATGGCTACGACTAAAGAGGTATTATTTGGATATCTCCCATATAGTAGTAAATATTTCGACTTATTTTAAGGATATTTCCTTCAACTTTAATGCTTTCATATTGTAAATTTCAATTCAGTATAATACTATAATATATGTTTTATTAACTTCAATATATGTTTTATCATTATCATCCTTATGAACGAGATCTTTTTATTATTTAAAAAGTTAACACGGTTGAAATGCAAAGTGAAGTGATGTCATCTTAAATTAAATAAAACATGATGATCCATTGATCAGTATCAATACTCAATAGAGAATGAGAAGATGTTTAAGACCATTTTCAGTCTACATTATTTCTACATTATTTTTGAAGTAAAAAATGATGTAAAAAGTAGACCGTCTTCAACACACTTCTACTTCTCATACTATTTTTAGTTTAAAATGTATATTCCTAGCATATTCTTTTTTATTCATTTACAAAAATTGTCAAAATCTCTCATTCTATTTATTAACTTTTGACATATAATTACTTTATCTTTTTATTGTAATAATATTCTAAATTATATTATCAAAACCTTAATAACAAAATAATTTATTCGTATATAATTAATTTGAAGAAATTATGATTTTATTAATACAAAATTTATTAAATAATAAAAGTATATTTATAATACGATGTTGAGATCGAGCCTATTTTTACCTCGACCTAACTCGTGTCGACCAATGAGACCAACATTACCATGCAGTGCTTTTATGATACTAACTTGTAATGCTTCTCCATGATTATAAAACCGCCACCTTCATTTGAACAAAAGAGCCTGATTTAAAAGAAATCAGACTATCGACACCCGGACCTCCTTAATACTTTTGAGTCATTACTTTCTTCTAGGTAATTCAAGATATTTTTTTGCTAATCCAACTCTGCCCCCAAAAGAAATGGGCTCTTAGGGATTCAATCAACTTCAGGACCGTATTTGGCACTTTAAAATATGACATAAAATAAGACGCCAAACTATCGGGTACCACATCTAAAAGTGTGAACGACCGTCAGTCAATAAAGTTTTAACTTTCCAAAAAGAATGTTCTTTCACAAACTTATCAATGTTGTCTCTCCCAGATGTAACACGATTCATCTTCTCCACTACAAGAAGACCAAGTCTTGGAAGGTAAGGCATATCGTTGAGCAATCATTCAAATCAACCAAATCTTTAACTTGGGAGAATTTCACTCAAAGACCAATCAAATTGATTTTATGTAAGTTTATTTTAAGTTTCAAAGCCCAAAAAAATGTCATAAATTGCAAAAAAAAAAAAAAAAAATGCAATTAGCATTTTCCAGACTCCAATTGTAAAGCAACATTGTACCATCTGCATAAAAATGAGATGGGCCTTAGTTAAATTAGATTCCCACAAGGAAATATGATGACCCTCCATGGCTAATATAAAAAGAAAAGAAGAAAGAGGATCCCCTTGTTTATGACCCTCTCAATACAAAACTCATCATTAGGAGAACCTTTGAAAATGATTGAAGCCATGGAAGATGTAAGAACAATTCACCTGGAACCCCATTCTTTCCATAATTTCGAGCAAATAATATCATGGTACATAATAATAGGCTTTATCCAAATCCACATTGAACAACATAAGGTTTACTGATTAGCCTTGGACCATTCAACACTTTCAGTAAGCATAAAAGGACTGTCAAGAATTGATGACCTTTAATAAATTACGATTGCTCCATACATACAATACCGACTATAACTGATGAAAACTTATTCGCTAATAGTTTACCAATTATTTTGTATTAGCATCATATCAGACTAATAGGTCGATAATCGTTGATGAATTTACAGCCATAAATTTTAGGGATAAGAGCAATAAACGTAGGGTTTCACCCTTTAGGAATCTCAACAAATTCCTACAATTATAGCACCAATCTCTCCACATCTTCATGGATGAGATCCCAATATCTTTTGAAAAAACAAAAGAAAGCTGGTCGGGCGAGTGGCTTTATCTGCCCGACAATCCCTAACAGCCCGCTTTATTTCCTCTAGAGATAGAGGCGCCTCAAAAAACTGAAGCTGGTTCGGAGACAACGGTTACACAAACTGATTATGTAATAAGTTGGACATTAGTCACATGACAAAATCAATTCTTGAAGTAGGCTTGGAACTCGTGCTTAACTCTAGAATGATCAAGGACCAATTCTTCATCAACCATAATGCCAAAAATTGCAATTTGATGCCTCTTCTGACTGATAACCCTATAAAGGTACTTGGAGTTCTTGTCACATTTGATCTCCTACTTGACTTTAAAATTTTTAGCTAACTCCAAATTATCCAGATGCTCCATGTAATATATCTCTTTAACCAGGTTGACATGGTCTTGAATTTCAGAGCTAGTCATAGTTTGATGATCACTCTTAGTGTTAATAACAACAATGTCACATTTATGAGTGACATTCCTTTTAGTGTTAATAACAACATTGTCATATTTATGAGCGGCATTCCTTCCTACACGACCTCCCTCTACGTCTTGAGCTAAAACTTCATATTAGCTATAAGATTGGAGCTTCCTCTTAAACATAACCAAGCGGTTGGAAGCACCTTCAACATTCTGGTTCCAAAAATGGTGAACCACACCATCAAATCAATCTATATAGAATAATGAATAGAATAGGCCGAATGAGAACATTCCATAATCATAATTGTTCTATTTAAGGAGAACAAGTCTATGACTAACTAAGGTCTTATCCAACACAATTGTGAAAAGTGTTGGAAAAAAATTAATAATTCCTTCCGAAATAAGAAACCTATCAATCTTGCTCATTTTGGACCCCTAGTTAATAAACTAAGTAAACGGCGTACCACTAAGAGTAATATCCACCAAATTAGAATTGACTATGAAATTATTGAAATGCACTAATGAAAAAGGGTAGAAGTATGATCTATTCCTATCACTAAATTTTTACCCTCATTGAAATCTTTGTGTAACCCTACTTTACCATCAAATCTTCTAAACACATCAAGAAAGGCGAGTCAAATGCCCTTCTTTTTATCAAGGCCTTGTGGGAAATACAATGTGACAAATTAAATACACATACTATTTGGTGTAAACCTATAGTCAATAATAATAAACTTATCACGGACAATAGAATTTACTTTTACAGACTTTGCTATGATCTGAAATAGCAATAATACCATCGAAAAGGAATCTAGAATTAGAATATTCAAAATAAAAATCGGCCTCCCTAGAAGGCTCTAACTATTGCAATGTCCATTTGATTCATTTTTGTATCTTGAATATCGAGAAAATTAATTGCATGAAGATCGCATAACCTTCTAATCCAAGTTCGTTTATCAACACACCTAGCAGCTTGAACGTTAGTATTGATATAATTCCATTAGTAGTATCGTTACCTCCCCCTATCAATGATATCATTCATGTCTTGTTAACAACCTTATATTGCATAACCCATTAATTGAGTCAGTAATACATTATGAATTTGAGTATAGAGTTTGTAACAACTCTTCTTATAATTTATATTATTTATGCAAATCATATCTTAACTGACAAATAATTTCCATCATCACTTTAAATTATATTAAAGGTTAGGATTAACATAAGGTTTTACATGTATCATCTCACATTGGTTAAATATTTATTCAAAATGTATTGAAGGGTGATTTGAAAATAGCTAGCCTAGCTGGGTAGATGCACCCGGGTTATATACCCATGTGGTGGGAGGTCTGGAGTTCGACTCCAACTAACCCCATGTGGGGGATTTTCCCTGGGCGGCGAATAAACAGGTGGAGGGGAAAGGCTTGGCGCCATAGGTAATTGCCAACCGCCCTGGGTTGTCAGGCTAAGTACCTTCAAGGTGTTAAAATTGCCGTTTCCAAAAAAACTAAAAAATAGACGTTTTTATTAGATTGTTTTCCTTTTAACATATTCGAAAATGTTTATTATACATAAAAACCAATTTACTCTTTTACTATTGTTGTAACCCTAAAAACATATGGATTGTAGCTCGTTTCTTATGACCAGCGACATGTATACAAAGTCCTGTCTTGTCTTATTATTTTACGAGTAAATTACACGGATGGTCCCTGTGGTTTATCAAAACTAACACTGAGCACCCAAGTATTGGATTTACACTAGATGAGTCACTAAAGTTTCGTTAAACCGACACATTGGTCCCTGGTCTATATAAAAAGACTTTTTTGCCCTTTTTTTTTCTTTTTACCCTTTTCTTTTTTTAATAAATAGAAAATAAAAAACCACCCCACCCACCATACCCACACCCCACCCCACCCACCTCTCTCTCTCTCTCTCTCTCTCTCTCTCTCTCTCTCCGTTGGTGAATGGATCCCATGGCACGAACCCCCTTTTGCTTCATTGTCGTAAATGCTGCCAAAGATTTCCTCAGAATGTAGGTACGAACCGACGGGATTAGCTGCAGCGATAGTGTTGAAAATCGTCCCCATATGCTGCACCCCAAAGATTTCCGAAGTGATTGTAGGCATCAACGACCACTGTGATCCTTAACAAATGCTGACGATTACTGAACCAATGTACAAATTCCCACCGGAGCCGATGATCAAATGGCCGGCGACCATTGCTGCTTGTGTAAGCGAGATAAACAACGCCGCCCCCAGCCGTATCTGTGTAAAAACCAGTCAGCAATTTCAATTGACATCGAATAAGCCATCGAGTAATCGAGAGACTCGCTTATTTAAGTTATGTTGTTGATCGTCGCAATCCCGACCCCATCCCAAACACCATCGGTACAAACAGATAATCATATATTCAAAATTGAATCAGAATCGACAAGGCTCCAACTGAACTGAATCTCCATTGAGGAAGGCATCAACTGAAGAAGTATCCCAGTTCCCTCCAAGATACGACATCTCGAAAACAGGCCATCGCTATTCTCACAATCTGAAACCAAATTCATAAACTCTGTTTTCGGCTTCTTCACTGGACTACCATCTTCCACAAAGTTAGCTTCATCGACCTCAGAAAGCACAGATGTGAAGATAATCATTCTTAAACAAGTGAAGATAATCATTTCCGTCTTTATTATAGCTATGCTATGCTGCAAAAACATGGCACGGAGGTTTCATGGGGATGATGATATTTGGTGCAAGTGAAGTGAGCAGAAACGTAGACATCTGATTGAATTTGGTCTGGGATTAAATGGCATCAATGGAGCTTTACCTAACTCTTGCCGCCAAGAACATTGGTCACCACAAGTTTCATCGCCTTCATGCCCAGGAATGTTATTTCCATGGAACGGGTAGTACAGTACTTGTACCCAAAGCACACACACCCACACACACACACACACACACACACACACACACACACACAGAGAGAGAGAGAGAGAGAGAGAGAGAGAGATAGAGATGGATGGGGTGGGGTGTGGGTATGTTGGGTGGGGTGGTTTTTTATGTTCTATTTATTAAAAAAAGAAAAGGGTAAAAAGAAAATGAAAAAAGAAAATGAAAAGGGCAAAAAAGTCTTTTTATATAGACCAGGACCAATGTGTCGGTTTAACGAAACTTTAGTGACTCATCTAGTGCAAATCCAATACTTGGGTGCTCAGTGTTAGTTTTGGTAAACCACAGGGACCATCCGTGTAATTTACTCTTATTTTACATATACAAAACGAATTTTCCAAAAAAGAATTTTTAAATTTTATCAACATATTGTTACCACAGAAGTTAATAAATACTTTTACTAGAAAAACATAAGTCGCCTTAAAGAAATCCCAAACACCTTTATTTATAATATTTGTAGAAATTAATACTAAAGCTACACGGGATATATTTTGTTCCATAAAGAAATTCATATTATATTACCATATTAATAATTTATTTGATTAAAACTACATTGAGTTCATGACTACTTACCAACTAGTTATTGAAATTTTTTGTTATCAATTGTAAAGTCCACTCAATATCTTCTTTCCTTATCGATATACATTCTTTTTAGAGTCTATATTATAATACTTGCAGGGTCATTGATGGCATCTTTCATCCAACAAAATATCATCAATGCTTATTTTCTATGAATATCATATGGACCCCCAATTGAGGTCTTTTATACTTAGCTCATTGTAACACCCTATATTGAGGGATTAGCAAAACACATACTTCATGAAATATTTTAATCTTGAAAAACAAAATCAGAGTAAGTCCCATAATATAAATAAATAGCTTGGGTGTCACACTACATAATTACTCTAGCAAGTATGGTTGCTTTTCTATGTCATTAGTATGTTAAGAATCAAGTACTCCATCTTTTAGTCATGAAAAGCTTCTACGACTTGGGTATCTAATTAAACTTGTCAAGATCCTAATCGCCTGGTGTATGCCTAAAAAAACAACATAAGACTATAATTCTAGGGAATACATAGAGTTATATATATAGGGGTGTGATCAACGTAGAACTAAAATTAGACGTAGAACCATCTTCTTGACCGTTAGATCAAATTAGGGTGATAAGGGTAAGATGGTCAATTAACATTTTTAAAGGAAACAATAATTTAATAATTATATTCCTAATTTATAGAAATTATGTTCATAAATAAACATATACATTCATAAACTAGGTATACGAACATACATAATTGTTCAAAAATGAATATTAACGAACATGACGAACATTGATCAAATATAGACACATACAACATGTTCAGAAATGAACATTGACAAATATTGATAAATATACAAACATACACACATGTTCAGAAATGAACATTGACAAACATTGATGAAATATATGAATATACACACATGTTCAGAAATGAATATTGATGAACATTGACAAAATATACTAACATACAACATGTTCAGAAATGAACATCGATGAAATATACAAACATACACACATGTTCATAAATGAACATTAACGAATATTGATAAATATACAAACATACATACATGTTCAAAAATGAACATTGCCAAACATTAATGAAATATGAACACGCACACATGTTCAGAAATGAACATTGACAAATATTAATGAATATTGTTCCGAAATGAACATACACACATATATGTTCAATTCTGAACATACATATATTTTCATTGATGAACATACACACATGTTCATAAATAAACATTTATCAAACCTAATTAATATACATCCAAAAATATCCAAAACTTACCTAATTTATATAAATCAAATTTCAAAATTATAGAAGTTTCCTAAATTACACATATATGTTCATTACTGAACATACAAATATGTTTATTGATGAACATATATGTATGTTTCATACATGAACGTTGTCTTCAAAATTCCAGAAAATAGTCTTGTTCAGAAATTGGTCATGTTCATAAGTGAACATTGCAGAATATTGTTCATGTTCACACATGTATCGTACTGAACATGTATGAACATCAACCTTTTTTCTCTACCTCAATCCATCAGCCTCGATCATAGATGAAAATCGACTGTTTTTTCTCTCCGACCTACTGCCTCGATCCATCTGCCTCGATTACCTCTCTCTCTCTCTCTCTCTCTCTCTTTCGTTCTCACTTGATGCATTTTCCTTTTTTTCTGTCAATCTGTAACGAGCTCTCTTCGTCTGCCTCAATCATGTATGAACATTTATAAAAAACTAAGAAATTTCATTTATGTTCATAACTGAACATGGATGAACAAATAAACAAAAACCAACAAGTCCTTCAAACATTAGTTAATTTGATATTATAGAAATTGAAGCCTAATAAACGGAACTAATGGATAACTTACGACAATCTCTGATTCCGAGCTCCGTCTAGTTGTATTTGGCGTAAAATCGATTTGATTTTGAGAATTTGGTGGCAAATTAACGGAGGTCTTCTGATTCTTCATGAATGTTCATTAATGAACATGGGTTGTCGAGATCCTGTCATTAAAGAAGAAAATTATGTGAGATCTTACCCCAAATTAAGATAATCATATCAAGATATTGCACTCTTCTAATATAGTATATCTGATCCTTAGTTTAGTCATGTTTGTTAGCGAGTCTTATAACTTGTTCATAGAAAAATTGAATATCTTCCAATATGTTAGTTAAGTTTAAGGTTATAGTCAAGATATTAAGAAAATTATATCTACAACACACCTATGTAGCCCCAAGTTAAGCATGCCAATAATATTCGATAGTTCCAACTTGAACATATCAATCTATGGTATCCCCCACTTGAGTATACTAATACTACGTAGTAGTTTCTAATTGAACATACCAATAGTCTTCCTTGCTCTAAATTGAGCATACTAATACTTATTTTTAGTTCCTACTTAAACACATCAATATTATTCGATATTTTCGACTTGAGAGTACCAATGCCCCATGATAGTTCCTAATAGGACATATCGGTAATCATATTCATATAACAATCACATACAATAGGTTAGTAGGTTACTGCATACACATAAGTGGCTAGTCCCCAACCTATTGTTACATTAATATTTCTAATTAATAAATCTTTTGGGAGGAGCCGTCCTCCTTGCCAAAAAAATGTTGTAAATGATTTCGCCTTTTATTTTGTCACCGGTCTCAAATTTGTTTCGTGCCCAACACTGATTGCGAAGTATTTTTGCAAAACTTATAAAGTATTAGGCAGGAGCCAAATTTCGAGATTAATGGTCATTTTAAGAATTTATATAAAAAATATATAAAACATCAAATAAAATTTTAAGAAGTGGTATTTTTTTAAAGAAATTGTATTGGTTCCTAATTTTTGTTCGTAACTTTATTCCTAACCATTTGAAAAGATGACAAGTGTAAGGTTTAATAAATTTAATAATATTTTAATCCACTTGTCATCATTTCAAATGGTTAGAAATAAAGTTACGAACAAAAATTAGGAACCAATACAATTTCTGTTTTTTATTATTATCCATTTTATGATTATGCGGAAGAGAACATGTTAAACTTATATAAGACCAACAGAATCTCCAAAGATACAAATTGTTATTATTATTTTGACAACTAGGAAATCATAATTACAAGGTTTCCTACACACAAAAATTTCTATAAATACTCCAACTCGCCGTTGCTATACAATCCTCTCTTTCTTCTTAGTCTTCGAACGTTTAATTCTTTTTCTTCTTCACCACTTTCTCATTTACCACAGTTTCAAACAAATAATCAGTCGCCATTATGGCCGGCGGTGGAATTCCGACCGCTCCCGGCGGTGATAAAGCTTACCCCGGGAACCTCACTCTTTACGTCACCTTTACTTGCGTTGTTGCAGCCATGGGTGGTCTTATTTTCGGTTACGATATCGGGATCTCCGGTAATATTATGCCCTTCCGTTTTGGTTTCTCGATTTTCTGATTACGTTATATGATCTTAGATACTGAAAAGTTTTCTTTTGTCTTTTTGTGTTCTAAGATTGTATGTTCTTTGGGTTTTTTTTTTTGTGAAAGATCATTAACTATTTTCTTTTATGTTCATATCAGGTGGTGTGACGTCGATGGATCCATTCTTGAAAAAGTTCTTCCCGTCGGTGTACAGGAAACAGTCTGCGGATACGTCGACGAACCAGTACTGTAAGTTTGATAGTCAGACGTTGACTATGTTTACGTCGTCGTTGTATCTGGCAGCGCTGTTGTCGTCCTTGGTGGCGTCGACAGTGACCCGAAAGCTTGGCCGGAAACTTTCAATGCTGTTCGGCGGTGTACTCTTCTGCGCCGGTGCTTTGATCAACGGTTTTGCTCAGGCCGTTTGGATGCTTATCGTTGGTCGGATCCTCCTTGGGTTTGGCATCGGGTTTGCCAATCAGGTAATTCTTTACAAAATTAATTTTTTCTTTCAATATTCAAAAATTTCTTTGTTATTCCAGTTTTATAAATAATGAGATCCGAAAAAACTAGAAAAAGAACGTATGAATTATAGCATTAAATATAAACCGAAATTAAAGTTGAAAATTTGAACCATAAGTTATTATATTACTGACACAAGTATTTAACTTTTTTCACCGACCTCACAAGTCACAAGTTGGTTTTGAAAAAAAAAAAAAAAACGACTTTTGATTCGTTTTGCTTTGTTTTTTGTGTTTAATTCAACTTGCTTTGATAACAATTAAGAACTTATTTTATTAAAGCTATTAAAAATAAAAAACCCATTTTGTTTTTTCCTTGCACATGTTGTAACTTTGTTTGTTTTCAAATGTTTCATAAATAAAACGCTTTACTTGTGATTGCAACCCTTACAAAACTCGTCTTACACAATTACACCTCCAAATTAAAAAAAGCTATCTTAAACAACATTCTTAAATTCTTACTAATACATTTCATTATTATTGAAACCTTTTTTTTTTATTTTTTAATTTCAGTCTGTGCCACTCTACCTTTCCGAAATGGCACCATACAAATACCGTGGGTCCCTCAACATAGGTTTCCAATTGTCCATCACTATTGGAATCTTAGTGGCCAATGTCTTGAACTACTTCTTCAACAAACTTGATGGGAATTTGGGATGGAGGCTGAGTCTCGGTGGTGCGGTGGTCCCTGCATTGATTATCACGGTGGGGTCCCTAATCCTCCCTGAAACCCCAAACTCCATGATTGAGCGAGGTCAAAAAGAAGAGGCAAGAACAAAGCTTCGTAGGATCCGTGGAGTTGATGATATCGATGAGGAGTTTAACGATTTGGTTTATGCGAGTGAAGAGTCAAGGAAAATCGAGCACCCTTGGAGGAATTTGTTGCAAAAGAAATATAGGCCACAATTGACTATGGCAATATTGATCCCATTTTTCCAACAATTGACCGGAATTAATGTGATCATGTTTTATGCTCCGGTTTTGTTCAAAACAATTGGTTTTGGTGGTGACGCTTCGCTTATGTCAGCCGTGATTACCGGTACCGTAAATGTCCTTGCAACTTGTGTTTCGATTTACGGTGTTGATAAATGGGGACGAAGGTTTCTTTTCCTCGAAGGAGGCACTCAAATGCTCATTTGTCAGGTATGTAATGTTTTTTTTATTTAATGAACTTAATACAATAATTTATGTATGAATGTTTTTTTCGACTTAATATAAAAAGAACGATTTAATAAGAAAGTCTATGGATGTGGCTTTCTTGATTAATTTTTGTACATATACAAATTCTTCATGTACCATTTGAATGACAATTTTATTTTTGATGGAATAGGTTGCAGTCGCAATTTTCATAGGGATCAAATTTGGAGTAAATGGAGATCCTGGTGATTTGCCCAAATGGTACGCGATAGTGGTTGTACTCTTCATATGCATATATGTTGCAGGGTTCGCGTGGTCATGGGGCCCGCTAGGGTGGCTTGTACCTAGTGAAATCTTTCCACTTGAGATTCGATCGGCTGCACAAAGTATCAATGTCTCGGTTAACATGATATTCACCTTCATAATAGCTCAAGTGTTCTTAACCATGCTTTGCCATTTAAAATTCGGGCTTTTCCTCTTCTTTGCGTTTTGGGTTGTTGTCATGACCATTTTCGTCTATGTATTCTTGCCTGAAACGAAGAACATTCCTATTGAAGAAATGGTGATTGTGTGGAAGAACCATTGGTTTTGGAAGAGGTTTATGGTGGATGTAGATTACCACAATGGAGTCGAACTAAGCAAAGGAGGTGATGCGGTTAAGAAAGTATAATGTTTATCATATTCAATAGTGATTTATATATTATGTATGGATAGTTCTATGTTTAAAAAAACCAGTTTCACGAAAAAAAGTAAATATGAATTGGTTTATGGTGTCAAAAGGAAGTAATATGGGATTTATTTTAATGGAAACTATGATATTTTGTTGTTTGTTTTTTTATACTTCCTAACAAAGTATATGATATGTTAAATGTTAAATGGGGATATATGTGGGATGAACCGAAATTTGAATTAAGTTATAATTTGTCAAGCGCACAACTTCACGACAACAATGTCAAAATTTGACACGTTGCAGTTGTTGATGTAGCCAAAAGTCAAAGATAAAACATTATTATCTAATAGTTAAGGTAAGTAAATGTCGAACCAAGAATTTAATGGTTGGCACTCTTGTATTGATAACAAAACCTTACTATAGTATCACTTTATAAAAGGTGTATATTACTACACTTTTGATCCAAAACAAACTCAAAACAATCATAAAACCCTCAATCAAACTAGATCTACACGAAATATAGATCCAAACACGAAATTTGCTAAAATTTGAATCTTTCATAAAATAAACTCAAATAACAATTGTTCTTGAAACCAAACTGAAATAGGAGTCAAATGATTACTCCTAAATAGAAAACCAAATCTCTGTGGTTGGAAAAATTCATAGATGCGGAATACTCGAAGCACAAGAGAGATTACAAAACTAAAATGATGAAAATAAATGTAAAACTAACCAACTACTACTTGTAAAACTGAAAAGTTACGAAATTGAGTCAAAGATGTCAAACATTCACTCGATGGATCGGTCTTCGCTCCCTGAAATTCGACCTAGAGACTTCTATTTGTAGTTATGGAATCTGACAGCCTGTGCCGCCAACAATTGATATTCGTGCCGCGAGTCTTGCCTTATCCCTATTCCTCGTGTTTTTTAATTTCAAGTGGTTTCAGATCACGTCTTTATCTCATTCCCGCTCCGCGAAGAGTATTGCCCCGCGTCACGAGCTTCTCTTGATCCTTATCCTCGTTTGTTATCTCTAACTTCATCAATTTTACACTTAAACCATATATTTTACAAAAAAGTCTACACAAGACACTTTGCACTAAAAGTGAGTAATATTAGTCATTCTATAAGAATAAAACAACTAAAACCGTATCCAAAAACGCGTAAAATATGCAATATCAAAGCACGTTATCAAGTTTTGTTGGTCTTTTATTGTTGGTACATTTGTTGACCTACCTTAAAAAACACAGACAAAATCTCTCCGTTAGAAGCCATAATAGGTGTTGCTTGACTTACCCCACTCCTTATGTCTAGATGTCTGGTCATCGTGAATTTCTTGGCTGCTTCTGTGCCTTCCTCTGATGATTAATAGGAGGTGGAAGATGAAGGTTTGGCCCAGAAGAAATGGCATGAGTAGTGTTAGATAATGATTTAGGAATGGTCGATATTGTTGAGGAGTTATTGAAAAGAGGGAACTTTTTGTAATTCAAAACACCACGACCCTATGGTAGGCGCCAAGTTGTTTTGGTAAAAAAATTATGTAGATCGAGTTCAACCAAATATTCTGTAAGGGCTATGATGCCTTGAAATAAATTTCAGATAATGGTCATGAAGATAAAAAAACGACACAAGGTATTACGAGTAAAACCCTTGATCGTTCAAGATCTCCAACATAAAACCTTGGGAGGCGACGAACGTCACGCTTCCTTAGAATTTTATTGATATGAAATTTGATTACAAGTGATTGAGAGTGTGTATGTGATTAGTATAATGCATGTTGCAATGCTTTTTATGTGTGTCTTTGTTGAGTGTCTGACCCTATCCTTTTATACACTTAAATCTAACAAACTATCCTAGAACCCTAGAGGCAATCTCTCGATGGTCTTCGGATGACATTGACTTGAGCAACTATATTGTTGTTCCATGTTGGGTGAAATTAACCCGATTTTCATTAGTAACGTCTTTCTGGCCTGGTCTTAGTCGTCCCTGGTTCTTCGGATTATCTGTTACATAAATCATATAAAGAAAGGTTTGTGATGTTAGATAACTCTAAGATCTTCGATATACGTCCACCATGTTGAGGTTATTAAGTTGCTGTCACCAAAGAAGAAAATATGTGAGATGTTAGCCAGATTAAGAAAATCATATCAAGATATTGGATTATTCTAATGTAGTAATTTGATCCTTAATTTAGTCATGGTTGTTGGCGAGTCTTATATCTCATTCATATAAAAATTGAATATATTCTAATATATTAGTCAAGTTCAAGATAATAGTCTAGATATTAAGAAAATTCTACCTACAACACACATATGTAGCCCCAATTTAAGCATGCCAATAATATTAATTTTTCCTACTTGAACATACCAATCTATGGTATCCCCCACTTAAGTATACTAATACTACTTAGTAGTTTACACTTGAACATACCGGTAGTCTTCCATAGCCCTAAATTGATCATACTAATACTTATTTTTCGCTCCTACTTAAAAATACCAATACTATTCGAGATTTCAGACTTGAGAGTACTAATGTGTTAAGCAAAGTGTGGAGCCTAATCTGAACCGTAGAAGTCCAGATAACGGAAGAGATTCAACTGTTGGAAGCAACCAGAAATAGATGCGAAGAATTGCTAGTGTTGTTAAGGTCTGCGCCTCGGACGAATACTCGGTTCTTGGTCAAGGAAGTGCTTCTTCCGGTCACACTAACCGAAGCGAATCAATAGTGGAAGAAGTTATCACGAGTCGGGTGTATCACACCCAAAATGATAGAAGTACTTCTTAAGTAGATCAGCAGAAGGGTTGGATCCGAAAAGTATGAGATCAGCGGGACCAAGGAAGGTCAGACTTCATCCGGATCATGAGATACGCCTTCTTACGTTAGGCATGCAAAGAAGACATTCCAAGATATACAACAGGAGTCGATGACTGAGGTGGTTACCAGGCCAGGAGAATCGTGACAAGAAGAGTGAACTCTATTGGAATGAAAGACCCATGTCAAGAAAAGCCTATCACCAGTATCTTCTACGAACCGCAGTTCATTGTGAGAACAGTCGTTTGGGCTACGGTCACAAGAGTGAATGCATTAGCAACAAAAGAAGGTGAGACAACAGTGTTCTCTGATCAAAGCTCAGTTTAGAACAGAGAGTTTCCTTAGGCGAAGAGTTGGCCTCTGACCTAAGTGTAGTCTGATTGAAGTGCAGAAGCATATTCAGACATTTACACAGTCTCGTCCGGGGGCATGTTACTCAATCGCAGTCCAAGGAGGGGTTGCACAATAGAAAGAGGAGTCCTCGTTGCACCATGGTTTATCTTAGGAATATACAAGCAAGCATTGTTCAGCATGGGGAGCAAGGAATAGTCACTTCACAGGCTGTAAAGTTGACTAGGTACTCCAGGTCTATTTTTAACGTTTCCCGCCCAAGAGTTTGTCTTTTCGGCCTTCCATACATTGCTTTTAATACAGATCATCCACCCACACAATGTTGATATGTTAGAAACTGCCAATGTTCAGATTGAAAACATTGTGTAGGCCGTAGTTCTTAGTTTTCTCTATTGTAAAAAACATTGAAGTTTATCAACAAAACTTCTATTGGTTGTCACAGTGGACATAGCTTGACTCATTGTCAAGTGAACCACTTTATATCCTTTTGTTTCTCAGTTAATTCTTCGTATTTCTATTTAATATAAAGAGTTGTGAGGTTTATCGTTTGTTTTGAAGCACTTAGTTAAGGTGGATCAGTACTCCTTGCAATTGAGTTGTGTACCTGTCCCAACATAATGCCCTATGATAGTTCCTACTAGGACATATCAATACTCATATTCATATGACAAATCACATACAATAGCTTATCACCTACACATAAGTAGGAAGTCCCTAGCCTTCTAGTGCCTTAATTTTTTATATAATAAAAGTTTTTGAAGGTTCCACCGTATTTACCAAAAAACATTGTAAAGGGTCTCGTTTTTTATTTTGCATCGGGCCCCAAGATGTTGAGGTTGTCAAGATCCTGTCATTAAAGAATAAAATTATGTGAGATCTAAGCCCATATTAAGATAATCATATCAAGATATTGCACTGTTCTAATATAGTAATTTGATCCTTAATTCAGTCATGCTTGTTGGCGAGTCTATAACATGTTCATTGAAAAATCCAATATCTTCCATTATGTTAGTCAAGTTCAAGGTAATAGTCAAGATATTAAGAAAATTATACCTACAAGACACCTATGTAGCCCCAAGTTAAGCATGCCAATAATATTCGATATTTCCTACTTGAACATACCAATCTTTGGTAACCCCACTTGAGTATACTAATACTAAGCAGTAGTTTCTACTTGAACATACCAATAGTCTTCCATAGCCCTAAATTGAGCATGCTAATACTGATTTTTAGTTCCTACTTAAACATCCTAATACTATTCAATATTTTCGACTTAAGAAAACCGATGCCCCACAATAGTTCCTACTAGGACATATCGATACTCATATTCATATGACAAATAATATACAATGGGTTACCATATACAAATCAGTAGAGAGTCCCCAACCTGTTATTGTATTATTTTTTTAACTAATAAATTTTTTCGGAGGTGCCTCTCTCCTTTACCAAAAAGTTTGTTGTAAGGCCTTGTTTTTATATTTTGCGTAGGACCTAAAATTGGTTTGGACCAACCCTAGTTGCAAAGTATTTTTGCAAAACTTTACAATATTGGCAAGATCTGGGTTTCGAGATTAATGGTCACTTTAAGAATCAATCTATATATATATATATATATATATATATATATATATATATATATATATATATATATATATATATATATATATATATATATATATATGTAACGTCAAATAAAATTTGAAGAAGTGGTTATGTCGTGGAACACAACATGTTAAACTTAGATAAGACCAACAGAGTCTCCAACGATACAAAATATTATTATTCCTCTGAGTTGTAATTTGATATCAAGAGGAGTAATCTCTATTGATCCGACCTATCCATTTTGTGGTGATATAGAGGAATCAATTGATCACACTTTTTTGAATTGTAATTTACAGTGTAGTTATTTGGAAGTGGATTCTGAAATGGTGCAATATCTCATGGCAATTCGAAACATAAGAAGTTAGTTTCGACAATGATTCAAGTAACTTGGTGGCATATGTGGAAAGCTAGAAATTAAGTTACTTTTAGAAAAAAGAAAAAAGCCCAATGGTGGTCGTAGATGAAATTTAGATGGTTCTCTTCAATTGGATAAAGTACAAAGGTAGATTCTAAATCTTAGATCGGTTTTTGTGGTGTAGTTCTGCGTATAGTCCTGGTTTCTCAATTGTATGAGTTAGTCAATGGAAATGGTAATATAATCTTTATGATTTAATTCGATTTACTTTAATTTTGGGGACATTTGGGGATGGGTCCGAGAATTTCTTCTTTGGTGCTTTGGTGATGTGTTCTCGTAGATCTTGATGTGTCTGTGTGTTTGGTGTGCATTTCATGTTCTTATCGGGTAGAATTCTGTTAGGTCGATCTACGAGTTACACTTTTGTCGTGTTTTCTTTCTTGTCTAAAGACGGGTGGGGTGGGGGGTTTTATATTGGTGTATGTGTGTGTATTCTTGCTCATTCTGTCATCATTACAAGAAAAATGGCCACATGTGACTAACATATTAGAAACTGAATAATCAGTCTTAAATATCATTTATTTAGGACTGATGAATTAGTCTTAGATAATATCTAAGACTAATTTTAATGTGTGAACTATTAGGGATTGATCATACGTATCCAAGACTGATATCAGCCCTCGACACATCTGCGCCAATTTGTGTTTGGATGGAAACATATTAGGGACTGAATGCCAGTCTCTGATAGATTATCACCAAGTTTGACTTTGAATTGAAACTTATTAGAGACTGAATTTTAGTTACAAATAGCCTAGTGCATGCTTTTATTTTTTATAGAACTTATTAAGGACTGAATTTCAGTCTCTGATGGAATGAACCAATTTTGATTTGAAAGACTGAAGTTTAGTACCATATAATAGATACTGATGAATCAGTCACGAATACTATCTAGAAGGAAAAAACTTAGGGATTGAATTTCAGTTTAAGATTAACTAGCATCAATTTTGATTTTAGAGGGAAACTTATTAGGAAATGAATTTCAGTCTTGGATAGACTTCTGCAAATTTTGATTTTTTAGGGAACTTGTTTAGAACCGATTTCAGTCACTGGTAGTTAGGCATCAATTTTGCATTTGGAGGAAAACCTCTTAAAGACCGAATTTTATTATTTGAGACTGATTATTTTGTCATGTGCACTATAAACCATTTGGAATAAAACTCTCAAAATGATGCATATGTTGGGTCGGATTGCCAGTGTGGCAGACTCATTGATTGCCCCTGTGTCTGTTGTCTTTCCTTCAAACCCTTAAAACAAACCAAACGCTAATATTCTCTTTCACTTTCTCACTTCTCAGCTGATATGCACACCACTACCAAGGGCCGACTTCACCATCACCACCACGATTCGAATTCACCATCAGCATTTATGGTTCACCATTACCAACTCGATTTCACTATCATCTACGGTTCACCATCTCCGTTTCTCTGTCTGTCTTTCTTTTTCGTTCTTTTTCTGATAACAATTTTACTCCACTATAAACAAAATGATATTTAGAGACAAAAACTTTTAGTGTCATAATTCTTTTGTGCCACTATATTATGTTTTTAGTGGCATATTTTGTATGTCAGTAAAACACTAAAGGATTTAATAACACTTAACGTTTAATGTTAATAATATTCCTATTTACTTGTAATGCCCCATTTTTATTTTACTGTTAATTAGTTAATTGTGCATTTTAGAAATTTTCTTTTTAGGAAAATTGTTAAATAAATATTCATAAATATCAAAGTCATAAAAAATAATTATAACCCTAATAATAACAATAACAATAATAATAAATTAACTTTAATAAATTTTTAAATAAAGAAAAATATGTAACAATAATCCTAGAATTAAACTGTATTTAGAGGTTAGCTTTTGTCATTTTTCAAAACTCATAAGGATAGGATAATTTTGGCTAGGGGTTTAATTAATTTGTATGACATAGTCAGGGATTAGAATTGTCAAATGCCAAAACATTTCATGGATACACCCATGGGCGGTGAGCTATGATGCTGGTATCGATTCCTTTGGCCCATGTATCACTACTACCCTCCCCTCTCGGTAATACACGATCGTACAAAAAATCGCACACAACCCTAGTAGATCCATTTTGTGCTTCACCAGCGAGGCTGTGAGCTTTGGCCGAGAAAGATTACTATCGAGAGAGAGATTGCCGAGTGTTTTTCTGATCGGGACTCCCTTGTGTTCTTGCAGCCTTGAATTTCTGTAGAGCCATGATATCTCATGAAATCTTCCATCCTCCTCGTTAATTCCATTAGGGCTAGCCATAATTCAGGCATAAAACATCCATGTTCGAGATTAAAATCGAGAGATGAAGTGCAGCGGGATTTCGTTTGGCTACAGCTTTCATTTTTCATCCCAAGTTCTCATGGCAATGTTCGTTCCTGTATATACATACCCACGCATACATACAACCAAACACAACCCGGTCTCCTTTTGAGGAAAGTTCCTCAAGCGAGAAAGAGAGGGTACGTGGATGGTTTAGCGAGAGTGCTTCGCAAGACCTTTTCTATGAGAAATTTGGGATGTCGGGGAGTGGCTGTAGCAAGGCCACAACAACAGTAAGAGAAGAAAAAGAAGAAGACTAGCTTATAAATTCCGAGTATCTAAGTCTCAAAGGTATGTGGCTTGATCTACGTCTCTAACTCCCTTTCCTCACCATATTGATCAAAGGTTATGTTTTAAGATGAGAAAACAGCCCTAATAAGTGCTTCCTAAGGCTCATTGGATTTATCCTGATTTCTTAATGATTTAACTTGATTTGGAGGTTCATAGAACATGTGCTATAATTATAAAGTGACTGAAAATGCAGATTAAATGCCCGACTTCACCCCCTTCCCTCTCACAGTATCAACCTCTAAATGCTTCGAACATCACTTCTTCACATTGCAAATAGATCCACTTTTAATTTCTTTGCCACATTGCAAAATATCACTTACAGTTTTATTGGTTTGTGAACAGGTGCAGGATAGAAACAACACATTAAAGGTGAACCTAGTATGTGACTATATGTGTATGGATGTCTGCGTGTATAGATGTGTATGAAAGGTTGTAGGGATGTGTGTATACGGATGTATGCGTGTGTAATGTTTTAATGAATGAAACAATCTAAATACTTGAAAGTATGTATATAGTTGTTGCATTTATCCTAATAAAAAATACCAACATACTTTCATTTTTTTGTCATATAGAGCATCCTTCATTTTCTTTCGTCATATATAGCATCCTTCATTTTCTTTCGTCATATATAGCATCCTTCATTCTCTTTTGTCATATATAGCAGGTTAAGGACGGAATAACATTGTATCTGAGACTGATATATGGTCATTGAAAAACCAAGTTAAAGACTGAATGGCATTGTATCTGTGCTTGATATTTAGTAGTTGAAAAATAATATTATAGACTAAATTAGAAAATATAAAAACTGATATTCAGTCCCATAGTATGAATGACTAATATAATATTAGTGGGGCCTTGAAGGATAGACATTGGGGACTGAACATGATTGTATTAAAGACTAATATTTAGTCCTTAAAATATACAATCAGGGACTGATATGACTTAAAATCAAGGACTCAAAGAAAACAAATTAGAGACTGAATGAGATAGAATCAAAGACCGATTTTCTGTCTTTGATACTTTGATGCATTAGGGACTGATTTTCAGTCCCAAATACTTAAAAAATCAACTATCTAGGACTAGGTTTCTTGGACTAGCTGGGGACTAGCTAAATCAATTTCTGATTCTCATTGGAGACTGATTATTGACCATCAGAGACTGATTATGTCAGTCTCTAATACCCCTTTTTCTTGTATCCGTGTTCTATGTTTTTTTTATCAGAAGGAATTGTGGATTGGGGTGATATAATCTCTATGATTTAAATCGGTTTATTTATAATTTTGGGAACTTTTGGTTTGGGTCCAAGTATTTTTTTCTTTGGTGTTTTGGTGATGTGTTCTCGTAGATCTTGTGTTGGGTAAGCAACAAGCGAGATCGTAAACTTAGTCTCTCAAGATCAAGAACAGTCAAACACAATCTCAATGGTAACCACTCGAACCGACGAAATCGTTGCAGCAAGAAATACAAGAAGAACAAACAAACAAAGATCAACACAGAGAAATAAGTGGTTCACTCGATCGTGAGATCAAGCTATGTCCACTGTGGAACTAGAGAAATTTTATTATGTGAATGTTATACATAATTTACAAATATTATCTCTGCACTTACTATATTCACACACACAACACTCTTGGAATCGGGATATATATATATATATATATATATATATATATATATATATATATATATATATATATATATATATATATATATATATATATATATATATATATATATATAGTTGGGTGTGGAATCCGAGACAGATTATGACAGATCTTCTAGCCTTTGACTTTCTGCACATAGGCAGCTGATGGGACAATACAAGGAACATGCTTGTGGCAGACCAACAGTGCACATCAATAGTTCACCAGAACGTGATGTGCAGACTAACTTTTTGACACCTGTCGTCCTTTGTACTTGTATCAAGGGACACTTTGTTTCGAAAGTAGCTTAATCATTTTATCGACATCTCGAATCTACATATCCGATCCTTTAAAAGGATTTATTGCAAAGCCTCGAACCGGAGCGAAAGGCTGCTCCCCGGTTCGGATGATGCCTCCTGCGAACAACCTTAAAGTAGAGTAAGATAATGGGGACCACCATTGACTCATCATACGTATTTTACAATTGGTCGATCTTCGCTTCGCATCGCATGAACATCCGAAGCAAAGCTCACAACCTCTGACGTAGAAACTGACCTTTAAACGAAGCACGACCTTCAACCATACTGACATTCCCAGCCTCAGTTTGGTTGCTGTGGACAACCGATCTTCTTTGGTTGTAGTGACACCTTGGTTCATATTAGTCTCCACATAGTCAACATCTTGATATACGTGATGTTTGGCGTGCGTTTCATTTTCTTATCAGGTAGAATTATGTTAGACCGATCTACGAGTTACACTTTTTTGGTGTTTTCTTTCGTGTTTATAGACGGGTGGGGGGGGGGGGGTGTATATTGATGTGTGTGTATTCTTTTTCAATGAGTCATCCCTGTTCTATGTTTTATTGATTGTGAATTTGTGGATTGGAGAGCTTTTTTGATTGAAGGTCTTTTTGTTAGAGCGGAAGTATGTGTTCCAATGTGGTTCTCAAAGGTTTTCTAAGATGGTTCTCAAAGAATTTACTAAAGGTGGGCCTGCTTTTGTTGTCAGGCACAGGCGTGCAGGTTTTAAAAATTGTACATCCATATGGAAGTTTAGAATCGGCGAAGTTCAAAGCAGAATGGGTGCTTTCTATTTGGTGGGGTTGAAGAGTCATGGCTGGCTTTGTGTCTAATCTATCTAACTTGATGATCAGCTTTATGATTGCTGTCTGAAGGCTTCTGTTAAAAGATTCCGGTTTAGTCTTGCTCCATGGGTGGCTGGAGATTTTGGTCCTTGGTTAGTTTGGTTTTTGTAGATGAGGTGAATATTCTGAAAATTGGAGGTTGCATCGGTTCAAGATTGATCCCTGTTCATAGGCCAATTTTGTATATATATTTATATAGAAGGTTAGGTCTCATCCGTTTAGCTTTGTATTGGTTCGCTGTCACCTTTTGTTTTGTTTTTGCAGGCTTGTGCTTGCTGTTTGTTTTTTCAGTAAATTGCTGTTCAGTAAAAACAAGGTTTACTACACAAATAAATTTCTATAAATACTCCTACTCGCCGTTGCTCTACAATCCTCTCTTTCTTCTTCGTCTTCGAACCTTTAATTCTTTTTCTTCTTCACCACTTTCATTTACCACAGTTTCAAACAAATAAGCAGTCGCCATTATGGCCGGCGGTGGAATTCCGACCGCTCCAGGCGGTGATAAAGCTTACCCCGGGAACCTCACTCTGTACGTCACCTTTACTTGCGTTGTTGCAGCCATGGGTGGTCTTATTTTCGGTTACGATATTGGGATCTCCGGTAATATTATGCCCTTCCGTTTTGGTTTCTCGATTCTCTGATTGCGTTGTATGATCTTAGATTAGATACTAAAAAGTTTTCTTTTGTTCGTTTGTGTTTTAAGATCGTACGTTCTCCGGGTTTTTTTTAGTGAAAGATCACGAGTCGTTTTCTTTTATGTTCATATCAGGTGGTGTGACGTCGATGGATCCATTCTTGAAAAAGTTCTTTCCGTCGGTGTACAGGAAACACTCTGCTGACACATCGACGAACCAATACTGTACGTTTGATAGTCAGACGTTGACTATGTTTACGTCGTCGTTGTATCTGGCAGCGCTGTTGTCGTCCTTGGTGGCGTCGACGGTGACCCGAAAGCTTGGCCGGAAACTTTCAATGCTGTTCGGCGGTGTCCTCTTCTGCGCCGGCGCTTTGATGAACGGTTTTGCTCAGGCCGTTTGGATGCTTATCGTTGGTCGGATCCTCCTAGGGTTTGGCATCGGGTTTGCCAATCAGGTAATTCTTTACAAAATTATTATTTTTCAATATTCATAAATTTCTTTGTTATATCAGTTTTTATAAATAACGAGATCCAAAAAAACTAGAAAAATAACAAATGAATTATAACATTAATTATAAACTGAAATTGAAGTTGAAATTTTGAACCATAAGTTATTATATTACTGATACAAGTATTTAACTTTTTTCACCAAGAGGATGTTGTCAAAAAAAAAAAAAAAAATCTTTTCGATGGACATGTGTGTAAAATTAAACAAACACACATACACACCTATACACATATATTTAAGATTATTCCAATTAAGAACTTAGATAAAATTACAGTTTTGGTCCATAATGTATACCTAATTTTTCAAGTTGGGACAAACTATCAGAAAATCACGGTTTGACTCACTAATGTTTGCGAAAAACTACAAATGGGTACCTGGGTCAGGTAAAAAGATTAAAATTACCATTTTTAATTTCTTTTTTCTTTTTCTTTAAATTTATTATTTAACTTTAATAATAAAAATAAAAAATACCTCCACCACCCGTATCTCTCTCTCCTCTCTCTCTCTCTCTCTCTCTCTCTCTCTACAATGATAAACCCACGTGATTAGGGATTTGTTGCATATTATCCGTCGGGTATTGATTGAATGCTCTGTTTTTCTCCATTGATATAAATCGGATTTCTAACCACCGGAACTGTTTCTGTAAATCTGTTAAACTTAAACCTAAAAGAAAACATGACCTAAGTTCTCCTCCAACATCATCGCCAACATTTTTATCTTCGTTTTCTCTCTGCATCTTTCCATTTGTTTGGTTGAATCTCACTGAAATTTACATTGCCGATGTTCTTTAGCCCAGTAGAAACAATCTGTAATCAAATCCTCCGGATCCGTTGACGATCTCTTCGAATTGGTGAATTGGAAACGCCGGAAACAGGGATTCTGGTTTAGCGGCGGTGGCGGAATTGATGGTTTGGAATTGAGAGGACCTCCCCGCATTATGCTGACCTTAATTATCGGTGCCGAGACTTAATTATCGTCGGAGGATTTAGAACTGACTATCATAAATGATTTGTGTTTTCAAGCTATTATAATGGAGATGTATGTTGTTCAAAAGAAGATACCAAGGGTTTTTCTGGGTTTTGGTCGTTGACTGGGTTTAGGTATCGATCCTGAAAATTGGTATCGATCTCCATCCCTGCCGGCAGAAGATTTTGTACCGGAAACGAGAAGCATTTTACTGGTTTTATGGTGGTGGAACGGTGTATGAAGATGGAGATTTCTTGAGTTCTTGTCTATGTGGTTGGGGGTGGGGTGTATTTTTTTTATTTTATTAAATAAATTAAATAATAAATTCAAAAAAAAAAGAAATTAAAAATGGCATTTTAGTCTTTTTACCTGACTCAGGTACCCATTTGTAGTATTTCACAAACATTAGTGACCCAAACCGTGATTTTCTGATGGTTTATCCCAACTTGAAATTTTAAGTATACATCAGAGACCAAAACTATAATTTTGTCAAGAACTTATTTAATTTAAAACTATTAAACATAAAAATCCTATTTTGTTTTTTCTTTTACACATGTTGTCACTTTTTTTGTTTTCAAATGTTTCATAGCTAAAACGCTTGACTTGTGATTGCAACCCGTACAAAACTCGCCTTTCAGAATGACACCACCAAATTAAAAAAAATCAATGATAAACAACATTCTTAAATTATTACCAATACATTTCAATATTATTCATACTTTTTTCCTTTTTGTAATTTCAGTCTGTGCCACTATACCTTTCCGAAATGGCACCATACAAATACCGTGGGTCTCTCAACATAGGTTTCCAATTGTCCATCACTATTGGAATCTTAGTGGCCAATGTCTTGAACTACTTCTTCAACAAACTCGATGGGAATTTGGGATGGAGGCTAAGTCTCGGCGGTGCAGTTGTCCCGGCCTTGATTATCACGGTCGGGTCCCTAATCCTCCCTGAAACCCCAAACTCCATGATTGAGCGAGGTCAAAAAGAAGAGGCAAGAACAAAGCTTCGTAGGATCCGTGGAATTGATGATATCGATGAGGAGTTTAATGATTTGGTTTATGCGAGTGAAGAGTCGAGGAAAATCGAGCACCCATGGAGGAATTTGTTACAAAAGAAATATAGGCCACAGTTGACTATGGCTATATTGATCCCATTTTTCCAACAACTAACCGGGATTAATGTGATCATGTTTTATGCTCCGGTTTTGTTCAAATCAATTGGTTTTGCTGGTGATGCTGCACTTATGTCAGCCGTGATTACCGGTACCGTAAATGTCCTTGCAACTTGTGTTTCGATTTATGGTGTTGATAAATGGGGACGAAGGTTTCTTTTCCTAGAAGGAGGCACTCAAATGCTCATTTGTCAGGTTAAAATGCTTATTTATTACTTAATGAACTTAATATAGTAAATTATGTATGAATGTTTCATTTTGACTTAATATAGAAAGAAAGACTTAATAAAAAAGTCTGCGGACGTGGCTTTCTTGATTAAGTTTTGTACGTATATGAATTATTTATGTACTGTTTGAATGACAATTTTATTTTTGATGGAATAGGTTGCGATCGCGATTTTCATAGGGATCAAATTTGGAGTAAATGGAGATCCGGGTGATTTGCCCAAATGGTACGCGATAGTGGTTGTTCTCTTCATATGCATATACGTTGCAGGGTTCGCGTGGTCATGGGGCCCACTAGGGTGGCTTGTACCTAGTGAAATCTTTCCACTTGAGATTCGATCAGCTGCCCAAAGTATCAATGTCTCGGTTAACATGACATTCACCTTTATAGTAGCTCAAGTGTTCTTAACCATGCTTTGTCATTTAAAATTCGGGCTTTTCCTCTTCTTTGCGTTTTGGGTAGTTGTCATGACCATTTTCGTCTATGTGTTCTTGCCCGAAACGAAGAACATTCCTATTGAAGAAATGGTGATTGTGTGGAAGAACCATTGGTTTTGGAAGAGGTTTATGGTGGATGTTGATTACCACAATGGAGTCGAACTAAGTAAAGGAGACGGTGCGGTCAAGAAAGTATAATGTTTATCAAATCCAATAGTCATTTATATATTATGTATGGATAGTTATATGTTTTAAAAAACCAGTCCACGAGAAAAAGTAAATATGAATTGGTTTATGGTGTCAAAGGGATGTAATATGGTATTTATTTCAATGGAAACTATGATATTTTGTTTATATATATATATATATATATATATATATATATATATATATATATATATATATATATATATATATATATATATATATATATATATATATATATATATATATATGGTCCCGTTCCGATAACGACTCTTTTTTCGGTAAGTACTCGTAAGAACACCTTAAAAAATTGAAAATAAATATAAAAAAAATACAAATAATAAAATCAAGAATAGTTCTATATCATGATCCAAAAAAAATTTGGATCATTGAGAAACAGTAATGATCCACAAAAAATTTTATTTTGTGGATCATTGTTTCATTATAAAAAAAATAATGATCCAAAAGTTTTTTTTTCGAATTTTTTTCTCCAATATAGTACTATGATCCATTTTATTATTTATATATATTTTGTTATGTTTTTCAATTTTTTTAAGGTGTCCTCACGAGTCCTCACTTTAAGAAGAGTCCTCACCCGATCGCTTATATATATATATATATATATATATATATATATATATATATATATATATATATATATATATATATATATATATATATATATATATATATATATATATATATATATATATATATATATATATATATATATATATAGAGAGAGAGAGAGAGAGAGAGAGAGGTTACAATGAGAACACTTAAAAGGTTGAGAACATGAGAACGAATCTCGTCCGATCAATATATAAGGGCATATTAGTAATTATATATTTTAATTAAATTATAACAAAATAAAAATTAATCTAACTTCCTAAAATTTAGGATTTTGATTGATAGTTACCTAAAAAATGAATTAATTAACTTTTTGTTATTTTATTAATGGAAGATAAAAAATTATTTTTATCAATTGTTTTTATCAAAATTCGAAAGATTAATAGGTTTTTCTTCTTTTTCATGGTTTCATGAATGAATGAATAGAAAAAATATTACTTTATAACTTTAGTGATTTATTTTTTTAACAGTGATTTTATATAGATTATACAAAATTCTGTTGTAATCATCAATGAATAAAATATACATAAAAATAAACTTTTTGAGAATTTTTAAAAATTATATTTGATATGATTATGTTAATCATGAATGATTACAAGTACCAATAAATACTAAAATGAATAAAGTACAATAAAAATATAAAAGAGTCATACAATTGTAATCATAACACAAATATAAAAAGGAAACAATATATTTGTAATCATTAATGAATAAAAGGCAATGTAAAAGAAAAAAAATAGTTTAGCTATAATCACAAATGAATAAAACAAATATAAAAAAATATGATTCTTCAGTAATCATTAAAACAATGTTGCAGCCCCGATGATTATTCTTGCTTTGATCTTTCTTATTGCTGCCATGAGACATAAAAAAAAGAGGACCACTCATGATCATTATTATTATTGGATTCGCTCCTGCAAAATCAAGTTAAAGGACATTTAAAATGAAAATAACTCATAAATTATAAATATTATGTATATGCATATGCACAGATGATTACAAATGATAATAGAAAGTGGATGTTACAATGTTAATCATCAATGATTAACATCGTTCATCATCAATGATTAATACTTAGACACTTAATAAAACAAACATACATGTATAATAATAGTCTTCAATGATTAACACTGCTCATCATCAATGATTAATACTTTGACCCTTAATAAAACATATATACATATACAGTGTTAATCATCAATGATTAATAGTTAGACGCTTAGTTTCTAAAAGTATTAGAAGTAAGCATTATAATTAAGTTCTTTCAATATTCATTTATAACTATGATCATAAAATGGAGTTCTATGATTTTTCACAATTAATTTGCCATTGTATCATATTTTAATGTTTCAATGTTCATGTTTGAGCCTAGTCCCATTTCCATGATCCACTAGGCGGCATACACCTCTCCAGTAACTGCTATCCCTTCTTTTTCCTGGCGAACCTACCATTCTGGCGGCACCCTGTTCGTCCAGCGATGATGACTAGACCCCAAGCTTCCCGTCTGTCGGAACATATCCCAACTCGACAAGCTTCAACCACCGCCCTCCCTCTGATGAGTCGATTCCCACGATTACCCGTTTCATGCCTCGCCGGAACCCAAGAGCTCTACCAGAGCTCGATGTTTCTCTCATATCATGGGTTGAAACCACCTACAACCTCACTTACACCTGGTTATTTCCCTTTCACAATATATGTTTCTCTTTCTCTTTAACACACTCACGCACATTGGCGATATCATCGAAAGATATAACAGTCTCGCTCAAGACTTCACGACCTCAGCCCCATCGGATCATCATTTTTCTCGATCACTCGGTTCTAGCCACCACCATATCTCCTACCACTCTCGTTTTTCCGACTTACAACAGTGGTGGTGATGGTTTAGTGGAGGAGATGGTCTGAAAAACAGCCAATGACGATGATGATGTGGTGGCGAGATAATAATGACTATGTGGTAATCGCTAATGATGTAGAGTACGTTGAAGACGTTGAAGATGTTAGCGATGGTGTTGGGGTGATCGAGAAGGTATCGGCGGCTGCTATATGGTGTGGCGGTTGGAGTATGATTTAAGACTATGACGATTAGGGTTTATGTATACGTACCATATAAAGAGAGAGAGAGAGAGAGAGAGAGAGAGAGAGATTTTAGGAGATCATAAAAATACCCTGAAGATTTGGGAACATAATACCCTTATAGTCTATTTAGAAGTTACAATTTCATCCAATTATGTAACAACCAACTATTTTCCAATGTCAAATTTTATGTTTAAGATGTTGAATTGAATGAAATGGGAAAATTAAGTTATTTTTCCAAGAGATTAATGGAAAATGAAGAAATTGGCTTGTACGTGTAATAAGGTGTAAATAATTAAATAAAGTCAAATATTAAGTCCTTAATGGTATAAGTATGAATTATGTTTGATGAACTTGAATTAAGAAGGAAATTGGCATAAAAAGAGAAAATTAAGTAAAGATGATATTGTTAGAAGTAGATAAATGAATAACTCAAAATGGAATTCGAATTGGGAACTTTCTCAAAATATGAAAAATTGAGTATTTGGAATTATAAGAATGTAGGAAAAAGAATGGAAACATTTGGAGTTCGGATGAAGAAGTTATGATCGATTGAAGTTGGCCCAAAACTAGCAAAAATCAAGAAGTAACCAGGTTTGAACTTGAATACCGCGAAATGTATTTAGAACTGGAGAAATTTCAGTAGGAATAAGTTGTAACAATTTTTTTTAGCTTTTTAAGCATATAAGGTTTGTGAAATTTAGATAAGAAATGAGAAAGCCATTACTTATTGGAATTGAGTATAAAATGTAAGGAAAATATGAAATGCTGGAAAAATTTTCTCAGGATGTACACGACCCGTGTGAGTGTACGCGACCCGTGTGAACTCCCTTCAGGTCCTGAACAGATTCTTTACACTTCCTACACGACCCGTGTGGGTCCACACGACCCGTGTACGCAGCAGATCAGTTAAAGGTGTGCTGGGCACTTTCTGGACACATGGAGTAGCGAGGAGGTGGCAGATCAGCTTCAAATTTACACTAAGCACCCTAAAATCTTTCCAAATGGATTCCACTACATTCTAGGTCGTTAAGGGACGAATTTGGGACATTTCTCAGCCATTTTCTTTTATTTCTTTTTCATTTTTCTCTCCAAGAACACTAGGTGTGTTCTTGATGTATCTAGTGTGTGAACTCGAATCAAGCTCCAATCCTTGGTGTTTCAAATGGCTTTTTGCTGCATTCTCTTCCTCTCAAGGTAAAAAATTTTCCCTCGTGGTTTATTTAAGCTAAATCCATAGTTATTGATGATTTGGATAATGGTTATACATGGTTAGATAATGTCTAGTAAACACGAGTTTGCATATAATATCATCAAGCCTTCAAGATTTGGCTATCCCACATGAATAAGCTTGTATTAGTCAAATTTTTACAAGCACCATGAATGGATTATGTCCATAAAAGGACAACTAAGTTATGTTGGGCAAAAGAATATTGTTAGAAAGTTATTTTGATAAAATATTAACTAAGTAAAGGCTTGGAAATTTCTTAGAATCGATATATATGATGAATTGGGTCAAATGATGGAATTTGAAGACAAGAGACATGGTTGATTTTGGTATTGATAATTGGAAAAGTGAAATTGTCATATTGTTAATGTAAGAACCCGCGAAATTTGTAAAAGGATAAAATGGTCTTTTGTCACATTATAAGACCATTATGTATAATAATATGTATTTGTAAAATAATATGATAAGAAATATGAAGTTATGTGAAATTTGGAGTTTTTCCGCGTGAATAGTAAAATTTGACCAAAAAGGGCAAAATGGTCATTTGACATGAAAATGACCAAAATGTCAAGAAAATGTCAAGTTGGAAGTTAATGGAACATTGTTGCATGAATTTGGGTCTTAGGACCATTTTTGTAAAGAAAGTGAAAGATTAGGACCAATTGTGTAATTTTTTTTATGCATTTAATTATAAAATGAGAGATTAAACTCTCATTCTCCTAGAAATCAGTAGAGACTTCCAGAGAAAGCTAGAGAGAGCGTGAGTGAGCAGGAAGAACACGGGGAGAAGAAAATTCAAAGATCGTTGCCAAGAATCAAGAACAAGCTTTGGAATTAGTAATTCCAAGCTCCAAGAGGTAACCATCTAACCCTAGAACTCAAATTCTTGAACGGGAAATTAATCTCAACTTCTGATTTTCCAGAAATCAAGGTTCTAATGATCTTATCTTGCTCAAAATCATCCATCTAGCATGTTATAACACTTGAATGTGTTAAGAATTAAGAAATGGTGATTTTGGCCAAGAACACTAAAAACGGGTTTTACAAGATCAAAGCTGAATTTTATGGTGTTGTTGGGTTCAAATGATCATTTGGGATGTATGAAGACACTCCCAAGTGATTAATTTCGAAAACTTGGATTTTTGGACTAAAATGACAAAAACGGGTTTGGATGAAATTGGAATTGGAATCAATGATTCCATGGCTTAAAACTTGATGTAAAGCAAGGGTTTTAGTCATGGAATGATAGTAAAACAATTAAGATATGTATTAAGTGCTTAACAGGTCAAAATAGAGGTCTGTAGCACAAAAATCGAACTTAAAAACTGAGTCTGCAGAAAGACACGGGTCGTGTGTTTCTTAGTACAAAAAACACACGGGTCGTGTGTTTACTGGAAAAGCTTCTGTCCAATTTTTGAGTTTTGAAATCGATGCTAGGCTTGTCCGTTTGGTCTGTAACTTATACCATAGCCTTAAAATGGTATGAAAACATGTAAGAAACTTTCAAATTTGCAATCCGACCTTGCGGAAAAATCACTGTAGCGGCAGTGGCAAATTTGCAAAGAATATTGTTAAAACTTGATTTTTGGGATTTAAGCTAAACTTGTCCGATTAATCCCAAATTTGGAACACAAGTCTTATATGGCTTAAGACTTCATGTAAAAGTGTCAAAACTGAAATACGACCTCTCGGGATCACTGTAGCAATATACGTGTATTTCGGGGACAAATTATAAAAAAGAGTCTATTAATGGTTAAACATTTGTTATAACCTAGAATTGAGATGTATGAGACCTTAGAACTGTAGAATATGTATTTATTGAGTATTTATATATAATACTTATATAGGTGGTGCTTCAAACGTGGTTGAGCACGGAAAAGGGAAAGGAATACGAGAAGCATAGAGACTTGTAGCAACATCAAGGTGAGTTTTATGAGGATTTTCTAGTACATAGCAAAATGTTATTTTCAGAAAAGTATGATTTCCAATCTTTTAAAATACTAAAGTTTGGAAAATGGTTTTGAACGAAGCTCTATACAAGGGCTTAGTATTTTAAGTATATTTTTAAAGTATGATTTCTAAAGTAATTTGAAAGAAGTTCCTTATAGGAACTCAGTTGTCAGAAACAGTTTTGAAAGTATTTTTGTAAAAGAATTATAAAATGTTTGAGTAAGAATAGTTTACAAATTGTGTCCCACTTTGACCAATTTGAGATGACATGAAGTAAGAATTAAAGAAGTATGAGCCAGTTGTCCGGACTAGGATCACCCACATAATTGGGGGATCAGAAGACACTACTGGGATGGTACCTCCCGTCGCGAAGTAGTTGTCTAGCTTAGCATACCCTTGTGCTTGAATTTGTTCCAAGTCACGAAGGGGAGACGGAATGAGCAAACCGAGTGGGCAGATCTGTTCTGTCCCGCGAGGGGAGCTAGTTGAATGAATTAATTAACTTAATTCATAAGTTTCAGTTGGTCACGAGAAATGAGAAAGAAAAGCAGTTTTAAGAAAGAAAGTCTTTTTAAAGGTTGAAAGTAAAGAAGAAAAAGTCATTTTGAGATTTATGAAATAAATCAATTTTAGCAATGTACTTTTGAATATTTAAAGTTTTGAATAGAAAAGTTTTGGGTCTAAACCCATATTACTCACGAGACTTTATGTCTCACGTATACTATGTTTTTGAAATGCTATGTACTTAGGTGAAAGGAGCTAAAGTTGCAGTTGGGACCAGTTTGCACTGTAAGTTTAAATTATGGTTTATGGTATTGAGTCTGTAATACCCCTTGAGTTTAAGTTTGTAAAATAAATAAAAAAAAATTTAAGCGACTATTTTATAGTCGCGAGTTGTAATATATGTATGTAAAGTAAACTGTATTTGTATTTAAATATGGTTAAAGAAAAGGGGTGTTACAGTTTTGGTATCAGAGCCATAGTTTAAGCGAATTAGGTTGGAATACCATCCTAGGCTTAAACTAGCAAGAGTAGTAGTAAGTTGCCTTAGTAATATAGGAGGCATAGAGTGAGCATGACTGTTATAAAAATGCAGTCAAGATAAGGAGATAACATGCTACCGCTTACGAAATACTATATAGAATTGTGTATTAAACCGATAATTTGTTCATCTATATAGTAATGGAAGGCGGAAGACAAGCTGACAGGGGTGAGGGCAGTCACACTTCTTCAAGAGGAAGTGAACCATATGTTCTTCGTAATGATGAGGCTGAGCCAAACCCACCACCACCCCAACCTGTCACTATGGAGGCAATTCAGTTTCTAATCGATAACTTACGAACTGAGTTGAGACAAGATGTACATAACATAATCGATGGTCGAATGGGTGAACCAAGAGCCCAATCTTCACAAGAAGTCTCTAAAAAGGCGACTGAAGATGAAGGTAGTGGAGAAAACAGAAAGAAAGAGAAGGGCTGTTCCTTTAAGTCCTTTATGACTTGTAAACCGCCCGAATACCATGGCAGTTTTGAGCCAAAAGTGACGATGCGTTGGGTTCGAGAAATTGAACAAGTGATGCAAGCGAGCAAATGTGGCGAAAAAGATCAAGTCAACTACGCCTCCCGGCAGTTGAAAGACGATGCTCTGGTGTGGTGGAATACCAAATATGAAAGCTTGGGAAAAGATGTGGTTTATGGTTGGTCATGGGCGGAGTTTGTCACGTGTCTCAAAGATAAATTCTGTCCCACGCGCGATATGGAGAAAATGAATGAAGATTTCCTAACGATAAAGAAAGGAGATATGACGGTGGATGAGTATACGAAGAAGTTTTGCGACATGTTACCTTTTGTGGGGGAATCCTACCCTACTGAGCGGTCCCGAATTAACCGCTATGTCCGCGGTTTGCCATGGAACTACGAGTTAGAAGTGAAGAAAGCCGAAACACTTGATGGGGCGATTAATGCTGCCCGAACTGTGGAAGATATTGGAAAACGAAGGAAGGAAGAAGGACCTGGTTTTGGTGACAAAAGGAAGACAATTAGCAGTATCAGTGGGAACTTAAAGAAGAAAGGAAAAATGAGTACAAGTCAGAGCCGACAAGGAAGTGTGAAAAAGTGCGAGAAATGTGGGAAAGAACACATTGGCGAGTGCCGAGCGGGATCAAATGCCTGCTTTAATTGTGGAGGATTTGGTCACAAAGCGAAAGATTGTAAAGCCAAGAAAGCCAGCGAAGTGGAGTGTTTCTCATGCCATCAGATGGGACACTACAGTTTCAACTGCCCAAACAAGGGAGGAGAAACTATGGTGTCAACAGCCCAGAAAAAGACCGAACCTCAGAAGGTGAAGACTCGAGCTTTTCAGATCACCAGGGAGGAAGCAAAGGAGACTCACGATGTGGTCTCAGGTATACTACTAGTTAACTCGACACCTGCATATGTTCTGTTTGATTCCGGGTCTACATATTCATTCGTGTCCCATGGGTTTGGAGCTAGATTAAAAGTCCCATTAGAATTGTTAGATCTAGTTTTTGAGGTAGAAGTGGCGGACGGGAAATTTGTAGAAGTCCAGCATATGTACCGAGATTGTGAGCTTGACATCAACGGCAAGAAGTTTCGACTTAATCTCCTTCCTATTGCAATTAAGTCCTTTGATGTAATAATTGGGATGGATTGGCTTGGTGCAAATGATGCGAAGATAGCTTGTGGACAGAAGAGGGTGTCTGTTAAAACCCTAGGAGCCAAGGTGTACGTATATGGGGAAAGAAGAACGCACGTGCCCAGTATTATCAGTGTAGCTAAAGCTCGAAGATGTATCAGGAAAGGATGTGTATCTTTCCTGGCCTATGTGATGACTGAAGACAAAGTGAAACAGACATACAAAGACATAGAAGTAGTAAAAGAGTTTCCAGAAGTTTTCCCAGACGAATTGCCAGGCTTGCCACCAGAAAGGCAAGTTGAATTCCGAATAGATCTTGTCCCAGGAGCTTCCCCAATAGCCCGAGCACCGTACCGGTTAGCACCAACAGAGATGAGGGAATTAATGTCCCAGTTACAGGAGTTACTAGATAAAGGCTTCATCAGGCCTAGTTCTTCTCCGTGGGGTGCTCCAGTTCTATTCGTGAAGAAGAAAGATGGATCAATGCGGATGTGCATTGATTACAGAGAATTGAACAAAATTACCATCAAGAACCGTTACCCGTTGCCCAGAATAGACGATTTGTTTGACCAGTTGCAAGGAGCAGATTATTTCTCAAAAATTGATTTGAGATCTGGGTATCATCAAGTCAGGGTAAAAGAAAGTGATGTAGAGAAGACGGCGTTTCGTACACGATACGGGCATTACGAGTTCTTAGTAATGCCATTTGGTCTTACGAATGCACCAGCGATCTTTATGGACTTAATGAATCGGGTCTGTAAACCATTCCTAGACCGGTTTGTTATAGTGTTCATAGATGACATTTTGATCTACTCAAAGAATAAAGAAGAGCATGCGAGTCATCTGCGGTTAGTACTTGAGACTTTGAAGCGGGAACAGCTATATGCAAAGTTCTCCAAGTGCGAGTTTTGGATGAGAGAAGTACAGTTCCTTGGGCACGTTGTTTCTATCCAAGGTATAAAAGTTGATCCAGCGAAAGTTGAAGCAGTAATGAAATGGGAGCCACCTAAGACGCCAACAGAAGTTAGAAGTTTTCTCGGTCTTGCCGGGTATTACAGGAGATTTATTCAAGATTTCTCCCGTATAGCAGTGCCACTTACACGACTAACCCGGAAAGAAGAGCAATTCAGATGGCAAGAGGAACAAGAAAGAGCTTTCGCTACCTTAAAAGAGAAGTTGTGTAACGCGCCTGTCCTTACATTGCCAGATGGGACAGAAGACTTTGAAGTGTACAGCGATGCCTCTCATCGGGGGCTTGGCTGTGTGTTAATGCAAAGAGGGAAGGTCATAGCATACGCTTCCAGACAGTTGAAAGATCCAGAGAAAAAGTACACAACTCATGATTTAGAACTTGCAGCGATCGTTTTTGCCTTGAAGATTTGGAGACATTACTTGTATGGTACAAAATGCAAGTTATTCACCGATCACAAAAGTTTGCAGTATGTGTTCACTCAAAAAGAGTTGAACATGAGACAGAGTAGATGGCTAGAGCTGATCAGTGATTATGATTGCGAAATTGTGTACCATCCGGGTAAAGCGAATGTAGTAGCAGATGCACTGAGTAGAAAAGTTCCTGAGAAAAGAATCAAGGCAAGGTCGATGCGTATAGAATTGGTGTCCAGTATCATAGAACAGATTAAAGCAGCTCAGCAAAAAGTTGAAGAAAGTGGAAACTTGAAAGATGAAAAATTAGGAAAAGATGTGCAGTTTGTAACCAATAGTCAAGGATTGAAGACTTTCAGAAACCGCATTTGGGTACCAAAGACAGGAGGTTTGAGAAAGCTAATTCTAGATGAATCGCATAAGTCAAAGTATTCCATTCATCCTGGGAGTACCAAGACTTATCAAGATTTGAAAAGACAGTATTGGTGGCCTGGGATGAAGAAGAGGATAGCTAAGTACATCTCCAAGTGTGTTATATGTGCACAAGTCAAGGCGGAACATCAGGTCCCGCATGGAGATGCTCAGTCATTACATATTCCAGCTGGAAAGTGGGAAGATGTAACCATGGATTTGGTTGTCGGATTACCGAGAACGAGAAGAGGTCATGATAGTATATGGGTCATAGTGGACCGGTTGACCAAGAGTGCATTATTTCTAGCCATAAAAGAAACTACTCCATTGGAGCAGTTAGCTCAGTTGTATTCAGATGAAGTGTTAAGAAGATATGGTGCACCGTTGTCTATCGTGTCAGACAGAGACCCCAGATTTACCTCTAACTTTTGGAAAGCTTTACAAGATAAAATGGGGACAAGAATTCAGCTAAGTACGGCGTATCACCCACAAACAGATGGTCAGAGTGAACGAACGATCCAGACATTAGAAGACATGCTACGATCATGTGTGATGGAATTTGGAGGTAGTTGGGATGAACACCTGCCATTAGTGGAGTTTGCATACAACAACAGCTACCATTCTAGCATTAAAATGCCACCCTTTGAGGCATTGTATGGTAGAAAGTGTAGAACTCCTTTATGCTGGCTGGAGGCGGGTGAGACTAAGCTTACAGGGCCAGAGATTGTTAGAGTGACAAATGAGAAGATCGGAGTAATTCAAGCCAATATGAAAGCAGCACAGGATCGACAGAGGAGTTATTCAAATCTAAAGAAGAGACCATATGACTTGCAAGAAGGAGATTTAGTGATGATTAAAGTGTCGCCATGGAAAGGAGTGGTCAGATTTGGCAAGAGAGGAAAGTTGAGTCCAAGGTACATTGGACCTTTTAAAATTCTAAAGAAAGTTGGGTTACAAGCATTCAAGATAGAGTTACCACCCGAACTCAGTGGAATACATGATACCTTTCATGTATGCTACTTGAAAAAGTATTTTGGTAAAGAAGAGTTAGTAATACCGTATACTGACCTGAGGGTGGAGACTCCTAGTAAACTGATTGAAGAACCCGAAGCCATCCTAGAAATGCAGACTAAGAAGCTAAGGAACAAGGAGATTGACCTTGTACTCGTCAAGTGGAAGCATCCCTTAGGGTCAAACATGACTTGGGAAACGTTAGCAGAAATGAAGAGAAGATATCCAAACTTCACGGATTACGAAAAGATTCCGAGGACGGAATCCGCTTAAGGAGGGGTGACTGTAAGAACCCGCGAAATTTGTAAAAGGATAAAATGGTCTTTTGTCACATTATAAGACCATTATGTATAATAATATGTATTTGTAAAATAATATGATAAGAAATATGAAGTTATGTGAAATTTGGAGTTTTTCCGCGTGAATAGTAAAATTTGACCAAAAAGGGCAAAATGGTCATTTGACATGAAAATGACCAAAATGTCAAGAAAATGTCAAGTTGGAAGTTAATGGAACATTGTTGCATGAATTTGGGTCTTAGGACCATTTTTGTAAAGAAAGTGAAAGATTAGGACCAATTGTGTAATTTTTTTTATGCATTTAATTATAAAATGAGAGATTAAACTCTCATTCTCCTAGAAATCAGTAGAGACTTCCAGAGAAAGCTAGAGAGAGCGTGAGTGAGCAGGAAGAACACGGGGAGAAGAAAATTCAAAGATCGTTGCCAAGAATCAAGAACAAGCTTTGGAATTAGTAATTCCAAGCTCCAAGAGGTAACCATCTAACCCTAGAACTCAAATTCTTGAACGGGAAATTAATCTCAACTTCTGATTTTCCAGAAATCAAGGTTCTAATGATCTTATCTTGCTCAAAATCATCCATCTAGCATGTTATAACACTTGAATGTGTTAAGAATTAAGAAATGGTGATTTTGGCCAAGAACACTAAAAACGGGTTTTACAAGATCAAAGCTGAATTTTATGGTGTTGTTGGGTTCAAATGATCATTTGGGATGTATGAAGACACTCCCAAGTGATTAATTTCGAAAACTTGGATTTTTGGACTAAAATGACAAAAACGGGTTTGGATGAAATTGGAATTGGAATCAATGATTCCATGGCTTAAAACTTGATGTAAAGCAAGGGTTTTAGTCATGGAATGATAGTAAAACAATTAAGATATGTATTAAGTGCTTAACAGGTCAAAATAGAGGTCTGTAGCACAAAAATCGAACTTAAAAACTGAGTCTGCAGAAAGACACGGGTCGTGTGTTTCTTAGTACAAAAAACACACGGGTCGTGTGTTTACTGGAAAAGCTTCTGTCCAATTTTTGAGTTTTGAAATCGATGCTAGGCTTGTCCGTTTGGTCTGTAACTTATACCATAGCCTTAAAATGGTATGAAAACATGTAAGAAACTTTCAAATTTGCAATCCGACCTTGCGGAAAAATCACTGTAGCGGCAGTGGCAAATTTGCAAAGAATATTGTTAAAACTTGATTTTTGGGATTTAAGCTAAACTTGTCCGATTAATCCCAAATTTGGAACACAAGTCTTATATGGCTTAAGACTTCATGTAAAAGTGTCAAAACTGAAATACGACCTCTCGGGATCACTGTAGCAATATACGTGTATTTCGGGGACAAATTATAAAAAAGAGTCTATTAATGGTTAAACATTTGTTATAACCTAGAATTGAGATGTATGAGACCTTAGAACTGTAGAATATGTATTTATTGAGTATTTATATATAATACTTATATAGGTGGTGCTTCAAACGTGGTTGAGCACGGAAAAGGGAAAGGAATACGAGAAGCATAGAGACTTGTAGCAACATCAAGGTGAGTTTTATGAGGATTTTCTAGTACATAGCAAAATGTTATTTTCAGAAAAGTATGATTTCCAATCTTTTAAAATACTAAAGTTTGGAAAATGGTTTTGAACGAAGCTCTATACAAGGGCTTAGTATTTTAAGTATATTTTTAAAGTATGATTTCTAAAGTAATTTGAAAGAAGTTCCTTATAGGAACTCAGTTGTCAGAAACAGTTTTGAAAGTATTTTTGTAAAAGAATTATAAAATGTTTGAGTAAGAATAGTTTACAAATTGTGTCCCACTTTGACCAATTTGAGATGACATGAAGTAAGAATTAAAGAAGTATGAGCCAGTTGTCCGGACTAGGATCACCCACATAATTGGGGGATCAGAAGACACTACTGGGATGGTACCTCCCGTCGCGAAGTAGTTGTCTAGCTTAGCATACCCTTGTGCTTGAATTTGTTCCAAGTCACGAAGGGGAGACGGAATGAGCAAACCGAGTGGGCAGATCTGTTCTGTCCCGCGAGGGGAGCTAGTTGAATGAATTAATTAACTTAATTCATAAGTTTCAGTTGGTCACGAGAAATGAGAAAGAAAAGCAGTTTTAAGAAAGAAAGTCTTTTTAAAGGTTGAAAGTAAAGAAGAAAAAGTCATTTTGAGATTTATGAAATAAATCAATTTTAGCAATGTACTTTTGAATATTTAAAGTTTTGAATAGAAAAGTTTTGGGTCTAAACCCATATTACTCACGAGACTTTATGTCTCACGTATACTATGTTTTTGAAATGCTATGTACTTAGGTGAAAGGAGCTAAAGTTGCAGTTGGGACCAGTTTGCACTGTAAGTTTAAATTATGGTTTATGGTATTGAGTCTGTAATACCCCTTGAGTTTAAGTTTGTAAAATAAATAAAAAAAAATTTAAGCGACTATTTTATAGTCGCGAGTTGTAATATATGTATGTAAAGTAAACTGTATTTGTATTTAAATATGGTTAAAGAAAAGGGGTGTTACAGTTAAAGTCAAATTAAGTTTCATTTAGTCAAGTACAACATTAGTTATAGAGTCTTAATTTGGTTAAGTTGTTATGAGGGATTCTCATAAGTGAATAAACTATGCATGAGTGTTAATGAATGCAAATTTGACATGAATTATTAGGTAGTGATCAAGTTGTTGGTGGTTGTTGTGCATTCTGACATACATATAAAACATCTAAAAACGGCACCAAGAAACTTGATGTGTTATTAGCGTTTATAAGATTTTCGAAAATGATTTCACATTAGTTTTACATTTATGAACAGGGAAATACCATGTATGAATAGAACAACACAATTAGGCAAGTGTACCTAGTCGATTGTAGTACAGTAATGGTAAATCCGGGTTGTCGACCCAAGGGAAAACGGCTATCTTTAAGTTAAGAAAATCAATCATCAATTAATAATTATTCAAGAAAATACTCAGGGGCGAGTTTTAATGAAAACTCGTAAAACTTTGATTATAAAATAAATGACGAAATAATAAATGATCATAACAAAAATAACAAAGGAAACTTTCGTCTAGGATCTGTTGATTCATATAAACCTATGTTGACTAGTTTTGATTATGTGCAATGAGTTTAAAATAAGTTGCATTAAGTTGTAGGATCGTATGGTCAAGTCACCAATTCTATGACTAATAAGTTAAAATAGCACAATGGTCATGTAACTAATTAACTTATAATCATCAAGTATTAATACAATCGAGCATGCAAACATAGCCCATATCCTAATGGTCAAAGTGATATGTTCATACAATCAATGGTCATGAGTTGCAACTAAATGTGATATAAGTATTATTTCACTAATCAAGTTTGTAACTTAGATAACCTTCCTAGTTAAATGGTCAATAACTAGTCCGATGATATATAGTTGTCAATTATACATCATGACGGTTCATGTGATCAATACGTTTAAATGGCCATTTAAACTTAATCATATGAAGATGGCAATCAAGAATACAAACTGTAACCACATTTAATATGTATGGCATGCAAGTTATATATCCTAACCGATATTAAACTCGAATCAAGAACTAGATCAACACATATTATATTAATGAATCAACATCGCCTAGGCAAAAGTTACGGGAAATATAAATTACAAAATATAAAAGTAAACATTAATACTTAGATTTGAATAAACCATCTAGTTATGTTTGATATGTTATTAGTGCAATGGATATTGAACTTTAAATACCGATTTCTAAAGTGATTAGATGTTTTGGTCCAACTACCTAATCCTATGATTATAAGGTCATTAATGGCAATGGTCATGCGATTATGTATTCCAAATAATCATGTATTGGTTCGTATCACACAAGGTTCATTCGAGCTTTTGATCTCAATGGTCATGATAATCAAATTGGTTTCAAATAAATTTTGCGAGATAAAATATAAAACGTTCAATATCCGATAAATAACAATCAAATCATAACTAAACAATAATCAAATCTAAGTAATAAATAATACAGATAACATAATCTGAAGAATACGGCTTAGGAAATCATAATAGAATGCTAAATATATATAAAGCAAACCGAATGAAGTCCCGGCCGAACATTCTTCAAGCTCTCGATTCCATAGTTTCCCCTTTGATTCTACAAGCTTCCTGGCCGAGTCTGAAGGTGGTGTAGGTGTTGTGATACGATCTGGTCTCCAAGTGGTGTAAGTGTTCTCCAAAAGAAGAGCTGAAGGGCTGAATTTATAGTGGTCGCTGGAGTTGGGCGCGGTGCGCCTGAATAGGGGCGCGGTGCGCCTAAAGCAGATCTGCGCACGTTCACCAACTGTCGCACGAGGGAGCACGTGGTTTGCAGCTTTAATGTCGGATCTGAGGCGCGGTGCGCCCAAAAGGTAGGCGGGGTGCGCCCTTGCACATGCTTGGCAGGTCGGTTGAATCATTGGATAAACGCACGCTCGATTATTTTAATCAAAAGTCTGACGAAAAGCGGGATCTGGTTCTATCTTTGGGCGCGGTGCGCCTGCATGTGGGCGGGGTGCGCCCTTGGTGTCCGGCAGATTTTCACTTTGCTTCTTTTTAAGCTCAAATGTTTGTGTAATTCGTTCGTTAGCTCCAAACGCGTATTTTTAGCTTCAAAACGAATATTTAAGCATATTAGGTATCTTTTAGTTCATAACATATATGAAATTAAACTAAAATCACACTGATATCGTGCGGAAAATATGTATAATTTACGCGATATCAAAATACCCCACACTTGAACTTTGCTTGTCCTCAAGCAAACTACAATTTATAACCAAGCCAAAACGTTTTGATGCCCAAACAACTTTTCATACGCTACCACAGATCTAGCGTTTATTACCGATGTTAAGAATAAAGAATTAATAATAAACATAGTAGATTATACCTAGTCCTATGTACATATATTTATCTTTTCAAAACTTTAAATAAACTCTCTTTCTATAAACGACAAGTCTTTCAGATTGATAAAAACTCATTTTTACATAACATCGAATATACCCTTTAAAGATTCTTCCACCTCAAGACCTTTTTGTCAAATTTCCCTTATTTAGAATAAAAATTATGCAGGACTAAATTTATCAAGTTAAGTTATTATTTCCATTTTTCCGTACCTTTGAAACTCGTGACTTTCTATGGAACTTTTGATTACAAATTTTCGACTCAAGACTGTACAGAGTCTACTAATTCAAATTCCAAAGGCCACTAAGGAAATTCCATGACTTTCGATGACACCCGTGTAGCGAGCTTTCGACAATATTATCCCAAACCAGTTGGTTTTAGGTAATAAGGAGTAGAAATGCCCGTAGGCCCCATTTTATGTCTACTTGCTCGAATGCCAAAGGCCACTGATTGAATTTTCCTTCCTGAGTCTCAATCTTATGGTATAACATTACTTGACTTCTGCTTTTTAACACATCAGATTTCTTGAGAATTCTTCTCATTTTAAGTTTATTTATCGAGGCTTATTTTCCTCAATTTAGTAACAGCATATAATTCGCACATTTTTGCAAGTAGGGAAACTGACTCAATCTATTTTGGTAAAAACTCAATTTTTAACAATTGATAAATTTTCAATGAGTTTATTTCATTATTTATGCAAAACATTTTGTAACTACCATTCTAAAAACTTGTCATCCACAAAACTAGACTTTAGATAAAATAATGAAAAACAAAAATACATACATAAAATTAAATTTAACCTACAAATTTATTTTCAAAACATTTTTCTTAACAATTACCTTTTTAGCGTTCAATTTTAGAAAAGATGTTTAAGATAACAAAAATTTTAATTGGCTCAGTTAATCATTGCAGTATGACGTCTTAACCCTACACTTATATTATACAATAATTCTATTGTATATATAATTCAAAACAGTAAAGGGAGCAAAATGGAACAGACTCCCCTTGGGTACCGGTCGACGTCATATATGAGGCTCTTTCCACATAAAAGAATTCATTGAACATGCTGCCAGCATGGAATCTTAGCAAATCTGCATATGCATCACTCGGACAAAAATTATTTACACACAAATAAACACACAAAAATTAAATCACAAAAGTAAAAGTAATAACAACGAAAGAAAAATATCACTCATTTTGTTGTCCCTGAAGTTTCAAATCCGTGGCTACTGGTATGCGGGTGTGGTGTGGCTGTGCGATTTTTGACCGTCGTCAGTATCGCTGCCCCTACTGTAAAGAAGCGTCCCTCTTCTCAGTAGTGGCTGATTTTTAGCCATGTATCATTATGTACGACCAGTATCTGCCTCGGGTGTTTACGCGTCATGCACGTTTCCGTGTCGCGTAATTTTTGAAGTTGTCTCTTTGTCAACGCGATCCAGATTGTCGACGCGTTGCGTCCGGATGGTATACACGTCGCATGAGCAAAAAAAGACTTCAAAGTTTTGTTACTTCATTTTTCCCCAAATATTCACCCCACACTTAAAATATGCTTAAGGTGTGCAAATATCTATTTATGATTAGTGATATGTCAATCAAAACAATAAAAATACATAACACAAAAACAAATTTAAAATCACACAAATATTAACTAATAATTTAATTTTCTATAAAATAAAAATAAATCCGAATTCCCCGGCAACGGCGCCAAAAACTTGTTGTGCATTCTGACATACATATAAAACATCTAAAAACGGCACCAAGAAACTTGATGTGTTATTAGCGTTTATAAGATTTTCGAAAATGATTTCACATTAGTTTTACATTTATGAACAGGGAAATACCATGTATGAATAGAACAACACAATTAGGCAAGTGTACCTAGTCGATTGTAGTACAGTAATGGTAAATCCGGGTTGTCGACCCAAGGGAAAACGGCTATCTTTAAGTTAAGAAAATCAATCATCAATTAATAATTATTCAAGAAAATACTCAGGGGCGAGTTTTAATGAAAACTCGTAAAACTTTGATTATAAAATAAATGACGAAATAATAAATGATCATAACAAAAATAACAAAGGAAACTTTCGTCTAGGATCTGTTGATTCATATAAACCTATGTTGACTAGTTTTGATTATGTGCAATGAGTTTAAAATAAGTTGCATTAAGTTGTAGGATCGTATGGTCAAGTCACCAATTCTATGACTAATAAGTTAAAATAGCACAATGGTCATGTAACTAATTAACTTATAATCATCAAGTATTAATACAATCGAGCATGCAAACATAGCCCATATCCTAATGGTCAAAGTGATATGTTCATACAATCAATGGTCATGAGTTGCAACTAAATGTGATATAAGTATTATTTCACTAATCAAGTTTGTAACTTAGATAACCTTCCTAGTTAAATGGTCAATAACTAGTCCGATGATATATAGTTGTCAATTATACATCATGACGGTTCATGTGATCAATACGTTTAAATGGCCATTTAAACTTAATCATATGAAGATGGCAATCAAGAATACAAACTGTAACCACATTTAATATGTATGGCATGCAAGTTATATATCCTAACCGATATTAAACTCGAATCAAGAACTAGATCAACACATATTATATTAATGAATCAACATCGCCTAGGCAAAAGTTACGGGAAATATAAATTACAAAATATAAAAGTAAACATTAATACTTAGATTTGAATAAACCATCTAGTTATGTTTGATATGTTATTAGTGCAATGGATATTGAACTTTAAATACCGATTTCTAAAGTGATTAGATGTTTTGGTCCAACTACCTAATCCTATGATTATAAGGTCATTAATGGCAATGGTCATGCGATTATGTATTCCAAATAATCATGTATTGGTTCGTATCACACAAGGTTCATTCGAGCTTTTGATCTCAATGGTCATGATAATCAAATTGGTTTCAAATAAATTTTGCGAGATAAAATATAAAACGTTCAATATCCGATAAATAACAATCAAATCATAACTAAACAATAATCAAATCTAAGTAATAAATAATACAGATAACATAATCTGAAGAATACGGCTTAGGAAATCATAATAGAATGCTAAATATATATAAAGCAAACCGAATGAAGTCCCGGCCGAACATTCTTCAAGCTCTCGATTCCATAGTTTCCCCTTTGATTCTACAAGCTTCCTGGCCGAGTCTGAAGGTGGTGTAGGTGTTGTGATACGATCTGGTCTCCAAGTGGTGTAAGTGTTCTCCAAAAGAAGAGCTGAAGGGCTGAATTTATAGTGGTCGCTGGAGTTGGGCGCGGTGCGCCTGAATAGGGGCGCGGTGCGCCTAAAGCAGATCTGCGCACGTTCACCAACTGTCGCACGAGGGAGCACGTGGTTTGCAGCTTTAATGTCGGATCTGAGGCGCGGTGCGCCCAAAAGGTAGGCGGGGTGCGCCCTTGCACATGCTTGGCAGGTCGGTTGAATCATTGGATAAACGCACGCTCGATTATTTTAATCAAAAGTCTGACGAAAAGCGGGATCTGGTTCTATCTTTGGGCGCGGTGCGCCTGCATGTGGGCAGGGTGCGCCCTTGGTGTCCGGCAGATTTTCACTTTGCTTCTTTTTAAGCTCAAATGTTTGTGTAATTCGTTCGTTAGCTCCAAACGCGTATTTTTAGCTTCAAAACGAATATTTAAGCATATTAGGTATCTTTTAGTTCATAACATATATGAAATTAAACTAAAATCACACTGATATCGTGCGGAAAATATGTATAATTTACGCGATATCAAAATACCCCACACTTGAACTTTGCTTGTCCTCAAGCAAACTACAATTTATAACCAAGCCAAAACGTTTTGATGCCCAAACAACTTTTCATACGCTACCACAGATCTAGCGTTTATTACCGATGTTAAGAATAAAGAATTAATAATAAACATAGTAGATTATACCTAGTCCTATGTACATATATTTATCTTTTCAAAACTTTAAATAAACTCTCTTTCTATAAACGACAAGTCTTTCAGATTGATAAAAACTCATTTTTACATAACATCGAATATACCCTTTAAAGATTCTTCCACCTCAAGACCTTTTTGTCAAATTTCCCTTATTTAGAATAAAAATTATGCAGGACTAAATTTATCAAGTTAAGTTATTATTTCCATTTTTCCGTACCTTTGAAACTCGTGACTTTCTATGGAACTTTTGATTACAAATTTTCGACTCAAGACTGTACAGAGTCTACTAATTCAAATTCCAAAGGCCACTAAGGAAATTCCATGACTTTCGATGACACCCGTGTAGCGAGCTTTCGACAATATTATCCCAAACCAGTTGGTTTTAGGTAATAAGGAGTAGAAATGCCCGTAGGCCCCATTTTATGTCTACTTGCTCGAATGCCAAAGGCCACTGATTGAATTTTCCTTCCTGAGTCTCAATCTTATGGTATAACATTACTTGACTTCTGCTTTTTAACACATCAGATTTCTTGAGAATTCTTCTCATTTTAAGTTTATTTATCGAGGCTTATTTTCCTCAATTTAGTAACAGCATATAATTCGCACATTTTTGCAAGTAGGGAAACTGACTCAATCTATTTTGGTAAAAACTCAATTTTTAACAATTGATAAATTTTCAATGAGTTTATTTCATTATTTATGCAAAACATTTTGTAACTACCATTCTAAAAACTTGTCATCCACAAAACTAGACTTTAGATAAAATAATGAAAAACAAAAATACATACATAAAATTAAATTTAACCTACAAATTTATTTTCAAAACATTTTTCTTAACAATTACCTTTTTAGCGTTCAATTTTAGAAAAGATGTTTAAGATAACAAAAATTTTAATTGGCTCAGTTAATCATTGCAGTATGACGTCTTAACCCTACACTTATATTATACAATAATTCTATTGTATATATAATTCAAAACAGTAAAGGGAGCAAAATGGAACAGACTCCCCTTGGGTACCGGTCGACGTCATATATGAGGCTCTTTCCACATAAAAGAATTCATTGAACATGCTGCCAGCATGGAATCTTAGCAAATCTGCATATGCATCACTCGGACAAAAATTATTTACACACAAATAAACACACAAAAATTAAATCACAAAAGTAAAAGTAATAACAACGAAAGAAAAATATCACTCATTTTGTTGTCCCTGAAGTTTCAAATCCGTGGCTACTGGTATGCGGGTGTGGTGTGGCTGTGCGATTTTTGACCGTCGTCAGTATCGCTGCCCCTACTGTAAAGAAGCGTCCCTCTTCTCAGTAGTGGCTGATTTTTAGCCATGTATCATTATGTACGACCAGTATCTGCCTCGGGTGTTTACGCGTCATGCACGTTTCCGTGTCGCGTAATTTTTGAAGTTGTCTCTTTGTCAACGCGATCCAGATTGTCGACGCGTTGCGTCCGGATGGTATACACGTCGCATGAGCAAAAAAAGACTTCAAAGTTTTGTTACTTCATTTTTCCCCAAATATTCACCCCACACTTAAAATATGCTTAAGGTGTGCAAATATCTATTTATGATTAGTGATATGTCAATCAAAACAATAAAAATACATAACACAAAAACAAATTTAAAATCACACAAATATTAACTAATAATTTAATTTTCTATAAAATAAAAATAAATCCGAATTCCCCGGCAACGGCGCCAAAAACTTGTTGTGCATTCTGACATACATATAAAACATCTAAAAACGGCACCAAGAAACTTGATGTGTTATTAGCGTTTATAAGATTTTCGAAAATGATTTCACATTAGTTTTACATTTATGAACAGGGAAATACCATGTATGAATAGAACAACACAATTAGGCAAGTGTACCTAGTCGATTGTAGTACAGTAATGGTAAATCCGGGTTGTCGACCCAAGGGAAAACGGCTATCTTTAAGTTAAGAAAATCAATCATCAATTAATAATTATTCAAGAAAATACTCAGGGGCGAGTTTTAATGAAAACTCGTAAAACTTTGATTATAAAATAAATGACGAAATAATAAATGATCATAACAAAAATAACAAAGGAAACTTTCGTCTAGGATCTGTTGATTCATATAAACCTATGTTGACTAGTTTTGATTATGTGCAATGAGTTTAAAATAAGTTGCATTAAGTTGTAGGATCGTATGGTCAAGTCACCAATTCTATGACTAATAAGTTAAAATAGCACAATGGTCATGTAACTAATTAACTTATAATCATCAAGTATTAATACAATCGAGCATGCAAACATAGCCCATATCCTAATGGTCAAAGTGATATGTTCATACAATCAATGGTCATGAGTTGCAACTAAATGTGATATAAGTATTATTTCACTAATCAAGTTTGTAACTTAGATAACCTTCCTAGTTAAATGGTCAATAACTAGTCCGATGATATATAGTTGTCAATTATACATCATGACGGTTCATGTGATCAATACGTTTAAATGGCCATTTAAACTTAATCATATGAAGATGGCAATCAAGAATACAAACTGTAACCACATTTAATATGTATGGCATGCAAGTTATATATCCTAACCGATATTAAACTCGAATCAAGAACTAGATCAACACATATTATATTAATGAATCAACATCGCCTAGGCAAAAGTTACGGGAAATATAAATTACAAAATATAAAAGTAAACATTAATACTTAGATTTGAATAAACCATCTAGTTATGTTTGATATGTTATTAGTGCAATGGATATTGAACTTTAAATACCGATTTCTAAAGTGATTAGATGTTTTGGTCCAACTACCTAATCCTATGATTATAAGGTCATTAATGGCAATGGTCATGCGATTATGTATTCCAAATAATCATGTATTGGTTCGTATCACACAAGGTTCATTCGAGCTTTTGATCTCAATGGTCATGATAATCAAATTGGTTTCAAATAAATTTTGCGAGATAAAATATAAAACGTTCAATATCCGATAAATAACAATCAAATCATAACTAAACAATAATCAAATCTAAGTAATAAATAATACAGATAACATAATCTGAAGAATACGGCTTAGGAAATCATAATAGAATGCTAAATATATATAAAGCAAACCGAATGAAGTCCCGGCCGAACATTCTTCAAGCTCTCGATTCCATAGTTTCCCCTTTGATTCTACAAGCTTCCTGGCCGAGTCTGAAGGTGGTGTAGGTGTTGTGATACGATCTGGTCTCCAAGTGGTGTAAGTGTTCTCCAAAAGAAGAGCTGAAGGGCTGAATTTATAGTGGTCGCTGGAGTTGGGCGCGGTGCGCCTGAATAGGGGCGCGGTGCGCCTAAAGCAGATCTGCGCACGTTCACCAACTGTCGCACGAGGGAGCACGTGGTTTGCAGCTTTAATGTCGGATCTGAGGCGCGGTGCGCCCAAAAGGTAGGCGGGGTGCGCCCTTGCACATGCTTGGCAGGTCGGTTGAATCATTGGATAAACGCACGCTCGATTATTTTAATCAAAAGTCTGACGAAAAGCGGGATCTGGTTCTATCTTTGGGCGCGGTGCGCCTGCATGTGGGCAGGGTGCGCCCTTGGTGTCCGGCAGATTTTCACTTTGCTTCTTTTTAAGCTCAAATGTTTGTGTAATTCGTTCGTTAGCTCCAAACGCGTATTTTTAGCTTCAAAACGAATATTTAAGCATATTAGGTATCTTTTAGTTCATAACATATATGAAATTAAACTAAAATCACACTGATATCGTGCGGAAAATATGTATAATTTACGCGATATCAAAATACCCCACACTTGAACTTTGCTTGTCCTCAAGCAAACTACAATTTATAACCAAGCCAAAACGTTTTGATGCCCAAACAACTTTTCATACGCTACCACAGATCTAGCGTTTATTACCGATGTTAAGAATAAAGAATTAATAATAAACATAGTAGATTATACCTAGTCCTATGTACATATATTTATCTTTTCAAAACTTTAAATAAACTCTCTTTCTATAAACGACAAGTCTTTCAGATTGATAAAAACTCATTTTTACATAACATCGAATATACCCTTTAAAGATTCTTCCACCTCAAGACCTTTTTGTCAAATTTCCCTTATTTAGAATAAAAATTATGCAGGACTAAATTTATCAAGTTAAGTTATTATTTCCATTTTTCCGTACCTTTGAAACTCGTGACTTTCTATGGAACTTTTGATTACAAATTTTCGACTCAAGACTGTACAGAGTCTACTAATTCAAATTCCAAAGGCCACTAAGGAAATTCCATGACTTTCGATGACACCCGTGTAGCGAGCTTTCGACAATATTATCCCAAACCAGTTGGTTTTAGGTAATAAGGAGTAGAAATGCCCGTAGGCCCCATTTTATGTCTACTTGCTCGAATGCCAAAGGCCACTGATTGAATTTTCCTTCCTGAGTCTCAATCTTATGGTATAACATTACTTGACTTCTGCTTTTTAACACATCAGATTTCTTGAGAATTCTTCTCATTTTAAGTTTATTTATCGAGGCTTATTTTCCTCAATTTAGTAACAGCATATAATTCGCACATTTTTGCAAGTAGGGAAACTGACTCAATCTATTTTGGTAAAAACTCAATTTTTAACAATTGATAAATTTTCAATGAGTTTATTTCATTATTTATGCAAAACATTTTGTAACTACCATTCTAAAAACTTGTCATCCACAAAACTAGACTTTAGATAAAATAATGAAAAACAAAAATACATACATAAAATTAAATTTAACCTACAAATTTATTTTCAAAACATTTTTCTTAACAATTACCTTTTTAGCGTTCAATTTTAGAAAAGATGTTTAAGATAACAAAAATTTTAATTGGCTCAGTTAATCATTGCAGTATGACGTCTTAACCCTACACTTATATTATACAATAATTCTATTGTATATATAATTCAAAACAGTAAAGGGAGCAAAATGGAACAGACTCCCCTTGGGTACCGGTCGACGTCATATATGAGGCTCTTTCCACATAAAAGAATTCATTGAACATGCTGCCAGCATGGAATCTTAGCAAATCTGCATATGCATCACTCGGACAAAAATTATTTACACACAAATAAACACACAAAAATTAAATCACAAAAGTAAAAGTAATAACAACGAAAGAAAAATATCACTCATTTTGTTGTCCCTGAAGTTTCAAATCCGTGGCTACTGGTATGCGGGTGTGGTGTGGCTGTGCGATTTTTGACCGTCGTCAGTATCGCTGCCCCTACTGTAAAGAAGCGTCCCTCTTCTCAGTAGTGGCTGATTTTTAGCCATGTATCATTATGTACGACCAGTATCTGCCTCGGGTGTTTACGCGTCATGCACGTTTCCGTGTCGCGTAATTTTTGAAGTTGTCTCTTTGTCAACGCGATCCAGATTGTCGACGCGTTGCGTCCGGATGGTATACACGTCGCATGAGCAAAAAAAGACTTCAAAGTTTTGTTACTTCATTTTTCCCCAAATATTCACCCCACACTTAAAATATGCTTAAGGTGTGCAAATATCTATTTATGATTAGTGATATGTCAATCAAAACAATAAAAATACATAACACAAAAACAAATTTAAAATCACACAAATATTAACTAATAATTTAATTTTCTATAAAATAAAAATAAATCCGAATTCCCCGGCAACGGCGCCAAAAACTTGTTGTGCATTCTGACATACATATAAAACATCTAAAAACGGCACCAAGAAACTTGATGTGTTATTAGCGTTTATAAGATTTTCGAAAATGATTTCACATTAGTTTTACATTTATGAACAGGGAAATACCATGTATGAATAGAACAACACAATTAGGCAAGTGTACCTAGTCGATTGTAGTACAGTAATGGTAAATCCGGGTTGTCGACCCAAGGGAAAACGGCTATCTTTAAGTTAAGAAAATCAATCATCAATTAATAATTATTCAAGAAAATACTCAGGGGCGAGTTTTAATGAAAACTCGTAAAACTTTGATTATAAAATAAATGACGAAATAATAAATGATCATAACAAAAATAACAAAGGAAACTTTCGTCTAGGATCTGTTGATTCATATAAACCTATGTTGACTAGTTTTGATTATGTGCAATGAGTTTAAAATAAGTTGCATTAAGTTGTAGGATCGTATGGTCAAGTCACCAATTCTATGACTAATAAGTTAAAATAGCACAATGGTCATGTAACTAATTAACTTATAATCATCAAGTATTAATACAATCGAGCATGCAAACATAGCCCATATCCTAATGGTCAAAGTGATATGTTCATACAATCAATGGTCATGAGTTGCAACTAAATGTGATATAAGTATTATTTCACTAATCAAGTTTGTAACTTAGATAACCTTCCTAGTTAAATGGTCAATAACTAGTCCGATGATATATAGTTGTCAATTATACATCATGACGGTTCATGTGATCAATACGTTTAAATGGCCATTTAAACTTAATCATATGAAGATGGCAATCAAGAATACAAACTGTAACCACATTTAATATGTATGGCATGCAAGTTATATATCCTAACCGATATTAAACTCGAATCAAGAACTAGATCAACACATATTATATTAATGAATCAACATCGCCTAGGCAAAAGTTACGGGAAATATAAATTACAAAATATAAAAGTAAACATTAATACTTAGATTTGAATAAACCATCTAGTTATGTTTGATATGTTATTAGTGCAATGGATATTGAACTTTAAATACCGATTTCTAAAGTGATTAGATGTTTTGGTCCAACTACCTAATCCTATGATTATAAGGTCATTAATGGCAATGGTCATGCGATTATGTATTCCAAATAATCATGTATTGGTTCGTATCACACAAGGTTCATTCGAGCTTTTGATCTCAATGGTCATGATAATCAAATTGGTTTCAAATAAATTTTGCGAGATAAAATATAAAACGTTCAATATCCGATAAATAACAATCAAATCATAACTAAACAATAATCAAATCTAAGTAATAAATAATACAGATAACATAATCTGAAGAATACGGCTTAGGAAATCATAATAGAATGCTAAATATATATAAAGCAAACCGAATGAAGTCCCGGCCGAACATTCTTCAAGCTCTCGATTCCATAGTTTCCCCTTTGATTCTACAAGCTTCCTGGCCGAGTCTGAAGGTGGTGTAGGTGTTGTGATACGATCTGGTCTCCAAGTGGTGTAAGTGTTCTCCAAAAGAAGAGCTGAAGGGCTGAATTTATAGTGGTCGCTGGAGTTGGGCGCGGTGCGCCTGAATAGGGGCGCGGTGCGCCTAAAGCAGATCTGCGCACGTTCACCAACTGTCGCACGAGGGAGCACGTGGTTTGCAGCTTTAATGTCGGATCTGAGGCGCGGTGCGCCCAAAAGGTAGGCGGGGTGCGCCCTTGCACATGCTTGGCAGGTCGGTTGAATCATTGGATAAACGCACGCTCGATTATTTTAATCAAAAGTCTGACGAAAAGCGGGATCTGGTTCTATCTTTGGGCGCGGTGCGCCTGCATGTGGGCGGGGTGCGCCCTTGGTGTCCGGCAGATTTTCACTTTGCTTCTTTTTAAGCTCAAATGTTTGTGTAATTCGTTCGTTAGCTCCAAACGCGTATTTTTAGCTTCAAAACGAATATTTAAGCATATTAGGTATCTTTTAGTTCATAACATATATGAAATTAAACTAAAATCACACTGATATCGTGCGGAAAATATGTATAATTTACGCGATATCAGTGGTCAAGACAAGAGCAAGGAGGCTTTGCGAACTTAGATACCTCCCTTCTAGTACGAGGTGAGTAATATGTGGATTTTATGAGTACATAGCAAATAATTTTTATAAACATTGTTTTGGTCAAAAGATATTAAGAGAAAAGGTTTCTCAAGTTGTTTTATGCAAAAAGCTTTATGTTTGCTATATGTTGAAAGATATTGTTGTTATGACCAATTTGTAATGAATTGATATTGATAACTTGAAACATGAACTAAATGAAAGAAATGAGAAAGACGTCTGGATAAGGATCTCACCCTAGTGAGGGGAGGTCAAAAGACACTACTGGGATGGTACCTCCCGTCGCGAAGTAGTTGTCTCAGCATGCCCTTATGGATAGATTTGTTCTATTCCATGAAGGGAAAAGGAACTAGCACGCACTCACGGATATATTAGTTCTATTCTGAGGAGGGAAAGGGATAATGGGAAACCCGTATAAAGTCAATTAATAAACAAAGAATCATTAATTACAATTGGTCTATGTTTTATTAAGAAAGCATTTGTATTATGTTTACTCATGATAAAATTGTTTGATGGTTTATTTGAATTAAAAATCATTTGGGTCTAAACTCATGTTGCTCACGAGACTTTATGTCTCACGTATATTTGTTTTTAAATGCTATGTACGCGACGGAGATTAAGTACTAGAAGCCTTTAGAAGATTTGAAGCATTTCTTTTGGGATACTTTTAGTAGTAGCTTATCCATGGTGATGTATTGGACTTGTAATAAATACCCCAACATAACTATCTTTTGTAATTATGTTCAAAGTTTTTGTCAAACCTACATTTTGTATATTTAAATTTGGGTTAAAAATGTATATGTTGGAATTGGGGTATTACAAATTACTTTTGAAAGTTCTACAAATTGCCAGTTTATATTAGTCTTAGATCATAGTATTTGGATAGCCCAGATTAGTTAATATGTTTTTTTTAGAACGGCAAATTTATCCTACTCCTACTCCTAAACTACTCCTGAATCCACCTATGTCTCTAGGTAGACTTGAACCCTCAACCTCAAAGAGGGAGGGCGACGCCTATACCACTTGACCAAGAGTACAGTATTGTAAGCTTCAAATATGTTAATATGTTAAAGAGGATATGTGTGGGATGAACCGAGATCAATTAAGTATGTTATCCGTTTCATCCAATGTTTAATTATTTCACATGATAGCTAGTTGTTGTAGTTTAATAAGACAAACATATACTGTTTGTGTTATAATTAATAGTCTTAATAGATGCATACAATAAACTATGTTGATTAATTCTTTAGTTAATGCATAAATAGTTTACAAAAAAAAAAGAATATTTAGGTTTTTTTCCACTAAATTCTGTTTCAATAGATTTATCATAATCTTTTGTTCTTTTTTCTAATTTTCCAAATATATAATATTTTTCAGTTTTATCCCGAAACTATGTTCTACAGAAAAGAAAACAAGACATAAGAACCATTTTATTAAAGTTTTAAATATGGAAAGAGTCGTATACAATTCATAACATGTTACTATGTTAGCATCATGGAATTGACATGTCATAAACAATTTAACATGTATATATTAGGGAAAATGACTTATAAGGGTAATTATGTTTCAAAATTGTTTAAAAAACACCATCCAAGTTTGGTCTGTTCAAAAAACACCATCCAAGTAAGGCCTTTGTACAAAAAACACCATCCAAGTAATGCCTTTGTACAAAAAACACCATCGAACTACATGTTTTGTTCAAATTTTACCCGATGGTAACCGGCTCTTGCAGGTTAAAGGATGACTTGGCCTAATACTTGGTGACCGGCCAAGTCATCCTTTAACCTGCAAGAGCCGGTTACCATCGGGTAAATTTGAACAAAACATATAGTTCGATGGTGTTTTTTGTACAAAGACCTTACTTGGATGGTGTTTTTTGTACAAAGACCTTACTTTGATGGTGTTTTTTGAACAGACCAAACTTGGATGGTGTTTTTTGAACAGTTTTGAAACATAATTACCCTTATAAGTCATTTTCCCTATATATTAAATAGTTTCCAGCCAGGAGACATCTCACATTTGACCAAAAGTTGTGATAGGCCAATTGTTTCTTCCCATGAATTTTATTGCAGTATTGAGTTGTACTCTATGCAATAACAGTGATTATTGTTACTAGATATAAACTATTAGACAAGTAGATGGATCAAGTTCATGCATCAAAATATTAATAACCAGTTTGATAATAATTAATACGAAGATCAACTTGACATTTATCATAATACTTAGGTTTCAACTTCTATACGAGATCATCAACGAGATACATAATGGGGTCTACTATAATTTAAAAAATATAGAGCTAATATAATATAATATTTAACAAGTTTTAAAAAATAGTTCGGGTCCAATTTTAAGTAGATTTGGACAAAACCACTAACCAAATCAAACTCTTAGTAGATGTTATTGTTTTTACATTAGTTATGAAAGCTTTTAAGTTTGTAAAAATCGTATTTATAATGTAAAATATCGAGAAAGATGATCAAACTCGTTTTATATTATGTTATTGATTCATACCTACATGTTTATATGCAAAAAAAAAAAAAGTATGTATACTTCTTACAAATGTAAAGATACATATTTATACTTCTAAAAACGTAAAATTACGTATTTTCTTCATGAATACGTATAATATGAAAAAAAAAAACGTAAAATTACCTATTTTCTTCATGAATACTAAAAGTAGAGAATTAAAAACAGGAAAATGGAATCAAATTTTTTTCCATTCTTTATTCTCAAGATTAAACAAACAAAATTTCATTTCTCTGGTTTCATTTCTCTATACCAAACATGTCTTAAAGTGATAGACAAAAAACGAGAGATGAAGGGTTACCACATCCGTCACCCTAAATGAGTACAGATTACTACACTTGATACAAGCATATTCAACTTTAACTTGGTTATTCGATCGAAAATGTGCATAACATAGTTGCGTTTGTACGATCTTATCAGTAGATATTTTGTACAATTTAATTTAATTTAGTTTAATTTATATTAATTGTCTCTTTCAAACAAAAAGTTTTGATAAAAACAGTTTTACGTAAAAATGATAATAGACTCATTCTTATTACCGGTTTGAAACCCAATCCAAACAAATTTACAGTCATATATGTATAACATTGATGAAACTTTTTTTATTTTAATTTTATATATAATAACAATATATAAAGATACAACATTTAATTTTGCACCTCTTTTTGTAGAATCACATGTTTGAAACCTAACCCAAACAAATATAACAACAACCTCCATTTATCCGAACTCTATCCACAAATATATCCAAAAAAGATACGATGTAAAGTGTAAACTTGAAAGTTTTCGAAATATTGAACCAAGTGTTGATTCGTGTGACATTTTACCTTTTCCATTATTAGAAACCTTTAGAACCGTGATTCTAAAACCATTATCATTTTAAAATAACGCGATAGTAAAATTATCTTATACATTAATAGATTATAGAAGGAACAAGAGAAGTTTGATGGTTTTAAAGATGACATTAATGTTTATCTTGTATTTGATATATGATTGACCACTTGAAAATCAAAATCTAATTCTTCAAATGGGTTTACTGGTCTATATAAACAATTGTATTTGGTTTTGGTTACAAATAAACTGCTATCTTAATTAAACTGAAAAAAACTTTATGAACAATGAAAGTTTGTAACATTTACTTGTTTTTCTAAGGTTTAAATATCTATTCATGTAACACTACTTTTTTCTGTTTTTACAACTACATGGACAGACTTTAGGCTAAATATGGTATCTTGCTTCATTTTATTAAAAAAAAGTAAATTATATAAACCAACTATATGGTTTGAGATAAATCGAAAAAACCCAAAATATAGTGGTTTTTATGAAATTAACTCTAAAATCTTGGTTATTTTATCAATTGATGAATGAAGTCTATTAATATATTTGATATGATATTTATTCTAAATACATATACCTATTATAGTTAGTACGATACACTACACGATTAATGTACTAACATTTTCAATAATAACCTTGTTATATAATATAACATAGAAAAATATATGACATATAAAAATCATTTATAATTTGGTTTTTTATTAGTTATTATTATATTATTATTTTAAAACGGCTTTAATTTGAATAACAAGGCGAGGATAGTCTGAAAGAAAACTGGAGCCGCAAAACTTGGTCCTATTAATCCCGGTCAATTTTGAGTGACCCTCGATAATTATAATCATACACTGTCGTTTTGGACTAACATAGAGACATGAAGTGAAATTTGAAAAAGATATTTGAACAATATAAAATGATAATAATATCTCATAAGAAAATCTTTTTATCATATTATAAATCCAATAATATTATTAGATATTTTAAGTTATGGACAAGAGAGTCTTCGGGTGTTATTGTCAAAGTCAATTTTTTAGAAAGGATCTCTCTTTTTTCAATTCAACGCCGTTGCATAACCTCTTGATGATGGAATAATTGAAAACCAACAAACAATGGGACATGTACAAAAAACAAAAACATATGAAGATTTTTTGTATTCTAACTTATTTTAAACCGTTGTCATATTTTATATATTTTCTAATTTTGTTGATTGAACATTAAAAACAAAACATAGAAAATTAGAAAACTTATTTGTTTTCAACCGCCGTTCAAGGAAAAAAATATTTGCTTTCAACTACAAGTTTTAAAAAATGGAAGTTGCAAAGAATATTTAAAATGCATGTTTCAAACCAACAATGATAACAAGTTGCCTGATACAATGATGATGTGAACGTGGTCAACATTTGACCTATTGTAATCGTATGGAGTATGGTTCGAGTCCAACCGTTTGATAACCTTAAAATTTACATCTGACTCAGTTCTAAACCCTAAAATTTATTTCTTATTCAGTCAGCTTCAAGACGAGTCTAACTGTGTCAGACACTGACCTAGTTAGTTCTTACTCAATCAACAAATAAAACTTATACATGTCGATTAGTACTATATAGGCTCGTTAATATGGAGTTATGGACTGCATATGTCTATTGTATAGGCCTGCCAAAGTAGACGACAGGTACACATCAGGATGGGTCAACCGATTATGGTCAGGGTCCGACATGAACCATTTAAGAACAACCGGCTAAATTATCCAGGGTCCCGGTCCCAAAAAATACGACCATTTAACAGAATTTTCAAATGGGACCGGTTATTCAAAGCCAGGTAAAACCCGGTCCAAGGCCCAATTAAATAGCCCAACGGTAGCCGGTTTGGCTTTTAGTGCATCTATTACGTACTTAAGATATTGTGAGGATGTTAGTTGTCGAACTTTACATCCAAATTTTTACTTAAGTATATGTTATTTATTATCCTACTACTTGTTTAGTATTTAAAATCTTTTACCTAATGACTACCAAGTTATATAAATACGAACCCGTATCGAACCAGAGCATCCAATGATACAACTAATGGAACAAAATTAATAAAAGTATTTTATAGAGTTGCTAGTGTATTTTACATGTACCACGACTTTGAATTTAACTATAACTGATTCTGGAATCGAGGTGTTTATGTATGATATGGTTGATGTGTTTGAATAATATACAGAACCCCCCACATTTGTTGCTGATTAACTAAGAAATTATATTGAAAATGAGCATCAAGTAATAAAACCCTAGCTATGTTTGGTGCGCAAACTTCATGGTATCATAGCACAAATCGGTCCATGATTTTTTTTATTTGTTTATTGAATAAGGTTTCATTTTGAGCACCCGTTTTGTTGATAAAAATCTCTGAAACTTTTAATTGTATATTACATTAGGTTCTCTGTATACGTATTTGTTGATTATTCTGTCATCTTGTATTTGATTGTTAATTGTATTTTGCACTTGCCTCGTATTTTTTTGCTCTAGTTTGGGCTTATATGTTTGCCTCATTAATGCAAATATGGATACTCTCAAAGATGATTATCTTCAGTCAATTAGTACTCAACTAGATGGTAAAACGTATGCTTATTACTTATTAGAGCTATGTTATGAAGAACTTTCTACGTGGGAAGTCTATATGAAGTTATGATACTGGTACCTGAGTTAAACCTACTAACGAGAAAGCTACCAGTTATGTATTACCTCTTAACCTTTAGGAGATTATTAATTCTAAAGACTTAAACATACTTAATTAGGTTTTTCAGCCGTCAATACTCAGTTAGGGATATGATAGTTGACATGATCGACGGTCTTTAGTAATTGAGCACTAATCGGTGGTGGTTCGAACGAGGTTCGCATCACGATGGTGAGATGCGGATGTGAGAAAGTGAGATAAAAGGGGAAATGGGAATACGACATGCAATTGGGTTTAGCATATTAGTTTAGATTTTTTTTTCATTTTTTAAAGCCAAAATAAAAGTTGACCAAATTTTCCCAGTTTGCTGAGTTTGACTGGCTTTGACCGAGTTGCTCAAGTTTGACTGATGTTGATTGAGTTCGAGTAATTTGGACAGACTGTCTTCAGATCTCCCCTGTAATAGGCCGAGTTCGAGTATTTGACCGAGTTTGCTGAGTTTTACAACACTTGTAATAATCATGTCATCTACATATAAGGACAAGAAAATCTGACATGTACTCGTGCGTCTAACACGCAATGTCGAATGGTAATTACCAGGAAGAAAACCAAGAGAAGTAATAACTCAAGAGGATTTCTTAACCCAAGCATGAAGGGCTTGTTTGAGACCATTATAAAGCTTTTTAAAGTCGGCAAACTTCACCAGAATAATGAGCAATATCAGGGGGAGGATTTGTGTAGACTTCCTCGTGAATACCTTCTTTCAAGAATGAATTCTTGACATACATTTAGAAGATCTTCCCCTAACGAACATATACAATTACTACCAGAGTACGAAAAGAGTCATTTTTGCTACCTAGGAAAAGTCTCCTATAATTCATGCCATACTTTTATGAGTAGCATTTTGCCACAAATATGGTCTTGTCTCGTTTAACTGACCTGTCACACTTGGTTTTGATATTATATACCGAACGACAACTAATTGTATGCTTCTAGGTGGGAATGGAACTAGATCACATGTATGAGCCTAGTAAAGAGTCGTAAGCTCCTCAACTATATCATAATGTCTCAAGGAGATCAAAAGCAACCTCTATACATGACTCGAGTTTTGAAAAATTATATATTGGTAATAAAATAAGCAAACAAAGCCGGATAAGAGGGGTAAGAAAAATCTGGGAGCTTCCAGGTCTTGCGAGTATGAGTAGACTTACAGAATGGCAGGAGATTTATAGTCACAATAGGTTTAAGGGCTGGAATAGGCATAGATGATATAGGGGCACTATCTGATGATGTGGGTGTATCATGAACTGTGATATCATAATAAGTGTCATCAATGTCAATACTCAATACCAAAAGGATCAATATCCCGAAGATCGGATTGTGTCATGTCGTGCAACCGAGCAAATCAAAGAAGAATGAAATATGTTCCAAGAAAGTGACATGTCGTGAGACATACAATTTCTGACTTAATTTAGATTAAAGTAGCGATAACCTTTTAGACCTATATTGTATCCCAAAAATACATATAAGGATGACCTTGAAGACACCTTATTCTTGTCAATATGAAGGCAAAGGACAAAACAAGTACATCCAAAGACTCATGATGAGAAATAATTTAGAAAGTGACCATATAGTTTTCCAAAAGCAGACACCCCATAATTATGTGAAGTATGGATTCGGTTGATAATTAGCAGTTAGGAGTGCTTCTCCCCAAAAAGCACTAGGATCTCGAAGATAGTAACAAAGACTCCATAATTCTAACAAATGTCAATGTTTCCTTTATGCAACATCGTTTTGTTGAGGAGCTTTTATACATGACGATTACTGTATGGTACCATCATACGCAAGTAATTCAGTGAAATCATTAGAAGTATATTCTTCCCAAAAGTCACACTGAAAATACTTTATAATAGCAGAGTGGTGTGTCTTAACAAGAGCTATGAAATTGTTGTAAATTAAAAAAACCAGACCCCCATTTCATGAGATAAACCCAAGTGTACCTAGCATAATCATCGATAAATGAGACATAGTAAGCAGATCCTCCCTCACATCAGAATTCATAATAGCAAAAGAAGAAAAAGAACAATAGATACTTTTATTAAACGATAAATCAAATTTTTTGCTTATTACAACCACTATGGTAAGAAATATCACAATTATTCAAATGGCATAAAGTACATGTAGAGGCTAAAAATTGTAAACTTGACGTTGATACATATCCTAAATGAGAATGCTAACGATAAAAATCAGAAGAAAAACAACTCAAACGAAAAGACAACAAATCAACACTAGAGGGAGCAATATCTGAAACTTTGAGTTGATATATGAAATAGGATTCCCTTAACCTACGACATATTCCACTCACCTTCAGAGGACCGCGAATCATGTACACAACAACGAGAACTAGCAAAGAATACCAAGTAACTAAATTCACACAATCGACTGACTTAAGCGAGTTATACAGAAAGTTTGACAATATAATAGACATTAGTGAGAGAAATATGATAGGTAACAACAAAATCAACACCTTATACTTGTATTGATATAACATTAACAGACATAACAAAAACGGGTGACTAAGAGACAAAGAAATAAAGGATGAATAATAAGGTGACATATGATAAGATGCACCAGAATCCAAGATCCACAAGGATGGATGAAAACCTGACCTACAAGATGAAGACAATCCCGAGTGAGACATAGATGCTTACATGACACCAGGACTAGAGGCAAAAAGTTGTCCAGATTGCTCAAAAATCAGAGAATCCAAAGTAGACAGTTTCATGATGGTTGCATGGGGATCAATCTCCATAGAAGCTGCAACAACAATAGTAAAATGTGGTCGGCGAGATGTCTAAGGCGTGGGACCAAAAGAGCTTGGCTGAAAAGGTGGTTGAAACTTTCTAGATGGCATGTTTTGCTGTAGAGGCTTTTGCTACTGTTTTGCCTTGTTAAGTAACAACAGGAGCTGGGAATTCACATGTTTCTTCTTTTTGGAAAAAAAATCACATTCATGTAAGCAACTATAGGAATTGGTCTAGGATGGTTTATAGCCTGATGTCGTTGTGGAACAACAAAAATAGTAGGAGTAGTAAATGCTTTAGACCCTTGATCTTCCTGAGACTCGAGACGAGTCTCCTTTGCAATCAATTCATGAACAACCGCATCAACGGTAAGTGTTAGTGTACGATGAAGGATTGTCTTGTGTAATCCTTGAAAATCATATCCTAATGCCATCAGAAACTGAACCAAACATTGCTCTTCCTTCCAAGCAATATAGGGACTAAAAACTTCCAACTCAACATGTTTTGTAACAGCCAACTGATCCAATAAATCAGGCATAGAAACATAAAAATCTTGAACACTCATAGTATTCTGATAGAGGGCTTGAATATCATATTTGAAATGGTATTGTTTAGCAAAGTTAGATTGAGTGTATAATTTATGCAAGTGGTATCAACCTTCTTTTACTATATCAACTTAGCCAATTAAGTGCCAATTAACTGAGCTACCTTTTCATCACCTGATTTACATATTACACTGCAACATATCCTTACATATGTTTCCTACGTAAAAAAATTCTTCATTGTAAAACTCCAATAAGCATAATTTTTACCATCAAGTTGAGTACTAACATAATGAATAGAATAATCTTTACAAGCCATATTGATAGAAAACAACTTGAACATATACCAACAACAAAATACGAGAAAATAGCAGAAATAACATAAACAAACAAAAATACTAGCAATTACGAACTACAATCAAAAGAAAAAGCGACGAACAATGCCCAAATGAATAATAATAATAGTAGCGACAATCAGATACCAACGAAAACGAGAAATATACCCAGCAACTACGTGATCAAAACAAGAAAATACGGCAAACAGTACCCAAAAAGCATTGATTGAATAGAGCTCTGATATCATGTAAATTGATAATATTATAGGAAGGAAAACGGCTAGAGTTTTATTATTGAGAGAAATGTTGAATTAAAAAGAAAAAGAAATAAATACTATAAATAAAAAAGCTATCATTGTTAATCTAACTAGCATACTAAATAAAAACCCAATACAAAAAATAGTTTAATAACTTATTATGCAAACAATAATAAGCTACTGAAATATGGTTCAACAGTTTGACGTTCGGATTCATACATTTACCCGATATCTCTTCCATACTAACTTTCGTTTTTTGTTTGTAATCAATGTTCCGGACCTTCTTTCCAAATCTCCTATCCTGTTCTTCTTAAGGTTTACTTTCAAAATCCAATACCATGATTGATCATTCAAAAACACTTAGAATCCTGGCTGTGTTATCTTGTATTCCAAGTCTCCTCTATTATTTACTATAAAAAGTTGAACTAAATTTGATTTGAAAGCCACCAAGAAGTACCTCCCCCCCCCCCCCCCTTCCTTCCAAATCTCCTATCCCGTTCTTCTTAAGGTTTACTTTCAAAATCCAATACCATGATTGATCATTCAAAAACACTTAGAATCCTGGCTGTGTTATCTTGTATTCCAAGTCTCCTCTATTATTTACTATAAAAAGTTGAACTAAATTTGATTTGAAAGCCACCAAGAAGTACCCCCCCCCCCCCCAACCCCACTCCACTCGAAAATGCAAGTCAACTCGTCGACAGGTGTTAACGATCGCCACCACCGTCAGATGGTTTTTCATAACTAAATTATCCTTATTAATATGATTCAAATATGCTATATGTAGTAAATATATTATTTATATTATTTCATTATTGTATGTCCATTTTCATTCCAAAACCTAATAATATGTAGTTGGTTACATATAATATTGTATGATCCAAGTTGTAGGCTGGATTTCTCCTAGATGAATATTGTCATTTTGTGTAGAGGAAATAGTGATGAAAACAAACTAACGAGACACTAAGAAGTCGGATCAATCAATCAAGAAACAGTTCAAACAAGAGTAATATATGCTATCTATTGTAAATTTTGAAGTTGCCCGATATACAAGTATTGTAAATGTTTGATGCTTGTTTTTGTAGTTTTAGTAAGAGTTTAGATTGGTGAGATCATGACCAAGTCATAACTCGAGTACAGATTGATATCTACAGCACAAACTTAATTATCCTACTAAATTTTTAAATAACAACACATACACAAAACAAGCCATCTTACTTTCCCCGTTGTCAGAGTCTCACATATGCCCAAACTTAAAACATTTCATCATGCATATATAAGTTCAAATAATGCACATTAAGTACCAAGTATGTAACAGACAACACAATACACGAAAAAAAAAATCCTTTTGCATTTAACTTAGTTTACGAAAGATCAAGAGACCAGACACACATATATTCCCAAGTGGAACTTAGTGTCAAGGATATAATTTTTGTATCATGGGTCGAAACAAGTCAAGTTGACGTGACATTTTGATTATTTAATTTGAATTTTACTAATAGTAAATTCAATAGTTCATAGAACTATTACAAAAACTATATTTTGGAAACAGTAATCTAGTTTTCTTTTAAAAAGACATTTACATAATTTGACAACTTTCAAGCCATTTTAGCACGTTCATCTTAGGATTCTTAGCTAAGTTTTGTAATTTTACCTATTTAACAAATGGAAAATTAAATTACTAACTAAATCGGCCCACTTTATGTAAATGAGTCGAAATGGACCAATACATAGAAATTCAATGTAGAACGAACGAGTCAAGCGGTCTAGACAAGTGATGGGCTTGGCTCAGTTCTGTATGGTGGTTACAGACTTACAATATTACTTTAAGCTTTATAGTTTATAAAATTTATATCGTTACCTTAAATGATTTAATCATCAACTCTTATTCAAAAAGTTTAAGTTACTATTTTGTTGCAAATAAGGGTGTTACATCTCATGAATTTGATCAAGACAAACTTCTAAGTTCAAACAAGAATAAAAATCCAGCATCATTCAGGTGATTTATTGATATCATCAATTAAACAAGACATAGTTCGGGCAACAATAAAATCTGACATCATTGGTGTGCTTTATATATTTTTTTAAAGTTTCCAAAGTCCATATTTTTAACCGATGCTTGATTTTTGCGTTTGTAGTTTTTGCAAGTGATTTCACTGGTGAGATTAAAACCGCAATTTGACAAAGTTATTTTGTATCTAAGTGTTTATCTCGTTGTAGAAAATGAGTTCTATAAATGGAGTAACTTTCAACAAGCCAAAATCATCACTAGAAACTTCTAAAGCAATAAGCTCTTTCGTATCATGGCTAAGATCCATAACAAAACAGCCGTTTGCATGTTTTTCATGTTCCTTTTTGTTGGTATCATGACAACTACCGAAGGCACTTTTTCTGTTGGTAAGTCTATACATTCATAAATAATTGGTAAATATGTTTTATAATTTTATTTTTCATCTTGGTGCTAAAGTCAATCATGAATAATGTCACATAACTATATGATATTTGGATTTCAGGACCAGCTCCTCTTTGTAAGTCGGTTATTGGCGTAAAAAGTGGAGATACTTGTTTTGGCATAGCTCAAAAGTTCAAGTTAAGCTCAGGATTTTTTGACTTCATCAACCCGAATCTGAATTGCAAGAAGTTGTTTGTAGGCGAATGGATTTGTGTCGATGGAATATAAATTTAAAAAAACGCTAATGAATGATCCAACCAATAAAAGGATATGTGAAAACATGATGCATATATAAGGAATTGTGCATGTATGTGTGATGTTGGAGATGAGAAATAATTATGGCTTTGTAATATGGTCTTGTTATATATATCATCAATAAATAAAGGAATTCTCGTTGGTTAACTATTTGGAAGTTTACAAAGTGAATTACCATATGTAGAATCAACATCAACAACGTCATGATTTTCATTTTTGTTGTATCATCAATCATGAATCAAACTCAATCCAGAATTTCAATAAAAAATTATTTTTATAGTCAAATTCTATGGCTTTTTCACACTATGAGAAATATATAAATATAATTAGAAATTGATATTAAACTTTCAACTGTTTAGCATTGAATATTAAAATATGTTAATATTAGTCTATACTCTATATTCGAAAAAAATACAAACTTTCTTTATTTTATATTTTGATAAAAATAGTTTTTATTATAAATAAATATGTTTTGTTATAAGGTTGTGCTATAAATACACCTCATTACATTTCGTACCCCCTAAACACCCATCAAATCAAAATGAGTTTTAATTATATTAGTTTTTTTTATCTAAAAACCCTCATTGATTTGACTAATTGATTTGTTTTATTCATTTTTTGTCTTTTGTTGTCTTTTCTTTTATTATTATTATTATTATTATTATTATTATTTTGTTTATTATTATTATTATTATATATTTATTATTATTAGTTTTTATAAAATTATAACCGTTCGTGTTTATTGATAATCTAATGCCTCCTTTTTTGTCGTTCAAATTTATTCAGTTGTTTATAAACCAAGTGGTTGTATGTATACTTTATTGTTTATAAAATCCTTCGGTTTATACCGTTTGTAGGTTGTAACACCCCAAACTTTCACACCAAATTTTTTTTAAACGTAATTTACAAATACTTCATTATACAAAACATTTGATTATACAAACGGGGTATTAACAATCTGTATCATTACCAAAGTTTAACCGTTTATTTCACGCTTTATACACCGGAAGCTACGGTCTCACACTTGACTCTTTTACCACCCTCCCTGCTTACCTGAGTACATAGCATTTAAAATATATATATATATATACGTGAGACATAATGTCTCGTGAGCATTATGGGTTTAGACCCAAAACATCTTTTCAATAATAACATTATTCTTTAAATTTTCAATATTTCATTTCCTATGAGCGCACCCATAGGTATTCCTTATTTTGTGATGATACATTCCTACGAGCGCACCCGTAGGTTTTATACGAGACGCACCCGTATAACTTCTTCCTCAGTAGCATGAAACGGATTCATCTACCAAGGTAAGACAACTACTTCGCGACGGGAGGTACCATCCCAGTAGTGTCTTTTTGCCACCCCTACCGCAGCAGGCAGTGGTCTTTATCCGGATACTAAACAACTTATCATCCTGGGCCAATCACATTATTAGTTCACTGTATTTCTGATTCTCTTTCTTTACACATTATAATCATATTTTTGATAAAATACTTTTAAAGCCATAAAAACACTTTGACTCCAAAACATTTTTGAATAAAATTCATTTTTGCTATGTACTCCAAAAATCCACACAATACTCACCTCGAGTCGGCAATATAGAATTCCGTGCGGCAACTCCGTAAATCCAACCAAGCTCAAAACCGAACACCTTATACTCCTATAAGGTATATTAAGTTAATTATTACCAAATACACTAATTAACGTTAATATAAATAGATACTTATAGCGTTGTTTATAGTTTAAATATTTATAACTTTCGACATGCACCGTGTCTCGACCTTGTACCCCCCCCCCCCCTTTTTTTTCTCATTTTATAAACATGAAATTAGTAGGTGTTTTAATTAGATTTAGGTAAGCCCGGACACACACTATAACATCGGCGATCCAAAACCAAAACAATTGACACAAAAGAAACTTGACAGCAAAGCTGATTTTTGACCCGGTTGTAAAGTTTGCAACTTTCAACCAAGGAGAGGTTTACAATAAAATTCATTAAAAATCATGGAAATACTAGACCTAAGTATAAGGTTACAGGGCCTGACCTCAGGTCTTTTGCATTCACCAATAATAAATGATAAATCGACAAAGTTGACTGACTTGATCAGTCCACTCACAGGACCACACCTTAAAGAAATATTAGTCGATGAAAATGGGTTAAGAAATGAACTCTATGATTTGGTAAGGACAAACGAGATTCCAAAAGTGAACTAAGGCAAGTGGCCTTGCTCCCAAAAGATTTTTGTACAATTTATAATGTATTTATCAACACAGAATTCCCTGAACAACAACAGCGTGGACCAGTCAGTCGAAATGGGCAATTTCACATGGTCTATGGTCTGGAACAGCTCAGGGCCTTTAATGGGAACAAACTAGACTCAATTAGCAATTCGGGGATATAGAGATCACTCCAATTCGACACTCATACGATTTTATATGATTTTCCCAATAACAGGACCAAAACTGAATAAAAACGAAAATCTAGAAAATGATGCTAGAGTTTAAGTTTTCAACACTTAAACCCAGTGAGTCCAATATTAAGACCTCAAGGGTCTGAACTAATCTCAGGAACATCTCAAAATCAGAAACCCTTGGGTTGGAACAATAGCATGAGATCACACACATCATTCACACCCATATGCACACAATGATATATTTGTGTGTATGAATCGTCTAGTATAGAAAGCGAGAAGAGAATGTTTACCCCAATAATGAGTTCACGATTTGCACTAGCTCACACACACACACCTTATTTCTTCCATTCCACTCTCGGCAGCAGCAACAACTTGTCCTTCGCTCTCTTTGTTCACGGCAGCAAGAGAAATGAAATGAGAGAATGAATTATGACTTCTAAAATTGGAATGGTATTCTTATCACGTAGGTAAAGACCTTTTGATTGGATTGTGAATGTCAAAGGCCACGAGGGCTGCTTTATCTCATCCACTAGCAAATCACAAAAGGAAAAGAAAGGATCCTATGCAAGTTTGGCTATATTGCACACGAGGCCCTCCAACTTTGATGCTTTTTTTTTTTTTTTTTGAAATACCAAAGAAGATATATTCTTCACATAAGTTCCAATTTTTGACATAACTCATCCTCCAACTTACAATTAGGTTACTTTTATCTGAAATAACCAGAATTTTAATCTTTAAGTCGTTTTCTAATTAAATTTATCTCTTATTATTTACAATACGTGACTAAAAATGATTGACGTAAATCTTGAAGTCGCACCGGAAATTGAGTGTTACAACTCTCCTCCACTTATAAGAATTTCGTCCCCGAAATTCAACACCAAGACAATAGGTAACGACTTTACTTGTTTTATAAGACACTGCATCCCTAATAATCAACAGCCCACATCAGTTTGTATATCAAAGTAATCAATAAACGACACAACTACATACACCTTTATTCCAAAAAGTCTCTTTAATGTCCCGTTATCACCGGTGTCAAGTAGCGAATTTTGAAAATAACCCGAGACTCAAGATAGAGAAGAGTCACATCTACTGCAGTTGATTTGAATTTTGGCACTAAAAACGTGAGGTGTCCTTTCAGTTTCGTGTGTCCTTTCGATTCCAGCTGCAAGATGTTATATATATATATATATATATATATATATATATATATATATATATATATATATATATATATATATATATATATATATATATATATATATATATACAGGTATGTAGTATCATTCATTTCCACATTCCTTTTCAGTCTCATCCTCTCCTATCACTAGTTTGTTCGTAAACGAACTCATATTTAAGGCTGAGTCATGGAAAACATATCTTCAATGGGCGATCTGTCGAACCCTGGACCTGGTTTTCCGCAAGGAAAGGGTACTTCAGACCAAGCATTCTTAATAGAGTTCGGTGACTCTACTTTCTAGACATCTATCCTCCATACTTCGATAATCTTTCTAATATTTTGTTTGATTCTGAATTTTGTTACAGTCTTCCAGATATACTACCAATCGAGCAACTCCACGGTGAGCCGGAAATTTTTCCCTAGCTGATCATTAACTCAGAAGATCCGGTGCATGTATCTTTAGACTTTGCACATAATACTAGCATACACCACCCATACAACCTCTATAGATAGAGTTATGCACTTATTCCCTCATAATAGGCGGAAGGGGGGGTATATTGAGGTTCAAGTCCTTCTGTGATCCAAGTGAATAGCCTAACGAGGAAGATACCACCCCTAACACCCCTAGAATCTCAATTCATGCTCACAACATGTCATTACACGTCTGAACACACTATTGTCGTTTAAACAACCTCTTTCCCCTTCAAATGAATAATTCTCCCCCACTTGGGTTCAAACCCGATCCTACCTGATCCTTTCAACGACATGCCACCTATTCCTGCAATATTGCTCCATGCTCTTTTACTTCCAATCACATTGTGTGTCTTCATTCTAGCAATTTCAGCCGCACCAAAAGCTTGATTTCATTTCTCGTAGTCGCACTCGTCGACTTGACCGGCTCCCCCACTTTGATTGAACATAACGCTTGCCTCGAAGCCTCGACATCTCTTTAGTAAGCACACTTTACTACCACCTCCTACTTCTTCAACTTCTTTGGAGAATGAAAAGTAAACCTAGCTTAACAACCCAGCAACTCACATCAATGCCAAACACCATCTCATCACGCATGTTTTGACGATGTAAAGACATTTACATCAACCATCGTATACTGCTCATCTTCCGCTAGCCACTCTAACCGTCCCCGACATCTCCTTGATCGTGAGCTGTAAAGCTCAACCACATGTCATTTCTGTCCCTGCCCTAACCGCTCTTGCAGCACATGACCTCTCCATCACTTACATCATCTCTGTGAATTTCCGTGTCATCCCAGACAAGCTCTCTGTCGTCTGCTCCAAAACTTGAGGCACATACTACCTCTGGAACCGCGTCACAAAATCCTCCCAAGTCAACACCCCGACCTGTTCCGCTGGCATGGATGTGGTCTCAACTTTCTTTGACCAACTTTTACCAACCAACTTCTCATGTCAATTGTTAGATACTATTTAGCTAATGTTTCCCCATATTCTTTCTTATTTACTAAGAAGAAATATAGCTAACATATTTGAACCGTCATTTACTTTTCAAGCAAAAATTAAATTACTACTTCCATAGACAACTTAAGTTTTTACCTTTTACCATTTATTACTCCTTACTTGTTATGGCTAATACCACAAATAACTTTTACATTTCTTATTACCCCAACTGCATCATAATAACGCTTCAATAAAGACTTGCATTTTTAATTCAACAATTACTTGTTTTTATCTCATTACACTTGTTAAGCATACAATACTTTTATAATCATATAGATTACCACTACTTTTCATGAACATTCAATCTCTACGTCTCCTACATTTTACTTATAGACATTTTTGGGTTTGAAGCCCAAAATTTCTTTCATTGTATCTTTTACCATTTTTTTTTATGTGTCATAAGGCTATATGCCCAACACATTACATTACTCTTTCATTTAAACTTCATTTCTTTACACTATTTACTTCTACGTATCTTAAGGCGATATACGCTATACATTTCTTTACAACATTATATATTTCATATTGCATATAAGACTTACTTATTATGTATCTTTAGGTGATACATAACTTCCATTTAGTTTCTCATTATCTATCATTCTTTCGTATTTCGAGGCGATATGCCAAATGCATTATCTCACTCTTTTGCTTCACACTTTATAGTATTCTAATTAGAATACCTATTGTATAATTACCTTTATACTTTTATACATGATGTAAGTCCCAAAACTTACCCATTCTTTTATATTTATAAGCACGTATAAACACATATATACACTTTCTTTTACATTTCATAATTACTAGCCATGTACCAACCATTTCTCACAATCATTGGGCACCTTTACCCGTTAGATTCATTCACATTCGGAAGTAGTAACTTCCTATCTGTTTATTATAACTCTTATTTTTCATTCTTTATCTCATATTTGATTGTTTGCCTAGTACTTACTTAGGCATTCTCTCTTATTCCTTACTTCAAATTGATTATAGTCTTTAGTAATCATTTCTACATTCTTTCGGTTACCCTTTTATCATTTACATCTCTTCTTATATTGATTTTATATGACCACTAAATCTGATTCCAATGACCATTTTTTTTCATCCCCAGTTTCTTTAATAACTTTCTTTATATTCCTCTCATTATCCACATCGCTTGTCTTATCCTTAATTTCTCGCCTAACACTTGATTAGGCATTAAATCTCCATTTCCCAATTCATTTTCTTTTTAATCACTTTATGATAATGCGATATACTCATAGCCTTTAACATTTTTTTTCATTTTTTTCATTTTTCATTTCCTTCTCATTCAGGTAACTTAATTTGTTATGTTACCCATTATAGTATTATGCTTGTAACTTAGTTATTTGCTCCAACCATTGTATATCTTTACTTGTCATATTACTTTTAGGGTTGGGAGTCACGACTTCCCATTTCTTACACTTTCATTTCTGTCCTTGATTCCTTATCTAATACTTGATTAAGTATTTTGCTTTCATTTTATATTAACATATTTAATCACAACTTTTTGTATACATTATTTAATCCCCTGGTTGTCCATGGGAGACACATCATACTACTTCTCAATATTTATTCTTTACCCCTTTTTATACCTCTTTTGGGTTTGTCTACAATTACAAACCCAACTCATTTCCTTTTACTTTTCCCCGGTTAAGTGTTTTCATTCTTCTTTATTATATGAGTTTTATTCATATATATATATATATATATATATATATATATATATATATATATATATATATATATATATATATATATATATGTATTCATATTCTTTTCCAATCTTTCTTTCTTTGGTCACTATAGTGACATTACATCTATTTTTCATTCCAAAATCATACTTCGTCCCGTTAGACAACGGAACTTTTCAGTTATACATTTTATTTTCATTTCTCTTTTACTATTCTCTCAAGTTTCAATTACATATACTTTACGTTATTTCTCACGTTATACGGTGGTTATCACAACCACATATTCGAACTTTTCTCTTCTTACCCTTCACATACTTGTTATCTTAGTTTCAATTCTCTTCATTCATACTTTATAATACTTCACATATAGAGTATGGGTTTTCCCCACTTCATACCTCATACTTATTATTTCATCTTGAATATTTTTTTTTCAATTATACTTTAGTATTTTCAGGCATACTGGGTTTATTACACAGGTACTCCGGACCTATGCCCCTCACACCTCCTCTACTCATCCCTTACAGATTCACATGATTCCTGTGTGGTTCCACCAAACTCAAATATATATCCTGTGATTATGATAGTACGGACCCATATTATTATAACCACCTATACATATTTGCTTCCAGCTTTACCACCAGGACTCATGTTTCACTGTTTCAGGTTTACCCCCGCTTTTACTTACTTACGACCTCATATTTAAGTATGTACCTTACTTAACTCCTACACAGTTTAAGTCTAGGTTCAAGTATTGACACCTAGTTCGCTTAAACTATGGCTCTCATACCAAATTGTAACACCCCAAACTTTCACACCAAATTTTTTTTCAAACGTAATTTACAAATACTTCATTATACAAAACATTTGATTATACAAACGGGGTATTAACAATCTGTATCATTACCAAAGTTTAACCGTTTATTTCACGCTTTATACACCGGAAGCTACGGTCCCACACTTGACTCTTTTACCACCCTCCCTGCTTACCTGAGTACATAGCATTTAATATATATATATATATATATATATATATATATATATATATATATATATATATATATATATATATATACGTGAGACATAATGTCTCGTGAGCATTATGGGTTTAGACCCAAAACATCTTTTCAATAATAACATTATTCTTTAAATTTTCAATATTTCATTTCCTATGAGCGCACCCATAGGTATTCCTTATTTTGTGATGGTACATTCCTACGAGCGCACCCGTAGGTTTTATACGAGACGCACCCGTATAACTTCTTCCTCAGTAGCATGAAACGGATTCATCTACCAAGGTAAGACAACTACTTCGCGACGGGAGGTACCATCCCAGTAGTGTCTTTTTGCCACCCCTACCGCAGCAGGCCGTGGTCTTTATCCGGATACTAAACAACTTATCATCATGGGCCAATCACATTATTAGTTCACTGTATTTCTGATTCTCTTTCTTTACACATTATAATCATATTTTTCATAAAATACTTTTAAAGCCATAAAAACACTTTGACTCCAAAACATTTTTGAATAAAATTCATTTTTGCTATGTACTCCAAAAATCCACACAATACTCACCTCGAGTCGGCAATGTAGAATTCCGTGCGGCAACTCCGTAAATCCAACCAAGCTCAAAACCGAACACCTTATACTCCTATAAGGTATATTAAGTTAATTATTACCAAATACACTAATTAATGTTACTATAAATAGATACTTATAGCGTTGTTTATAGTTTAAATGTTTATAACTTTCGACATGCACTGTGTCTCGACCTTGTACCCCCCCCCCCCTTTTCTCATTTTCTAAACATGGAATTAGTAGGTGTTTTAATTAGATTTAGGTAAGCCCGGACACACACTATAACATCGGCGATCCAAAACCAAAACAATTGACACAAAAGAAACTTGACAGCAAAGCTGATTTTTGACCCGGTTGTAAAGTTTGCAACTTTCAACCAAGGAGAGGTTTACAATAAAATTCATTAAAAATCATGGAAATACTAGACCTAAGGATAAGGTTACAGGGCCTGACCTCAGGTCTTTTGCATTCACCAATAATAATTGATAAATCGACAAAGTTGACTGACTTGATCAGTCCACTCACAGGACCACACCTTAAAGAAATATTAGTCGATGAAAATGGGTTAAGAACTGAACTCTATGATTTGGTAAGGACAAACGAGATTCCAAAAGTGACCTAAGGCAAGTGGCCTTGCTCCCAAAAGATTTTTGTACAATTTATAATGTATTTATCAACACAGAATTCCCTGAACAACAACAGCGTGGACCAGTCAGTCGAAATGGGCAATTCCACATGGTCTAAGGTCTGGAACAGCTCAGGGCCTTTTATGGGAACAAACTAGACTCAATTAGCAATTCGTGGATATAGAGATCACTCCAATTGGACACTCATACGATTTTATATGATTTTCCCAATAACAGGACCAAAACTGAATAAAAACGAAAATCTAGAAAATGATGCTAGAGTTTAAGTTTTCAACACTTAAACCCAGTGAGTCCAATATTAAGACCTCAAGGGTCTGAACTAATCTCAGGAACATCTCAAAATCAGAAACCCTTGGGTTGGAACAATAGCATGAGATCACACACATCATTCACACCCATATGCACACAATGATATATTTGTGTGTATGAATCGTCTAGTATAGAAAGCGAGAAGAGAATGTTTACCCCAATAATGAGTTCACGATCTGCACTAGCTCACACACACACACCTTATTTCTTCCATTCCACTCTCAGCAGCAGCAACAACTTGTCCTTCGCTCTCTTTGTTCACGGCAGCAAGAGAAATGAAATGAGAGAATGAATTATGACTTCTAAAATTGGAATGGTATTCTTATCACGTAGGTAAAGACCTTTTGATTGGATTGTGAATGTCAAAGGCCACGAGGGCTGCTTTATCTCATCCACTAGCAAACCACAAAAGGAAAAGAAAGGATCCTATGCAAGTTTGGCTATATTGCACACGAGGCCCTCCAACTTTGATGCCTTTTTTTTTTTTTTTTGAAATACCAAAGAAGATATATTCTTCACATAAGTTCCAATTTTTGACATAACTCATCCTCCAACTTACAATTAGGTTACTTTTATCTGAAATAACCAGAATTTTAATCTTTAAGTCGTTTTATAATTAAATTTATCTCTTATTATTTACAATACGTGACTAAAAATGATTGACGTAAATCTTGAAGTCGCATCGGAAATTGAGTGTTACAACTCTCCTCCACTTATAAGAATTTCGTCCCCGAAATTCAACACCAAGACAATAGGTAACGACTTTACTTGTTTTATAAGACACTGCATCCCTAATAATCAACAGCCCACATCAGTTTGTATATCAAAGTAATCAATAAACGACACAACTATATACACCTTTATTCCAAAAAGTCTCTTTAATGTCCCGTTATCACCGGTGTCAAGTAGCGAATTTTGAAAATAACCCGAGACTCAAGATAGAGAAGAGTCACATCTACTGCAGTTGATTTGAATTTTGGCACTAAAAACGTGAGGTGTCCTTTCAGTTTCGTGTGTCCTTTCGATTCCAGCTGCAAGATGTTATATATATATATATATATATATATATATATATATATATATATATATATATATATATATATATATATACATATATATATATATATATATATATATATATATATATATGTATATATACAGGTATGTAGTATCATTCATTTCCACATTCCTTTTCAGTCTCATCCTCTCCTATCACTAGTTTGTTCGTAAACGAACTCATATTTAAGGCTGAGTCATGGAAAACATATCTTCAATGGGCGATCTGTCGAACCCTGGACCTGGTTTTCCGCAAGGAGAGGGTACTTCAGACCAAGCATTCTTAATAGAGTTCGGTGACTCTACTTTCTAGACATCTATCCTCCATACTTCGATAATCTTTCTAATATTTTGTTTGATTCTGAATTTTGTTACAGTCTTCCAGATATACTACCAATCGAGCAACTCCACGGTGAGCCGGAAATTTTTCCCTAGCTGATCATTAACTCAGAAGATCCGGTGCATGTATCTTTAGACTTTGCACATAATACTAGCATACACCACCCATACAACCTCTATAGATAGAGTTATGCACTTATTCCCTCATAATAGGCGGAAGGGGGGTATATTGAGGTTCAAGTCCTTCTGTGATCCAAGTGAATAGCCTAACGAGGAAGATACCACCCCTAACACCCCTAGAATCTCAATTCATGCTCACAACATGTCATTACACGTCTGAACACACTATTGTCGTTTAAACAACCTCTTTCCCCTTCAAATGAATAATTCTCCCCCCACTTGGGTTCAAACCCGATCCTACCTGATCCTTTCAACGACATGCCACCTATTCCTGCAATATTGCTCCATGCTCTTTTACTTCCAATCACATTGTGTGTCTTCATTCTAGCAATTTCAGCCGCACCAAAAGCTTGATTTCATTTCTCGTAGTCGCACTCGTCGACTTGACCGGCTCCCCCACTTTGATTGAACATAACGCTTGCCTCGAAGCCTCGACATCTCTTTAGTAAGCACACTTTACTACCACCTCCTACTTCTTCAACTTCTTTGGAGAATGAAAAGTAAACCTAGCTTAACAACCCAGCAACTCACATCAATGCCAAACACCATCTCATCACGCATGTTTTGACGATGTAAAGACATTTACATCAACCATCGTATACTGCTCATCTTCCGCTAGCCACTCTAACCGTCCCCGACATCTCCTTGATCGTGAGCTGTAAAGCTCAACCACATGTCATTTCTGTCCCTGCCCTAACCGCTCTTGCAGCACATGACCTCTCCATCACTTACATCATCTCTGTGAATTTCCGTGTCATCCCAGACAAGCTCTCTGTCGTCTGCTCCAAAACTTGAGGCACATACTACCTCTGGAACCGCGTCACAAAATCCTCCCAAGTCAACACCCCGACCTGTTCCGCTGGCATGGATGTGGTCTCAACTTTCTTTGACCAACTTTTACCAACCAACTTCTCATGTCAATTGTTAGATACTATTTAGCTAATGTTTCCCCATATTCTTTCTTATTTACTAAGAAGAAATATAGCTAACATATTTGAACCGTCATTTACTTTTCAAGCAAAAATTAAATTACTACTTCCATAGACAACTTAAGTTTTTACCTTTTACCATTTATTACTCCTTACTTGTTATGGCTAATACCACAAATAACTTTTACATTTCTTATTACCCCAACTGCATCATAATAACGCTTCAATAAAGACTTGCATTTTTAATTCAACAATTACTTGTTTTTATCTCATTACACTTGTTAAGCATACAATACTTTTATAATCATATAGATTACCACTACTTTTCATGAACATTCAATCTCTACGTCTCCTACATTTTACTTATAGACATTTTTGGGTTTGAAGCCCAAAATTTCTTTCATTGTATCTTTTACCATTTTTTTTTATGTGTCATAAGGCTATATGCCCAACACATTACATTACTCTTTCATTTAAACTTCATTTCTTTACACTATTTACTTCTACGTATCTTAAGGCGATATACGCTATACATTTCTTTACAACATTATATATTTCATATTGCATATAAGACTTACTTATTATGTATCTTTAGGTGATACATAACTTCCATTTAGTTTCTCATTATCTATCATTCTTTCGTATTTCGAGGCGATATGCCAAATGCATTATCTCACTCTTTTGCTTCACACTTTATAGTATTCTAATTAGAATACCTATTGTATAATTACCTTTATACTTTTATACATGATGTAAGTCCCAAAACTTACCCATTCTTTTATATTTATAAGCACGTATAAACACATATATACACATTCTTTTACATTTCATAATTACTAGCCATGTACCAACCATTTCTCACAATCATTGGGCACCTTTACCCGTTAGATTCATTCACATTCGGAAGTAGTAACTTCCTATCTGTTTATTATAACTCTTATTTTTCATTCTTTATCTCATATTTGATTGTTTGCCTAGTACTTACTTAGGCATTCTCTCTTATTCCTTACTTCAAATTGATTATAGTCTTTAGTAATCATTTCTACATTCTTTCGGTTACCCTTTTATCATTTACATCTCTTCTTATATTGATTTTATATGACCACTAAATCTGATTCCAATGACCATTTTTTTTCATCCCCAGTTTCTTTAATAACTTTCTTTATATTCCTCTCATTATCCACATCGCTTGTCTTATCCTTAATTTCTCGCCTAACACTTGATTAGGCATTAAATCTCCATTTCCCAATTCATTTTCTTTTTAATCACTTTATGATAATGCGATATACTCATAGCCTTTAACATTTTTTTTCATTTTTTTCATTTTTCATTTCCTTCCCATTCAGGTAACTTAATTTGTTATGTTACCCATTATAGTATTATGCTTGTAACTTAGTTATTTGCTCCAACCATTGGATATCTTTACTTGTCATATTACTTTTAGGGTTGGGAGTCACGACTTCCCATTTCTTACACTTTCATTTCTGTCCTTGATTCCTTATCTAATACTTGATTAAGTATTTTGCTTTCATTTTATATTAACATATTTAATCACAACTTTTTGTATACATTATTTAATCCCCTGGTTGTCCATGGGAGACACATCATACTACTTCTCAATATTTATTCTTTACCCCTTTTTATACCTCTTTTGGGTTTGTCTACAATTACAAACCCAACTCATTTCCTTTTACTTTTCCCCGGTTAAGTGTTTTCATTCTTCTTTATTATATGAGTTTTATTCATATATATATATATATATATATATATATATATATATATATATATATATATATATATATATATATATATATATATATATATATATATATGTATTCATATTCTTTTCCAATCTTTCTTTCTTTGGTCACTTTAGTGACATTACATCTATTTTTCATTCCAAAATCATACTTCGTTCCGTTAGACAACGGAACTTTTCAGTTATACATTTTCTTTTCATTTCTCTTTTACTATTCTCTCAAGTTTCAATTACATATACTTTACGTTATTTCTCACGTTATACGGTGGTTATCACAACCACATATTCGAACTTTTCTCTTCTTACCCTTCACATACTTGTTATCTTAGTTTCAATTCTCTTCATTCATACTTTATAATACTTCACATATAGAGTATGGGTTTTCCCCACTTCATACCTCATACTTATTATTTCATCTTGAATATTTTTTTTCAATTATACTTTAGTATTTTCAGGCATACTGGGTTTATTACATAGGTACTCCGGACCTATGCCCCTCACACCTCCTCTACTCATCCCTTACAGATTCACATGATTCCTGTGTGGTTCCACCAAACTCAAATATATATCCTGTGATTATGATAGTACGGGCCCATATTATTATAACCACATATACATATTTGCTTCCAGCTTTACCACCAGGACTCATGTATCACTGTTTCAGGTTTACCCCCGCTTTTACTTACTTACGACCTCATATTTAAGTATGTACCTTACTTAACTCCTACACAGTTTAAGTCTAGGTTCAAGTATTGACACCTAGTTCGCTTAAACTATGGCTCTCATACCAAATTGTAACACCCCAAACTTTCACACCAAATTTTTTTTCAAACGTAATTTACAAATACTTCATTATACAAAACATTTGATTATACAAACGGGGTATTAACAATCTGTATCATTACCAAAGTTTAACCGTTTATTTCACGCTTTATACACCGGAAGCTACGGTCCCACACTTGACTCTTTTACCACCCTCCCTGCTTACCTGAGTACATAGCATTTAATATATATATATATATATATATATATATATATATATATATATATATATATATATATATATATATGTATATATATATATATATATATATATATATATGTATATATATATATACGTGAGACATAATGTCTCGTGAGCATTATGGGTTTAGACCCAAAACATCTTTTCAATAATAACATTATTCTTTAAATTTTCAATATTTCATTTCATATGAGCGCACCCATAGGTATTCCTTATTTTGTGATGGTACATTCCTACGAGCGCACCCGTAGGTTTTATACGAGACGCACTCGTATAACTTCTTCCTCAGTAGCATGAAACGGATTCATCTACCAAGGTAAGACAACTACTTCGCGATGGGAGGTACCATCCCAGTAGTGTCTTTTTGCCACCCCTACCGCAGCAGGCCGTGGTCTTTATCCGGATACTAAACAACTTATCATCATGGGCCAATCACATTATTAGTTCACTGTATTTCTGATTCTCTTTCTTTACACATTATAATCATATTTTTCATAAAATACTTTTAAAGCCATAAAAACACTTTGACTCCAAAACATTTTTGAATAAAATTCATTTTTGCTATGTACTCCAAAAATCCACACAATACTCACCTCGAGTCGGCAATGTAGAATTCCGTGCGGCAACTCCGTAAATCCAACCAAGCTCAAAACCGAACACCTTATACTCCTATAAGGTATATTAAGTTAATTATTACCAAATACACTAATTAATGTTACTATAAATAGATACTTATAGCGTTGTTTATAGTTTAAATGTTTATAACTTTCGACATGCACTGTGTCTCGACCTTGTACCCCCCCCCCCCCCTTTTTCTCATTTTCTAAACATGGAATTAGTAGGTGTTTTAATTAGATTTAGGTAAGCCCGGACACACACTATAACATCGGCGATCCAAAACCAAAACAATTGACACAAAAGAAACTTGACAGCAAAGCTGATTTTTGACCCGGTTGTAAAGTTTGCAACTTTCAACCAAGGAGAGGTTTACAATAAAATTCATTAAAAATCATGGAAATACTAGACCTAAGGATAAGGTTACAGGGCCTGACCTCAGGTCTTTTGCATTCACCAATAATAAATGATAAATCGACAAAGTTGACTGACTTGATCAGTCCACTCACAGGACCACACCTTAAAGAAATATTAGTCGATGAAAATGGGTTAGGAACTGAACTCTGAGATTTGGTAAGGACAAACGATATTCCAAAAGTGAACTAAGGCAAGTGGCCTTGCTCCCAAAAGATTTTTGTACAATTTATAATGTATTTATCAACACAGAATTCCCTGAACAACAACAGCGTGGACCAGTCAGTCGAAATGGGCAATTCCACATGGTCTATAGTCTGGAACAGCTCAGGGCCTTTTATGGGAACAAACTAGACTCAATTAGAAATTCGGGGATATAGAGATCACTCCAATTGGACACTCATACGATTTTATATGATTTTCCCAATAACAGGACCAAAACTGAATAAAAACGAAAATCTAGAAAATGATGCTAGAGTTTAAGTTTTCAACACTTAAACCCAGTGAGTCCAATATTAAGACCTCAAGGGTCTGAACTAATCTCAGGAACATCTCAAAATCAGAAACCCTTGGGTTGGAATAATAGCATGAGATCACACACATCATTCACACCCATATGCACACAATGATATATTTGTGTGTATGAATCGTCTAGTATAGAAAGCGAGAAGAGAATGTTTACCCCAATAATGAGTTCACGATCTGCACTAGCTCACACACACACACCTTATTTCTTCCATTCCACTCTCGGCAGCAGCAACAACTTATCCTTCGCTCTCTTTGTTCACGGCAGCAAGAGAAATGAAATGAGAGAATGAATTATGACTTCTAAAATTGGAATGGTATTCTTATCATGTAGGTAAAGACCTTTTGGCTGGATTGTGAATGTCAAATGCCACGAGGGCTGCTTTATCTCATCCACTAGCAAACCACAAAAGGAAAAGAAAAGATCCTATGCAAGTTTGGCTATATTGCACACGAGGCCCTCCAACTTTGATGCCTTATTTTTTTTTTTTTTGAAATACCAAAGAAGATATATTCTTCACATAAGTTCCAATTTTTGACATAACTCATCCTCCAACTTACAATTAGGTTACTTTTATCTGAAATAACCAGAATTTTAATCTTTAAGTCGTTTTCTAATTAAATTTATCTCTTATTATTTACAATACGTGACTAAAAATGATTGACGTAAATCTTGAAGTCGCACCGGAAATTGAGTGTTACATAGGTAATCGAAATTCACGTTATTATTAGCTGAAAACCGTCATTTTTGATCCGTCGAGCCATTTGTACACCGTCTTTGTTTGTCCAGGCTTGTGCATGCGTATAGATCAGAACATTCTGCTGAATGGGAATATTGTATAGTGTTCGACTAAATGTTTATCTTCGCTATCCAGATATGAATCGTGTAATTGTAATATTGGACCAAACTTTGCATTGTTATTATTATTTATATTATTATTTTTTATACATTCGTTCGAATTTGAAATAACCGTTTTGATATAATTTGACATAATTTTATAAATTATAAACGTCGTTCGTTATGTCGTAATTACTTAAAAAAAACTAATTTTTATTATTACTAAAACGTAAAATTATAAAAGGTAAATTCATTATTATTATTTTTCTAATAATAATAATAATAACAATAATAATAATAATAATAATAATAAATCAAATATCAAATAATATTAATAAAATAAAATAAAATAGAAAAGGAACAGACAACAAAAAAACAAAATAGATAAAAGACAAAAAAAAAAACAAAAAAAAACAAAAAATCAAATCAGGGGGTATAACTAGACTATAGGGGGGTATGTATAGATTGACCATTTGTTATATAATAGTCAATAACTAGCATCATAACATTCGTTGGTCGGATATTTCAATGTACTGAAATATCTCTTACTTATGCAATGCGACGACGACGAATAACATTCAAACAACCATTAGTTTCCTTTGGATGTGTTTTGATTATTGTTATTTTGGGTTTAAAAGAAGCATACTGTATTTTTGGATTAAAAATAAAATTACATTTTTTTTGTTCAAAAATAAAAGTATGTTACTGTTTTGAATAAAAAAAATATATTGTTTTTGGATAAAACAAAATATGCTTATATTAGATGAACGGGAATATAGTATTAATAAATGGGAATATAGTATTAATAAAAATAATTAGACACATATTCTTATATTAGATGAATTAACAATAATCCAAATTTTGTTTTGAATATTAATGTATTCATATGTTAAATGAATTTTAAATTGAATTAATTACTTTGCTTAATTAATTTATATCTTCACTTTAGGCAAGATTTTAATAATTTCTTATTAAAATAATAACTAGTCAAATTATAAGTATTTACAGATTTTATATATTATAAACAATTATTTATATGAAATAATCATTAAAAATGCATTTTTACACGCTTAGATATTTAGGAAAATGTTTTTAAATACTAAACAGTAATGAAACATTCTGAAATTATCAGAAAATCATTATTTCATAAAATAGTAATTACTGTAAAATTTTCATATTTTTCTTAACTGCTTTAGTATTTATTTAGTATTTTAATAATTAAACCACAACAAAATTCTGGAAAAATAATAAATGATTCCCAAAAATTCTGGAAAATTAACCATAGTTTTCTAACATTATATTGAGCCTACTATAAATATTTTGGATATTTTGGACTATGGGAAGTATTTCTTATGTTTTTCATTATTAACTAATCGATAAAATCATAAATAATAGGACAATATTAAGAGAAATTCATTAGACTTTTTATTTATGATTAATATGTTATATATGATATTCTGATAAGGTTTTATAATTTTTTTGGACATGTGTAGCTATTTATTATCAATTTAAACCATTAAATAATCATTAAATCAGGAAAAATAACCAACAATTCTTACAAAAATCTGTAAATTTTTTCATGGAGTCTTTAAAATGTTAATAAGGTGCGAAAAATATCAAATCTAGTTTTTAACATACATAACTATATTTTGCAATTTATTTATCTACAACAAAATAAAATACAAAATAAGCATCAAACAGTAATATAAATGCATGAAACTTTATACATCCACATTACTCCATATATGGGTTGTTCCAAAATTTTCCCAGAATTTATTGACTGCCAAAAGTATTTTATGTGAATTATTTCCCTATTTTATTGCAATAATTATAGTAATTCAATAAAAATAATTTATTTTCTGAAAATTTCCAGAACTTCTTATTTTATTTATGGGATCCTAAGAAAAATCAGGTTTATGCATAAAATGAGTTTTAGATAGTTTGGTGGATTTAATTTGTTTCATTCATGAATTTGAGACTTTTAACAACATACCTTGATGAATGCTTCAAGAGGGATGAAGATTTGAGTATATTGGAGTGTTCTTGGCTGAAATATGAAGATTTCTAGAAGGAATTTCGAGATTGAGAGTGAGAGGAAGAATAGATATGGTTTGAGTGGTGATGAGAATAATGTGTTGGGAGAAAAATGAAAGGAAAGATGATGGGAGGTGTGAGTGGGAGACAATGAGAATAACTTTTTACTTTTGGTGGTCTTCATAATTCCCCACTAACACAAGCATCTTAAGAGTTTTATAAAATTTAATGTAGTGTTTATAAAAATAGAGTTTTGTAAAAAAATAGGTTATTATTTGATTATAACAATCTACTTTGATTTGAAGTTTAATTATAGCATTCAAGTTTGATTCTTTTAATTTAATTAGAGCATCATACTTTAATTTGATTTTAATATGGTATCATAATTTAATTTGATTATAGTTATAACGTTATACTATGCTATATTTCTATTAACGTCAATTTATATCGTAGTGTAAGGGTTTTGATCCTATTAGCGTCAACAAATCTCGAGTAGGGTTTATTAAATTTCCAATTGGGTTGGGTTGACCCGAATCCATTTTAGGCGGATGTCACAGTCTCCCCTACTTTAGGAAATTTCGTCCCGAAATTTAAGAAGAGAGTACCTTAAGAGAAAAGTTACGGGTATTTGGTACGCATTTGATCCTCACGCTCCCATGTATACTCAGGTCCACGTGCTGACTGCCACCTGACGTTGACCAGGGGAATGCGACTTCTTTTGAGTTGCTTTTCCTTTTGGTCGGCAATTTCCAAGGGTTTCTCGATAAATTGCATTGTCTCGTCGATTTGGATATCCTCGAGCGGAACATGAAGGTTCTCGTCTGCTAAACACTTCTTGAGGTTGGCTATATGAAATACTGGGTGAACTTTATTAAGCTCTATTGGTAGATCCAACTCGTAGGCTACTGGTCCGATCCTTTTCAGGATTTTGAACGGGCCTACATAGTGTGGTGCCAATTTACCCTTGCGTCCAAATCGAACCACACCTTTCCATGGGGACACTTTTAACATGACCATGTCACCCACGGTAAATTCAAGCGGTTTGCGTCGCTTGTCGGCGTAACTCTTTTGTCGGCTACGAGCTGCGAGAAGGTTATTGCGAATCTGAGTGATTTTGTCGGTTGTTTCCTAGATAAGCTCAGGACTAACGATTGGAGAATCCACTGTTGCGCGAATCACGTGGGACTCGCCAATTTCATGCCAGCAAATAGGAGATCGGCATTTACGGCCATACAATGCCTCAAATGGTGGCATCTTGATGCTAGAATGATAACTGTTATTATAGGAGAATTCCACCAACGGTAATGAGAGTCCCAGTTTCCTCCGAAATCTAAGACACACGCCCTCAACATATCTTCGAGTGTTTGAATCGTCCTCTCAGATTGACCATCGGTTTGAGGATGATAGGCGGTACTGAGATCGAGGCGGGTTCCCATGGCTGCTTGAAGTGATTGCCAAAACCGAGAGAGAAATCTCCCATCACGATCTGAAATGATGCTGAGAGGGATGCCATGCCGACCAACTATCTCGTCGATGTAAATCCGAGCAAGTTGTTCGACCTTGAAATGTTCACGGATGGGAAGGAAATGAGCGGATTTGGTCAAACGGTCAATGATTACCCAAATGCTGTCGTGTCCCTTGGTGGTACGGGGAAGTTTGGTTACGAAATCCATGGCGATCGCTTCCCATTTCCACTCGGGATTACCGGTTGGACCAATAGTCCAGAGGGTCGTTGATGTTCTGCTTTGACCCTGGAACATGTAAGACATTTGGCCACGAATAAAGCAATATCCTTTTTCATTCCCGACCACCAATAATTGGTTCTCAGGCCATGATACATCTTGTCAGCACCAGGATGAATGGAATATCGAGTTTTATGGATTTCTTCCATCAGGAAGGTACGCAGATTGTCACGATCTGGGATCCAGATGCGATCTTGATAATAGAAAATACCATCAGATTTACTTTCCAACTCCCCATCAATTCCCGTGGGCATGTCATTTTCGGTAATTGCCGAGTGTTGGGCTCCTCGAATTCGGTCACTGAGATTGGACAAGATAGGAGAACATATTAGATGAAATGCTTTGGCATGTTCTTTTTGACTTAACGCGTCGGCTACCACGTTTGCCTTACCCGGATGATAGCGTATTTCACACTCGTAATCATTTAGGAGTTCGACCCAACGTGTTTGTCTCATGTTGAGTTCCTTTTGATTAAGAATATGTTGCAAGCTCTTGTGGTCGGTGAAAATTACGCATTTAGTACCGTAAAGGTAATGCCTCCAAATTTTAAGAGCGAAAACCACGGCACCGAGCTCCAAATCATGAGTCGTATAATTCCTTTCATGGATTTTGAGTTGTCGCGATGCGTAAGCTATAACCTTTCCCCTTTGCATCAAAACACAACCTAGACCGAGATTGGAGGCATCGCAGTATACCACGAAATCTTCGGATCCTTCAGGGAGTGTAAGAATTGGAGCATCACACAATCTTTGTTTAAGAGTTTGGAAAGCGTCTTCCTGCTTGGGTCCCTAATCAAATGGCGTACCCTTGCAAGTGAGAAAAGTAAGCGGTAAAGCGATCTTTGAGAAATTTGAAATGAAACGCCGGTAATAGCCGGCTAAACCGAGGAATGACTGAATTTCCTTGGGGGTACGTGGGGCTTTCCAATTCTTGACTGCTTCAACTTTTGCGGGATCGACTAAAATACCCTTGTCACTTACAATATGACCGAGGAATTGTACCTCATTTAACCAAAACTCGCATTTCGAAAATTTGGCATAAAGCTGATTTCCTTGCAATGTTTGGAGAGTTAGAAGAAGGTGTCTTTCATGGTCTGCCTTTGTCTTGGAGTAAATGAGGATGTCATCAATAAAGACGATAACAAGACGGTCGAGATAAGGTTTAAATACCCGATTCATCAAGTCCATGAATGCGGCAGGGGCATTCGTTAGGCCAAAAGGCATAACGGTGAACTCGTAATGACCATAGTGGGTTCGGAAAGCGGTTTTGGGGATGTCTTCTTCCCGTACTCGAAGTTGGTGATAACCCGAGCGGAGGTCAATTTTTGAGAAGCATGAAGCTCCTTGAAGCTGATCAAAAAGGTCGTCGATCCGAGGTAACGGATATCGGTTCTTGATGGTCAATTTATTTAACTCCCGATAATCGATACACATACGAAACGAACCATCTTTCTTTTTGATGAAAAGAACCGGGGCTCCCCAGGGTGAAGTACTAGGGCGGATAAATCCCTTATCGGTTAATTCTTGGAGCTGACTTGCCAATTCTTGCATCTCGGTTGGAGCCAACCGATATGGAGACTTGGCTATGGGAGCAGCCTCAGGAACGAGATCGATGCGGAACTCTAGCTTACGTTCTGGAGGGAGTCCAGATACGTCATCGGGAAAGATGTCGGGAAAGTCTCGTACAATCGGAATATCTTCGATCTTCTTTTTCATTGACCTTTGTTTCCACCACATGGGCTAAGAAAGCCAGGTATTCTTTACGTAGATATGATCGAGCTTGAGTACATGACATAAGACTAAGCTTTTTTGAATGAGTCTCGCCATAAATACGAAGACTTTGACCGTCGGCGAGAGGAATACGAATAAACTTCTCGTAACATACTATTTCAGCATGGTTTTGGGATAGCCAATCCATTCCCACAATGATGTCGAAGCTACCAAGTTTCATAGGAACTAAATTGACGGAAAATTTATGACCGCAAAAATCGAAAGTGCAATCTTGGATGACTGCATTGAGTGAAATGTATTTTCCGTTGGCGACTTCTACAGTAAAGTTTTCATCAAGAATCGTGCGAGGTGTGTGAAGTATGAGTTCAAATTCCAAAGACACAAAACTTTTATCGGCACCTCAATCAAAAAGTACTGACGCGTAGCAGTCATTTATGAGAAACGTACCGTTTACGACCTTGTTATCGGTCTGTGCTTGGGTTGCGGTAATGACAAATGCTCGGCCTTTGGGAGCTGGAACCTGCATTGTTGGATTTTCCTGGGCTTGAGTGTTAATGATATTGACAAGCCTAGGACACGTGTTTCTGAAATGGGTGAGGTCGCCACAGTTGAAGCATGTTCCAGTTGGATACCGGGTTTGTGTTTGCTGATTTGAGGGTAGAGCGAATGGTCGCTGAGTTTTTTTTGGTGCACGGCATGTGTCCGCCAAGTGGCCATAGCGACCACAAGTCGTACAAAGGCAACACGGACTGGTGGACATATGGTGATAGTTACAATGGTTACAGAGGGGGTCGTAATGCCATCTATGAGAAACACGCATATGGACTTGTGAGTTATTTGTAAGTTAATTATGGAAATTAAGTTTGTAGACATTGTTGGGTAAAATGATTGTAAAACACTTGTTGGGCCGTGGTTAGGAGTGTTGGACACCTTTTGGGCTTTCCATGGGTACTAAATGTGAAGCATGTAGCAATTGCGTGGGCCCCCACAATACTAAGTTTTCACATGTTTTTCCCACTTCAAGGCCCATTAGGGAACTTAATAGTCCAATGAGTTGGCCATTTTGGAGTGTATCCTTTCGGATACGTTTGATAAGGTAGGGTAGTTTGATGGCTCAAAAGTAATGTGAATGACGCGCTTTGGCCTATAGGTTTGGGAACTCTCGCCTTTGGTCCCCAGATAAGCAAACTGGTCCCTCGGTTGATTGGGATGTATACGAATGCTTACCTAGTCAGGACTTTCGGGCTACCGGCACCTCCCCCTTCCAGTTACTACGCGTCCATTACTTTGATCCTACCCAACTAGAGTGGATGATTTTTAATTTCCTATGAACTCTAAGGAATATATATGTATGTAAATTTTTATTTTGAAACCATTTGAGTATGTGTGTGATTAATTATCAGTACCAAAATTGAATATTTATATTGTCACACCCCGATCCTTGGTGGAATCGATCAATGCGTGATATATTGTTCAAAGTCTCATGACAACTATGTTATAATATGATTAGATTCAATTAAGTACTAAGTATGCAAACAAGATCCACAACATACAAATACAAATCCAAATACAACAACATTTATTACATCAAATTTAAATAGTCTTGTGGGTTTCTAAGGTACACCCTACTTTTCATCAACTTCATTCTTCAAATCTGCATCATGGGTAAAAACAGGTCAACTACGAGAGTTGATGAGTAATCTAGTTTTATTAAAGAAAATTGTGTGTTTGAATAATTTGAAATTTGTTTTCTTTTGAAGTTGGCAAGCAACTGTTATTGAGACAACAGTTTATAAATCAAAAATTGATTAACAAATGATAACAACAACAATAAGTCCTCACCCTATATATACATATATATATGTATATATATATAGGATGGAGCATCTAATCATCATACACACTCAACCACGTGCAATCAATCACCTTAGCGTCCCAAGGCGGGGTGGTCAACCCAATAGCGCTATTATTGTCCATAACATACCTCAAGAATACGGGCATAATCATGGAGATTAGACTAAAAATGATAATGCACTACAAGTACATGTAGCGTAAAGAAACAACAATTATACAAATAATGATTCACGTATAAATGTCCCAACAATGTCTCAATTGTGATAAAATAATAAAATGAAGTTGAAAACATATTAGAACCACATGATACACCCCAAAAGTATTGAAAATTATAAAATATGGGGTAGATTACTCACCTTAGTCCAATAAGGAATGCGCGTGTTGTACGATAGACGGCTCGAATCAAAATGTCGTAGAACCTAATATAATTAATAGTTTTGGCTTAGGAATCGATAAACGGGAATATAGTATTAATAAAAATAATTAGACACATATTCTTATATTAGATGAATTAACAATAATCCAAATTTTGTTTTGAATATAAATGTATTCATATGTTAAATGAATTTTAAATTGAATTAATTACTTTGCTTAATTAATTTATATCTTCACTTTAGGCAAGATTTTAATAATTTCTTATTAAAATAATAACTAGTCAAATTATAAGTATTTACAGATTTTATATATTATAAACAATTATTTATATGAAATAATCATTAAAAATGCTTTTTTACATGCTTAGATATTTAGGAAAATGGTTTTAAATACTAAACAGTAATGAAACATTCTGAAATTATCAGAAAATCATTATTTCATAAAATAGTAATTACTGTAAAATTTTCATATTTTTCTTAACTGCTTTAGTATTTATTTAGTATTTTAATAATTAAACCACAACAAAATTCTGGAAAAATAATAAATGATTCCCAAAAATTCTGGAAAATTAACCATATTTTTCTAACATTATATTGAGCCTACTATAAATATTTTGGATATTTTGGACTAGGGGAAGTATTTCTTATGTTTTTCATTATTAACTAATCAATAAAATCATAAATAATAGGAAAATATTAAGATAAATTCATTAAACTTTTTATTTATGATTAATATGTTATATATGATATTCTGATAAGGTTTTATAATTTTTTTGGACATGTGTAGCTATTTATTATCATTTTAAACCATTAAATAATCATTAAATTAGGAAAAATAACCAAACATTCTTACAAAAATCTGTAAATTTTGTCATGGAGTCTTTAAAATGTTAATAAGGTGCGAAAAATATAAAATCTAATTTTTAACATACATAACTATATTTTGCAATTTATTTATCTACAACAAAATAAAATACAAAATAAGCATCAAACAGTAATATAAATGCATGAAACTTTAAATCCACATTACTCAATATATGGGTTTTTCCAAAATTTTCCCAGAATTTATTGACTACAAAAAGTATTTTATGTGAATTATTGCCCTATTTTATTGCAATAATTATAGTAATTCAATAAAAATAAGTTATTTTCTGAAAATTTCCAGAACTTCTTGTTTTATTTATGGGATCCTAAGAAAAATCAGGTTTATGCATAAAATGAGTTTTAGATAGTTTGGTGGATTTAATTTGTTTCATTCATGAATTTGAGACTTTTAACAACATACCTTGATGAATGCTTCAAGAGGGATGAAGATTTGAGTATATTGGAGTGTTCTTGGCTGAAATATGAAGATTTCTAGAAGGAATTTCGAGATTGAGAGTGAGAGGAAGAATATATATGGTTTGAGTGGTGATGAGAATAATGTGTTGGGAGAAAAATAAAAGGAAAGATGATGGGAGGTGTGAGTGGGAGACAATGGGAATAACCTTTTACTTTTGGTGGTCTTCATAATTCCCCACTAACACAAGCATTTTAAGAGTTTTATAAAATTTAATGTAGTGTTTATAAAAATAGAGTTTTATAAAAAAAATAGGTTATTATTTGATTATAACAATCTACTTTGATTTGAAGTTTAATTATAGCATTCAAGTTTGATTCTTTTAATTTAATTAGAGCATCATACTTTGATTTGATTTTAATATGGTATCATAATTTTATTTGATTATAGTTATAACGTTATACTATGCTATATTGATATTAACGTCAATTTATATCGTAGTGTGAGGGTTTTGATCCTATTAGCGTCAAGAAATCTTGAGTAGGGTTTATTAAATTTCCAATTGGGTTGGGTTGACCTGAATCCATTTTAGGCGGATGTCACATATATAACGAATTTATATAAAAATTTACGTATATAAAAAAATAAAGCACGATAATATATTTTATAACATGATAATTGATGATGAACGTGATTTTGACGAATCAATTAAAGTTGCCGATAGAGGTTGACATGACGATGGATGAAGATGGTCGATTCCTAAAATTTCTTGCTCGATATAAATGTATAAAAAATAAAGAAGCTCACTTCAATCTTCGGAATGCGTTAGTCAACCATTTATGTGAAATTTATTCGACCGCATAAATTTGTTTTAACTTTTTCAAATTTATGTGTAATATTTCTATAAATTCATGTATAATATTTATTTAAGAGTGTGTTATAAATGTACTTTTATTATTTTGTATTAATAAAATCATAATTTCTTCAAATTAATTATATACGAATAAATAATTTTGTTATTGAGTTTTTGATAACATAATTTAGAATATTATTATAATAAAAAGATAGAGTAATTATATGTTAAAAGTTAATAAATAGAAGGGCAGATTTTGATAATTTTTGTAAATGAAGAAAAAATAATATGATAGAAATATACATTTTAAAGTAAAAATAGTGTGAAAAATAGATGTGAGTTGGAGATGGTCTATTGTTTACATTTTTTTTTACTTCAAAAATAGAGTAAAAAATAAAAGTGGATTGTAGATGATCTTAATATTCGGAAAAATCACATTTTTGACGGCAATTAACTATATATACATACCAATTTATCTTAGTTAACATATTATGTTTGTAACACTAAAAACACCTCCTATACTATTCGGTTTCAAGGTTCAAGGCATTCAAATAATATATAACTTCACGTTATAACTTCACGTTAACAAGCTATTGTCAAATTTATATCAACAAATTTATTATTCAATATAATCTTAGTTAACTCGATTAAATGAAATAAAAATATTTCCTGGATCAAAAGTCATATTAAGTTAGGCTTTTCATTTGAGACATGCCTTCGAATTAAGTTTAATAAATTAATAAATAACTAAAGATAAATATTTTGATTTATTTGTATTGTTAATAAATATATGTAAATAAATAAATAATTGTTATTCGGTTTGTTTGGACTATTATCTTCTATAGTTTATAGGGCCGGTCCAAACATTTTGGGGACTCAGGACGGGACGAGAGGAAAAAAAGGCCCCTCAAAGATAAAAATATAACAAAATCATTTATGAATATATTTTCTAGCTTTTTTCATTAACAATAGTTTTAAAAAATACAAATAGAAGCACCAATACAAAAATCCACTAATTCATTTATGATTTATGAATATATTTTCTAGCGTTTTTCAATTCTTTTTGTTTTATCAAAGACAAAGTTTCAACAACAACGAAATCTCGAATATGCTTTTTATGTTGTGAAGTTTCCAAAGTACATATCTTCAATGAATGCTCGATGTTTGTGTTTGTTGTTTGTGCAACTGATTTCATTGGTGAGAATACAATTAACCAAGATTTTACAATGTTCTTTTGGATTGATGTGTTTATCTCCTTGTAGAAAATGAGTTCTATAAATAGGGTAATATTCACCACCCGAAATCATCACTAGAAACTTCTAAAGCACTAAGATATTTGGTATCATGGCTAAGATCAATAACAAAACCATCGTGTGCATGCTTTTCATTTTCCTTTTTGTTGGTATCATGACAACAACCGAAGGAAGAACTATTTCTCTAGGTAAGTCTTACACTTACTTTTTTTTAAATACTCAATAACTATGTTTTGATGATATTATTTTTTTAACCTTGGCGCTAATAGGAATCATGTATATTATTACACTTTAACATTATATTGTCTGTGTAGATTTTACGATACCACTCCCTTTTTGTTCATCTGTTGTTGGCGTGAAAAGTGGAGATACTTGTTTTGGCATAGCTCAAAAGTTCAAGATCAGCAAGGAATTCTTCGATTCCATCAACCCGAATCTCAACTGCCAGAAGATGTTTGTAGGAGAATGGATTTGCGTGGATGGAATATAATTAAAATCTTCAAAATAAGATTATAAATCATCCAACCAATAAATTGTTGTACTCTATAGACCTTCAACTAACCCGAATCTCAACTGCCAGAAGATGTTTGTAGGAGAATGGATTTGCGTGGATGGAATATAATTAAAATCTTCAAAATAAGATTATAAATCATCCAACCAATAAAGGAAGTTGCTTCAATTGATCCTCGTTAAAAAATAATTATCAAAACTTTCAAAATGACATTACGATTATATTATATTTCATCGTTGTTTTTATTTATTTACAGATTAATATCAACTAATATTATAGAACCACAACTTCTTATCCTACTAAATAAGATACGACTTTTTCCCACACAAAAATACAAAGCTTTTTACATTGAGAAACAACACAACTAAAATCCAATAAACTTGTAAAATATAATAAAACGGAAACATTCGTTTATCAAATCGAGTCTTCACCTTCGACTTGTTGTCGAGCCAAGTATCGCTCTCGTCTCTCTTTCTACAAAAACAAAAAATTATTCAACTATTTGCACCATTTTATTTTTATCAATTTAATTTAACTATTTTCTACAGTGATTAAACCATTATACTTTTAATTAGTAACTCACCCATTCATCTATGACAAGTCCATCACCTACAATCTTTGGCCCGGTATCTTCCGGAGGTTTCTTGCGGGTTTCAACCGCCGCTTCCGCCTCCGCTAACTGCCGCTTCAGTTTTTCAAGTGCCTTGCGTATAAATTGAAATAAAATTGTTAAATACAAGAAATAGCAACGTACTTTTATTCATTTGTTTATTATAGCAATATAAAGAAAACAATTGACGATATATTTGGATAGTTTTTGTCAATGTACAATGCTATAATTGGTTTAAATTTTTTCAAAGGACAAATGAAAGTAGGATGCTATGATAGATAAATAAATGAAAGTACATTGCTATTTATCGGGCACTTACAGGGCATGGACGTGTGACATCCAGGAAAACAACTTGTAATATCTGCTCCACAGCTACTTGTTCTTTCTGCTCATCGAACTGAGTAAAAAAAATTCATTTATTTTTCCAAGGGTGTTTTCATATTTTTATATAATTAATTGAAAGGAAAAAAGAAACAGAGCCTTACTAGCTCAGGTACATAGTCTATCACTCCTTTGACTTTTAGACTCATGATTTTGAATTTGACTTTTCTCTTTCGGTCTATTGGCTTCTCATTGTTCTCCGGAGGTTCCACAAACTTGAAAACTATCATCAAGTGAAGCTTGTAAGCAATAATCATAGGGGTAAAATCGTCAAGTAACATGATAAGACAGGACAGAACATGACAGTCTTGTACTGTATTTGGCATGCATTGGAGTGAGACTGATGTCAGTCAGTCAATGAGACAAAAGTTGCAATTTTTTGTCATGCACAAAAATAGCCCTAGAAAGTTTGTTAGAATTAATGTATGATTGTGGAAATTAAATGTGGTTACCAGTTGCAATAATAGTCTCTCCTGGAGCAAGAATAGCGCCTGGAGGACGCATGAAACAACTTTTTGGTGCAGTTGTTTGAAACTACAACACAAAATACAACATATATTGTGATTTTTGATCCATTAATGGTGTGTGTTTGTAAGTTTAAAGAAGCTTTATAGGTTATAGTAATATTGTCATACCTTGAAAGCTACATGAGACTTGCTGGTGTTTTTTATCTTGATAGCACTTTGAACTTGCTTACCAGGTTCATCTACAAAGTTTAAAGAAGTTCAAGAAATCATTAGTTTTTAAGTAAATTTTTATCTCATGATATGAGACTAAATCTATCATTAGCTGATTCAACTAATGCGTGTTTGGTAAAAGTATCATGATCTATCTATAATATCAGTTGAAATCATTGATAATTTAATGAAACTAATGAGGGAATTGTGTAGAAAGTTCCTTGTAGACATCTAGATATGTTCTTTGAATTTTTGAATGGGCAATCTCAACCTTTGATGTAAGTAGATCGTAGTTGTTCATTGATGAGTACAATTAATTTGTATAGAGTTGTCCTGCATTTGGCACAACACACCTCAATGTTTTGCTAGATGGTTCTAACTTAGGGTTCCCTAATAAGACAATTCTATTAAATGAATCTCCCGCATCATATTGCAAAACCTAACGTGGCTTTGTCTAGCTGAATTCAATTCACAAACACAAAATTACCAAGTTCCTAAAGGTAATAGTAAGATAAAACACAAAATCAATCAATTTTGAGGAGAATATCTGGATCTCGTGAGTGAGTAAACAAATAGGTCATAAGTAGAACTGTAGAACAACGAATACTCGAATAATCAGTAATGATCAGTTTTCAAATAGAAATAACAATGATGGAAGAAAACGGTGCATTAATAAGTACATACATGGAAAGTAGAGTTTATTCCGCGGATCAAGCCGGAGACGTCGCCGCGTCGGAAGCAGAGATCTAGCCACCGACGAGACCGAAATACTGGAGCTCGAGCTATGTTTTTCCTTTTTCTTATGAGCGTACGATCCTTCGATTTGGTACGAAGAAGATAACGTTTTAGTATGTGGAGTGGTTTTACCTGAGCTTCGAAAAGGTAACTTCAAAAACCCCCAAAGTTTGCTGCCGCCACCGTCAGACGGAGGTCTATCGTCGACGATTGGCATCACCTGCCAGTAAATAGCACCGGAATTCCTTTGCCTACTCAGTTTTGTTTCAAATGGGACTTCTCTTTCTCTCTCGGAAATTCATGGACTCTTGACTCCTGCGAAGGCAACAAAAAAGTCGCGTCATCAAGTCATGTACTTTTGACTCCTTCGGTCACCGGTCCATTCAATACGCAATACAAAACTGCAAAAATAGTCCTATCGTTTGCTTTTTTTTGTCTTTGGTCTAAACATTAATATTTTTATATGATTTTTATGGATTTAGTCACCGTGCAAACTGAAATATTTATTTTATCATTTTAATGTTTTTTTTTTCTTTTTTTTCCCATTTATTTTTTTAATAATTAAAAAAAATAAAAATTTTACCAACCGACCCCATCCCCTCTCTTTCTTCTCGAAAACCCACCCACATTTGTACCAAATCGTCTCCCCTTTCATCCTCCATTCCTAATTGCAAGATCAGTTCCCGATCTCACCGGAATCTCCCTAAACCCTAGTATACAATCAAACTGAAACCCATCTTCACCACCGTTATGTCTGCCCACACCTTCGGGTCATGATGTATCGCCCATTGATTGATGATAACCATCGTCCCACTAGGGTTCTTATAGCCTCCAATCACAGAAACGATTATAATCAGATTTTTTAGGGATCAATACAAGATTAAATATTAGTACCATATTATATTGATCTTACCAACACAAAGCTTCGGATCAATGCATCAGTGTAGGCAGGTAATCATCGACAGGTAATCATTGACGTTTGCAGCACCGGTGAGTGTAAACGTTTCATGTAGCATTTCCCTGTACGTTTTCCTTCTTCCTCCAACTTTAGATTATCACTACCTAAGTACCTCTTCTCGGGAATCATCCTCATCATCACATTAAAAGTCAGCTCATAGAACGTCGTTTTAAGCGAATTGGGGGTTAACGCTCCGATCAAACCAAGATGTGGGCTTGAAGCCAAAAAAGTTTATTTTTTCAACAAAGATTTGCAGACCGGAGCTCAACACTTTATGAACTGATCTAGGGTTCTTTCGTCAGCTGCTGCTTGTTGCGCCGTGACTCCGATGGAATACCCTAAATGGCGAAAAAGAGTAATCTGGATGGAGAAAAGAGGGAGGACGACAGTCATGTGGGGGTCACCTGTCATGGATGGAATCGGGAGTTTTGGAATAAGTGAGTAAAGATTGACCACTTTTCGTGGGTGGTTGCCGGAAAGATTGATGATGTTAGCATTTGACTCGACAATGATGAGTGAGACGGAGTCGCCTTTGTTGTAAACAATGTGTGATTCAGCAGGAGGTGATGGAGCTGAGATGTTTCCAGCGAGAGGGTGGAAGTGGTGGAGGGTGATAGAGAGTGATTCTTTGAGGAGTGAGATTACGGTGGTGGCGGTGGATTTGAGCATAGGTTTTGGAAAGAAGAAAAGGGTTTGATTTGAAGGGTAGAGAAGCCATGAAATGCCGAAGAAGGTAAGGGGAAGTGATGGTGGCAGTGGCTTTTAATCAGAAAGCGTAAGGAAGTCATGAAAAAGAAATAGGGGTGTTTTTATTTATTAAAACTGATAAATAATTAAAAATAATAGAAAAAGAAATTAAAATGGTCAAATGGACATTTCAGTTTGGAGAGGGACAAAATTCACAAAGAAACCTCTCAAAAAGGACCATCTATACAAAAATGCAAAGGTTTGGACCAGAACCACAAAAAAAGCAAACCATATAGACCATTTTTGTTGTTTTGTCTTGATTAAATAAGTTTGATAATTATCTAATAAGTTATTTATATATAAATATAGAGTAAATTACACTTTTGGTCATTATGGTTTACCCCATATTGCACTATAAGACCAATTATTGGAAAATCACATTGGAGGTCCTTAAGGTTACATAAAGTTTACACTGGTGGTCCCTCGGTCAGGTAAAAAAGACTAAAATGCCCTTTTTTATTCCTTTTCCTTTTTCTTTGAATTTATTATTTACTTTATTAATAAAAAAAGAAAATACACCCCACCCTCTCTCTTTCTCACACACATCATCGTCATCTTCACCCAGGAAAGAATTTGCCACAAAAGTTTTCGTATAACCCGCAAAATTTGTTTTAAGAACTCCACCAGCACATAACTCTATAAACGGATGAACATAAGTACCTCACCGGTGAAATACAGTTCTTTAATGGTGTCTTCCACGAAGTTTCATTATCATCCACAATATCACATATATTTATAATTCTCTCCTCTGCATTGTGCTAAAGGCAAGCTTGATCGGTTTCCTTTATCCATATTGTTGTCTAAACTTTCTTGCCAATAAGCTTCCAACACATTTTGGAAGTTATCTTCACCAACTTATCCTAAATGACAGGATAATCCTTGTCTTTTTTGTCAGTTGGAGGAGCCGAATATACAAAGTACCCATTTGGTCGAAGAAGTCGATTTATTTCTTTTAGTAAAATGTCATCATTTATGTGCCAATCAACACGGCATCCTGAACAGTGAACCATTTCAAATGAGTGGCTGGAATAAGTGTTAAGGGTTGTGAATCCCTAACAAATAAGATTTGAAGTAAATCCAACCTATCATTACTTTACTGCACTTTATTAGAGTACAATGTAAGCATGGTCGATTCACAAGGACACGGAATAAGAGATTATAACTCATGAGCATACTTCAATTCCATCAGATTTTTCGACTAAATGGAAATGGAAGTTAGATACCTTAAATCCAACTTTAATGATGTTGATTCTTGTTAGCCCTCTTTGATATTCCTTTTAAATTGCTTGATTATCTACAAAATACATTGACTTTATCTTAAGGTTCAATTATTAAGATTTGGAATGAAATGATGAAAATGGTATTTATCCATGAGTTTCATTTAAAGGTTAAATTTGAGCTTTATGTTTGTTAGGGAATGGATTGTGTGTTAAAATATTGTCTTTAACACCTTAGATCGATCCTAAATCATTGAATGTCACTCCAAGAGTAATAATCAAAATTTATAAGAAGTGTGGTTATTTTGATTTTTGGAGTAATGAGTGTTAGACTCGTTTAATCCCTCTGACTCTACACAATCGTGTAGAATATTGGATGCCCACATTGTATTTTTCAATGTAGACTAGGTAGGCATTTGGATATTACTAATGGGGAACTAAGACATATAAAAGAGTGTTGAAATAGTTATTTGGACATGACTAACCCCATGTGAGGGATTTTCCTGGAAGGCGAATTAGGTGGAGGGGAAAGGCCTTTGCGCCTTAGGTAATCGCCAACCGCCCTGGGTTGCGGGGCTGATTACCCTCAGGTGAAACCATATCTATTCGCAGGTTCCAAAAAAAAAGTTATTTGGACATAATTAGGTCGTGGTGACCTATTTTGGTAATTTGAGATTATATTAATGATGAGGCTATATTTCATGATTGTAGGTGATTTATTGATTTCCGGGTATTAGGAGAGCATTTTGAGGTATCAACCTACATAAACTACAATGAGTATGTAGTATTATAAGTACATGTATGTCTTACATTCTTTTGTGTTCTTTTGTTTATTTATATATATATATATATATATATATATATATATATATATATATATATATATATATATAGACACACACACACACACACACACACACACACTCTCTCTCTCTCTCTCTCTCTCTCTCTCTCTCTCTCTCTCTCTCTCTCTTTAAAAACTTGTCCTAAAAGACCGAATAAAAAAATCCTAGATTGTGATGGGATTTTCCCATCATAGTCTTTAAAAACTTGCCAGTGATCCCCAGCCTAGCTGGGTGTGAGGCATAGGGTTATATACCTATGTGGGGGAGGTTCCGGGTTCGATCCCGGTTCCAAGCCCCTGTGGGGGATTTTCCCAGGTGTTGGTGGAGATCGTTTCTTTGAAACGTCAAACAATTGGGGACGGTTGCAAACCCGTCACAAAGAACGATTCTCTCGCCTTTCCAAAAAAAAAAATCCTAGACTGTGATGGGTCCGGTTCTAAAAAATATGGTTTTATTTTTATTTAAAAAAATACGATTTAAAACGGATGAAAAATGGTCTTTGTACATTTTTAACATAGAGTACAAGGTTGATGACAAGTTTTAAGGGGATGATGTTAAATAAACCTCTTTTATGGAACATGCGCATGTGGGTATGATGGATCTCACGCGTAGGTGTCTCATTAGAAAAGTTCATTTAAGATAATTCTTTTAAACACATATAACTAATGCGATTTGAGTAATTCTAGATTGACGAAGATATCTAAAAGTAAAAACAAGTTGGGGCTAGCCCACTTGGCTAACAAGGTGATTACTAACAAGGAGGTCATGGGTTCAAACCCTGACACTAACATAACAATGAGTAGTTTAGGAATAGGAGTATGATAGATTTGCCGTTCAAAAAAAAAATCTAAAAGTAAAAAATATTCCCTTATATTACTTGCTTTAGCGTAAGAGTACAAGTGCATAAATAAGTTTTGAACATTTGAAATTCAAGTAATATGGTCGATTATTGAAAAATGACAAATTGACCCTCGGCTTTACTTGTTGTAACTCGGAGCAAGTGCGTAAAAATATCTAAAACTCAGATTTTTATCAAATTTTAACCATTTGGGCAAACACAACCGATAATAATTACTCAGATGACAAAACTATTCTCAAATTACAAGTTGTGTAATATAGAGTACATGTGTTGAAAAATAGGTTAAATGGTCTTTTCATATTGGGAAATTAGATTCATCCCATTGAAGAACAGCATCCAAATTCTGTTCTCTTTTCAGTTTGTCTTTTAGAAACCAATCACACACCTTCCCTGCGTTTAGTTCTTCAATACTACACCCTTCTTGCTCTCCTATCACCCTCAAAAGATTAAGCGACGATATCTGTATAACATAAGCCCGTCAAAAAACCTTTTGAAACTGTCGCAAATTATACACAATTTTGACATAATTAAAAATAACAAAACTATCATCAAAATATTCGTATAACCTCTACAATTCAATACTAACTTAACTAATAACCTTGAGGAATTATACAAATATACAATAGATTAATAATCCGTTACATTTATAAAGCAGTATATTTTCCATAAAAACACAGATTTCACTCAATATAGAAAGTCTCATTATTAGTAAAAACAATCAATTTTATACTATATTTACAAGTCCAAAAGATAAATTAGAATCCGAGTAAAACATACCGTTAAGCGACATAAAAACCCTTCATGACTGCTTAAACCCGACATTTCAACAAGACCAGCTTCTTCTAAAGTTAAGAAGCTTCGTTTCTCAGAAGTCTTTTTATCTTCTTGTCCATCAACACTAGCCCTCAATACAAACCTTGTTCTTCTATGAGGTTTAACACCGACACTTAGATTCTTGATTCGAGTATTTGACAAGTGACGAGAGAATAAAGGTGAATGAAAACCAATAGTTTTACTAAGTTTGAGGGCATTCATGGTGGTTTTTGGTCCAAAAACACCTTCCAAAAGATGAGGAAGATGATACACAGGCAACCAAATCTAGTGCCAAAAAGTTTGCTTTTCAATTATTTGATTTTGTGTATGTGGTGCATATTGAGATATGGATGTGGATAACCCTACATATTAAAAGAAATTTTGTTTTAGGCTGAATACCAAATTTGTTATCTTAATAAAATATTTTTGAATTTATATTCGTTAAAACTAATGATTGATTTCTTTTAGTTGGTAACATTGACTGTAATCTATGAAACTCAAATATTTCGTATCTATTAAGAAGCATTTTAATGTAAAACTAATGATTGATTTCTTTTATAAAACCACAGATTGTTTCATTTAGACGGATGAAATATCTTTCTTTTAGTTTCGTAACAATGAGTAAGAAGGTTATTTATTTATAAATTTACGATTCTCATATGAACAAATTTGGCATTGTAAAGAAAATGGTAAACCACATCATTTGAGTGGCCCCACATCAACCCGCTCTAAGGTCCATGTAGGAGGCCAATTGCGGAACACTACTGATATTTTAGATGTGTCAGAGTTTGAATCTTAGACCTCCTGTATGGAATTTCACTCGTCATCACGGGGCTAAATTTGGCATCGTAGTATATTGAATATTTGTAATATGAATTTGTAGTAAAGTTACGTGATTATTAATAAACATATTTATGTGTCCTGGTTTAATCTCATTTAAAATAAGAAAATATATGAGATTCATGCATCACCACCATTCTGGTAATCTTATCGATAGTTTCAAGCTACACGTTGTGAAAATATAGAATAGCTTTTAACTTCTTTTTATAAAATATAACATAATAATAGTAAAATTCTTTTTATAAATTTATACTTAAACAAATCAATACAATATTTATCTGTGTTTTATCGAGATACATATTATGTTTGGCAAAACTGGTTTAAAAAAAAAATACTTAAATTTACATGTTTTTATGACAACAGAAACATTGATTGATCTAATTTTTAACACCACCCGAAGAAAAAGGCCATTTTACTATTTGATTATACCTATTGGGAAATACCAATTTAATCTGTCCTTTTTATGATCTTGTTATACCCTATTGGGAAAAGCCAGGTTTGTCCCCCATTTTAAAGTCGATGATACCCTATTGGTAAAAGGGCCATTGGTGATGGTGGTTCAATTAAGTCCAATTAAGTCCCTTGAAGGTATCTTTAAAGTTCAACCCAACATCAAATTCTTTCTTTTTATTAAAATTGTATTAGATCTATCTCTAATTTGGGCTATTTCTTGTACCAAAAATAAATAGTATAACATGAAATTTGATGTTATACTGTTTATTTACATCAAAATGTTATCAAAATTCATATATTATTTTTAGTCCCTCAATTTTTATGTTTTCATTTTTATTAGTATATTTTAAATGTAATAATTTATTTGTATGTAAATTAATAATAACTAGTGGGGTCCCGTGCGATGCACGGGTTCCGTCAGTTCAGTAGGTGGCCCAGTTCGTTAAGTGTGTCGGAACACTTTATTTTTGCGGATCCTGAAGCGACTTTCTACATCATGCAATCCTGTCAAAGATAAAACCATATAAAACAGTTGCTAATTAAAATACATTATTGTCTTAACCATAATAAATTTCCATTAGTAAAATAAACTGCAAGAAATACGAACGTACTTTCATTGTTTCATTTATTATAGCTCCTATTACAGCATTATAGTTTGAAAATATTCCCGGTTATAGGAATGCCACCACCCAAATTCCAGATAAAAATCAATGTCAACACTAGAATTGAGTAAACTTTTAAACGGAAGCCGAAAGTACAATGGGTATATGTGGGTAGTTTGTCAAAATAATGTTCTAATAAAAAGAAACAAAAAGTAGAATGATATAATTGGATAGTTTTTCAAAGTAGAATACATTAATAGGAAAATAAAAGTATGATGCTATTATAGAAAGAAATGAATGTGAGATGTATAATAGGATTGTTACCATCTAAGTAATTAGCCCTATTTGTAAGTCGGAAATTGAAATAATAAATTAAAATAGCAGATGAGAGTATGAGAAAATACGATGCTATGAATAGACTTTGTTTGCAAACTGTAATGCTTAAATGGATTTTCTTTTTTCCAAAAAAAAAAATCCTGTAAATGAGCTTTAATGTAAAAGAAATAAAAACTCAGTTTACCCAAAAAGATTTCGAAAGAAGTCATTTTTTCAATGCTTTAATCGATATTTTTTCCAAAATTTTTTTCTATAAATGAGCACTAATGTCAGAAATGAAACTTCTCCTGATCATATAAAAACATTTCAAAAGAAGCGTTTTTTTAAAGTACAATGCTATTAATGAGCTTTAATGTAAAAGAAATAAAAAACTCAGTTTATCCAAAAAGATATGTAAGCAAATATAAAAGTTTCATTTTCTTTTGAACTTTAGGTTGATTTTGGTTAATTTCTAGAGTTTGATTTGATTTTTAGTAGGAAACTGTAATTAAATATACGTAAACATAAAATTAAAAACAATAACTAATTTTTTTATAAATTATGTTAAATGCCAAAATGTGATCACGTATTTCACAAGTTAACATATTATATGCCAGGTCAACTTTCTAATAACTGATAGAAAGATTCACGGGTAACGAATCTAACACGTCACATGTTGCCAAAATCTTTAAAAAATACAACTTAAATTAGTATTATATTTAAAAAACCAAAGTAGGTTGCTATTTTTGGTAAATTTTATTAAGTACCTGCATCACTGTATCTTTCATCCTTGACAGCAAGATTCATTTTTGCAACAAAATCAACGTCTTCAGTAAGTACATCCGCACCATCTATCGCACTGTATAATTTAATTCAAACTTATGAAAGGGTATTTCGTCTTTTCAGGATAATAATCTAATAAAATCAGGAAAAAGCTGAAGGGTATACCTGTCCAAAAAGACATCATATGTAGGTTTTTTACCACGCAATTTATTCAACCCGTAGAGTATTTTAACCGCATCATTCAAGACTATTTGTTTGCTTACATAAATTGGTGCCCTGTATCTTTTAGTAACATTTATGGCATCTGAAAGGCAAGCATTGAGACTAATAATATCTTTTGTACCTGGCTGGAAGTTAGTAAATAAGTAATCAAAAATCCAAACCCCACGTGCATGTACATAGCTACCACCCTTTTAGACAAATTTTAAAAAACACAATCAGAAGCTCAAATTAATTAATCAAGAATCCATCAAGATTTACGGTGCTAAAATGATAGCTCATCAGGTGAAAAGAAAGCTACTGCATGAGGATCAAGTTAGCCAGTTGGATGTAAAGAAATTATTGCTCTAAAAATAGAAAGAACCAAAATCTCTATCACAGCAATCTAATCTGTGTTCACTGATCCTAGTCGCACGTCCCTGGAACTGTGAAAATTATTATCTTTTTGTAATTCTTCTAAAATATCATTTGGAAGTGGTGAAGCTCGACCAATCTAATCATTTCATAAGCTGAAGTTTTGACTTCTGGGATTAGTTTCTCAAGTTCTGTTAAAACATGTAAAACAGTTCTGCTTCTCAATTCACTGAACTCTTCTTGCTGACTCATTACTGCGGGTTGGGTCCCACGGGCTTTTTTGTTGCTGACTCATCTCCAGAATCATCATAAAGATGAGGGAAAAATCGTCTCTTTTGATCAGTAAATGCCTTAGGAGCCAGCCTATAAAATATGTTTTAGTAACAACTTACAAGAGATTTGAGATTCATATGGTGAATCATGGTTTTAGGGTTACCTGGTTGTGCGAAAAATTTTATCCTAAGAAGTATCAGAAATCATACCTTGTGTAGCCCTTGCACCTTCTTTTTTGAAGTCGTAGTTGCAAACAAAATCTGTAGGAACCTTTGAAAAGATGACCACGAAAAGAATAACATGGAGGTGAAGTCATAATGGGAAGAGGAAAAGGAAATCCCGTTTCCCGGCTTCGCTTGCACGATTTGCACATTTCCAGAAGAAACCATTAAGCTTTGGTTGAAAACCACCTCGACCGGATCAGAGTCTCGCGGTCAGGCAAGCGTGGCAGAGCGAAAGTTTCGTTCTTCGTTCCGTGGTCGACCCCCAACAGTTTGGAACCGAAAAAGAGCTGGTTCCACACATAGAGGAATCACTCTTGATATTTTTTATCTTCATTTAATTTTATCAAAGATCTTTTCTGGATTTGTAAATATAATTTATTGAAAAATGAAGATTCAAATAATATAACTTGAAATTTTATCCTCTCTTGTCCTGTGCGGCAAACATCTTTAAAGTCGCTTCATGTTGATGTTGAGGTACGGATGACCAAGCTAGATGGACAAACTTTTACTTATTCACCCACTTTTACTTTTTAAAATAAAAATATATATGCAAGTTGATCAACATGTTTAAGAATACGATTTCATGTAATATCATATGTACGTTAACCAAACAAAATTCTTTTTTATAAAGGGTTGATACGACTCATATACTTTTGGGATTGCCATTAGAAACTTCGGTTAATTCGTCTTTTAACATATATAACAATGTTTTTACAAAATCCAGCTATCATTTAATATAAAATCAGTTAAATCACTCTTGATAACCTTAGAAGATTTAGAATTAACAATAGAGGAATCCAACTCTAAAGCCATTGAATAAGAATCTACAGCCGCCTCAAATTGTTCCATAGCCATTAAAGATTCACCCTTACATGTGTATGTCTGCACATTTCAAATACCAAATAAACTAAAACAACACAGTTTATTATATCATTCTACTTTCATTCATCATATTACAACATCGTACTCTGTAAGTAGAATGCTATAATAAAGAAATACATGAAAGTAGGTTCCTATTTCATGCATTTAACCTAGTTAAATATCCAACCCAAAAACTGTAAATTAATCTTAACTTTTTGCTGTTAGTAGTATAGTAAACCTAAATTGGGGCAGAGGGCATGGTGTTCCCAATCCCATCCATATATATGACTCGTACCTATTCATTCATATACGGTTAATACTTAGATAAATAGAGAGAATAAAAAGGTTGATGTCTTTTTAAGATTAGCCCATTGGAGGCCAGTTAACCATAGACATATCTATTGGCGATGACATAGAGCTTGGTTGAGCTAACAATGTAAAATTAAACATTTCAGATGTGTAAAAGTTTGGAAGATGAAAGAATTAAGTTTCTTGCTCGTAAGGGTGCTGAGTCAACTCACTCATCTTCTATCTTTTTTGCCAACCACAACTCTATCCCCTACTCGAGGTTGATGTTCCACCTGATACAACTATAGAACAAACCAAAAAAGATCACAGGTCAGATTTAATTTTGGGCTTGTAAATCAGATTTGGTGCTAGGGCTTCTACACAGTAATTCGTACTTGAATGGGAGATTGTATTTGTTTATCGTTTGTAAAGATTTACTCCAACTGAAATCCAACAATCCATTGCTTCATGGTATCTGCATAGCTACGTTGAGTTGGCTCGTTATTTTGATAATCAGTAAGTTCCCAATACATAAACAAAACCAGTAAATACATGAATTTCACCAAAAAGTACTAAATCAACTATGGTTTTCCGAAAAACCTGGAAGTTTTGTTTCTGAAAATCAGAATGCTTTGAAGGTGAATTTTCGTCGACGCCACTATCGTCATTCTCTTCAAGCATGCAATTTTCCATTTGCTGAGATAACCGAGCAATGAAATTGTCTCTGTTGCCTATGTCATCTACATCTGCGTCGTTTGAATTAAAAAAACGTAACCAAACCTGCAAATTTAAGAAGACAATCAACAGCAAAAATGGAAAACGTTGAAGAAGTAAAAACGTAACGAAAACCTGAAAATTTCGAGAAACAGAAAATCAAACAGCAAAATCGGATAGAATCAGAAGAAAGTTGAACCGAAAAATTAAGATGCGTACGTACCTGTCGCAGGAGCAAGGAGGAAAGCGACATCAAATAACGATAGCAGGTATAATCGGACCAACAGAAGGACGACGAAAACCCTAGGACGCAAAATCGAGGAAGTGGTGGAGACTCGATGGAGGAGGTCATGGGGTAAAGCGGTGGAAGCAAAATCGACGAAGTGGTGGAGACTCGATGAAACGGTGGAGACGATGAATGGCAAAGACGATAGAAAAGAGGCGGTGACATCTCTACATAGACCGGGTTGAGCAGATCCAAATCCGAATTACAGGACCCAGATCCAATAGACGACCCGCGTGTCACAATTGAAAAAAAAAACGTACATCACAAAGAGGAAAATCAAGCAAATTGATTAATAGATTAATATATTTTAAAAAGCTTTTACAACAAAAATAGTATTTAAATATGTAAAAAGCTGATAAGTGTAAAGGTGGTTTTAACAATCTATATAACGCTAAACAAAAAATATACTATGAGATATATCTTTTGGTGCAAAAGATGATGTAAAAAATATGTAGAGTTAGAGATGAAATGCTATTTCCACCACTGTTTACACTACGTTGGTGTAAAAATTGGAGTTCTTTGGACATGGTTTAAAGGAAGTTAGGCAACCGTGTAAAAATTAAGAATTCATAACTGTTGATGTATAAAACATATTTTATATGATATTACTGGAACTATGTATAATCAAATGAAATATATACAATATATCACGAAATCTTTTGATGACAACTGAATAATGATTGATATATACTGTTTTCTAAAAGTGTAGACCAACACCATACGAGCAACAAGACCATTCTGCCCCTCTTGATGATACCCGATTATAGGAAACACGGTTTTGCCCCTCTCACTATCTTGACGATACCCTATTCAGAAGAAGACCATTTTGCCCCTCTAGCTATCCTTGATCTTGATGGTACCCAATAAGAGAAAAAGACTATCTTGTCCCTCTCTCAAGATCTTCAAGGAATCAAGGGTGCATGAGGTAGTTTAGTTATGACCAACAGTTCAAATACATGACCGTACGAAGAGACTCTTCAGTTTGCTTCGACTTGTCGTCCAACTTCTTCAAACCAGTAGTGGGATCAGAAAATACCATTGCTTCCTGCTTTGCATTAATTGCAGTTGTGTTTCTGAAGTTCTCGATTATGAACCTCTCACACTTGGTAGAAAATTGATCTTTCTGTTTCATCTCGATTGCCTTCACCAAAACCCGAATGCACGTGCAGTGTGTTTCTTACTGGATTAAGAAAGTTAAAAAGATCACGAAGGCGTATTAGAGGCGTTGTATAGATATATATGTAGTGGAGTTGGAGGCCTCCCTACAACTTTCTCTTTGGTCACTTGAAGTTTTGTCTGTTTGCAGTAATAGCCTATAAGTTTCTATATATGTTATACATGTTCGAGTTTCATACTCTTGGACGTTATTCAATCTCCACTCAGTTACAGAAAATACAGTAATAAATGATCAATAAAAGCTAATCGTTTTACATGTGAAGTTTCCTTCTTATTTTTTAACTAAAAATACTTGAACTGTTTGTATAGGGGCTTTTTGTATTAACTTGAAACTATAAGGGTTGGAAATGAAAATAAGTGGACACCGTTTCTACGGTGAATGTGTAGTTTGGAAACTGTGGACTGAAGGCGAAGGTTTGGAAGAAAACTACCGGCTGCGAAAAGAAGGTTACCGGCCGAGTGGGGAGGCGAAACCGCGGGTGGTTTCCAATCTGCGAGCTCGAACAGCCACATGTCGGTTTCAACGTAATGGATTTTAGGATAAAGACAAAGGCTTGATACTGGATGGTTGACTTCAACATTGTCTATCATATGGCAATTTCTAAATGATAAGGTATATGTACACGAGACGGAATAAAAAACAAGGTTTAAATCCTAACTAGTGGGACCTCGTGCTCTGTAGGAGTTTTTTTTTTCCAGGGTCGGACTACGTAAGGTTATAAATTGGATTTCTTTTACGATTTTAGTAATACCTGTTCCTTTCCCTTTCGTTTGTGTTCTTCCTACGGTTGCATCGATAGTCCCTGTGTTTATTTTGTGTTCTTCCTTGAGTGCTCATGTGCAAAATTCCCGTCGTAGCGATGAAGAGTTTGAGAACTCTATCCCCCTGCAAAATGACACTTTTGGTGAAAATAATTTAGATTGTATGTGTCTAAAATAAACTTGTGAGTGTTGTCAAGGTTGAGAATAAAATGACGAAAATACCTCTGTTATAAACGTATTTTTATATGGCTTTGAAAATTTGATTTTTTCAAAAGTAGTCCTATAAATATATTTTAATTTGTTTTGCGGCCCAAAAAGTTATAAATACATCGAATAAGGAATAAGATTGAAATATAGCTTTTGGGACTAAATTTGCAGAAATCAATATGATGCTCAGAGGAAAAAATTTGTGTTTTTTGAAATACGCATAAAAGCCCTTTAATCTATAGTACATTGTTTAAATGAGCAACTTATTTGAAAGTATACCATCCTGTCCAGGATTCTGTCCACATTCTGTCACGTCAATTTTCCCAAAGACACAAAGATTGTTTCAGAAATTTGCGGAAATTAGGTCAAACTTTAGTAAACGAAAAGAAAGTTGAGTAACTTTGACTACCTGCAATAAGATAATTAGACCACCTTGAGTCTTGTACAGTCTTTTTGCTTTGAAAGGACAGAGAAGTATAGGTTTTTCATTAATCAATATGCAATTTTTTTCATACTTGAGATACCCACAAAGCATGTGATTTGGCCATAGATAAACTCTCCCATGCATCGGAATTAAAGCATTTGGTGACAGATCCGCAAATTTGTAAATCGTTTGGAAGTAATCCTATAAAAACAATACAAAAATAATTAGTTATTTGCAACAACATTGTATAAAAAATAATATAGTTTTTTCTAAGAACAATATAAAACATATAAGTATATGTACAGTCATATTACCATCATAGTTAATATCCAAGAACGCGCTTTCTTTTCTGAAAATACTACCAATATAAGAGATTAAATTGGAAAGTGCTAATGTTTGCTTTATGAATAAATTACAAATATGGTCCCTGTGCTTTCTGATTTTTACCAAGTTTATTCCAACCTTGAAACGTTTTTCAAGTTTGGTTCTTATTTCAACGCTTTAGGGACCAAAATCGATATAAAACCTTATAAAGACCAAAAATGAAAAAAAATTCGAACTAAAAACGGAAAAATCAGAAACCACAGGGACCACTTTCATAATTTACTCTTGCTATGATTAAAATAAGGGATAAGCACAACCCCACAGGGACCACTTTCATAATTTACTCTTGCAATGATCAGAAAATAATGTAATGGTTAACCATGAAACTGTTGTCTGTAAAGAGCGGTAAGCACAACCCCACCCCTGATATTTTAATAAAAAAATTGATCAGACAACCCTCGAAACATTTATACTTTTCCGTAAAATATTGCGATTTGCACCTTCCTTTGAAGTCAACAGGTCAATGGCACATGCAATTCTGAAGAGAGGACGATCTAAATGTAATCCCAGTCAACGATCCATCCTGAAAATAAGTTCAAAAACATTTGAAGAACATGAATAGTGTGGAAAAAACTAAAAGTTTAAGGATGTTGAAAGATAACCCAACAAAAACTTCTGGACAAATCATTTCCTGAAAAAAAAAACTTGGGAACAGGTTTGTTGACATGAAAGCTAAAAACCCTGCAAAATGATCAAAAGTATCAAATAAGATTAAAGTTCTTGAAGAATCGTCAAACGTGATTGTTCATTCATGATTCTCGAAGGCTTGATATACAATCTATTACCGTTTGTTATGAAATTATGTGGGTTGCAAATAAGCAAGTAAATCTAGGGCCCACAGAATTCGCGATTTCATGTATTTAGATATGTACATGCTTAAATAATATATGTTTGTCATATATTCCTAATATAAAATTATGTGGTAGTGTATTCACTCAATGCTATTTGGTATGCAAACATTTAGATATACTTATAAAGAATTAGTGGTTTAGAAATGTGTTTTGTGCCATGAATCAAAGAAATGAAACAATGTACCAAGAAAAGAGGCAACACTCAAATCAATTCCCGTAATTTTTGCGTTTGTGACATGCGGATTCTTTGCGTTTGTAACATGCGGATCTTCCGCCGGATCCGGGTCGTGTTATTTGGACATTCGGATCTTCGACGATTTTGCATCTTCTACACCACCGCTTTATGTTAATATCGTTTGTCCACACAATATATTATTCATCCCCCTCTCCTTCACAATAAAAGATATAATAAGTTTAAAGAATTAGAAACTTGTTAAAAGTAAAGACATAAAGTTTGTACCTTTATGGGATCATTGTACCGTGGAAAACGGATGATTGTTGAACATGCATTCCAACGGGTCCAATTAAAAATATATATAAGAAAATAAAGAAAACAAAGGGATTAAACAAAAAAATATTCTCTTTATACCGATAAAGTTCAACTCGAAAGGTTCCATAAGCAGTCTCTGAAGAATTTGGTGTACCCATTCCTTTATTTGCATTTTCATTGCCACAACCTTTACAAGGAGGTGAATTCACCCAACTAAAATATTTACATCACAAAAAGTTACAAAGAAAGAAAGAAATAGCAATGTACTTTCTAAAAAAGAAAGTATTTAGCATTGTACTTTCATTTCTTCTTGTTACATCATGTAACTTTTAAATTATTTTCTATTAGGGCAATGTACTTTCGAAAGTGTAGTTATAAACATGTTACGAAATTGCTGTAGTAGATTTTCAAAGTATAGTTGCAATGTTGTAATAAGAAATGAAAGTACAATGCTCTAACATACTTAAAAGTAAAAGGAAGAAAGTACAAAAACATACTTAAATGTCTGTTTGAACCAGAAAAGAAGTTGCAGCAGGAATGCATGATGAAGCTGACTTTTTGATGGTTTAAAGTTCCCTTCCTGAAAAGAAAAGGAGAACATACATGTAAGGAAGATGCCATATCAAAAGACCAAATAATTTGTTTTAAGGGAATTATGTATCTACTCACAATTGACAGTGAAAATATCGAAGTAAGATACTATGATAAACAAAATAATGAAACCACATTTCTTGCATTTAACCCTATTTATGATGTACAAGTAAGGCCAGAGAGAGTGGAACTTACCAGAAGAACCTGCGTAACAAATCTTTTTAAATCTTGCTAATCTCTGTTAGTTGAACCCGAGAACTCAGTGTAAATAAGAACATCATGTTGAACTATTTCCCTAATTACCTTCTTCAATTGTACTCCTTTGATACCTTCTGACAGTTTTCATCGACAATACTTCGTATATTTATATTTTTCAAATTCAAATGCGTTTAGTGTATCAAAAAAAAAACACGCAGACGGGTTGAAAAGATAATCCCTAATTACCTTCTTCAATTGAATGCTCCAGTTGAATATCACCAAATTTGAAGAACGCACATGCAGTAACAGAAAATGCTGAAGAAATAGAAAAAAAAGAAGGGCCTGAGCTTAATCAATGGTGTTCTTTCCATACCTGCAACATTGGAGCTAGCTCGTCATCGGATTTCACTGTCTCATAATCCAATTAAGGGGTTTCGTCTTTAATTAAAACCAATCTAAGGTTATCAGATATTGCAATGAGATCAGAGTCATCGGAAAAAATTCGACGGTAAAACGGTGGTGTAGAAGAGCGGTGGTGGAGAAGAGGGAAAAGCCACGAAGCACGATGATCATTAAGCACAACCTTACAATCTCTCAATCAAATCAGAAATTCAACCTCGTAGAACAGAGAATTACCTTTCGATTAGATCGATTGAGAGTAAGGTTCACGTGGGGGCGCTTTGCTTTTACGTCTGTTTATCTGTGTATAACCTTTCTTCCATTTCAGTCGCGATAATAGGATCCAAAAGTAAACCGACGTGACAACCGAACCACCACCAGCAACCGTCGGTGTTTGAGAAGAGGCAGTGGAGCAGTAATGGTGGCGGAGAAAGTAGGGTCGGTTACGGCGCCCTTGGTCGAAGCCGCACCCCACAGAGACAAATTCCACAAAGTGGCCATGCAATCGATCAGAGAAGAAGCCACAATCGATGAGCACCTGGAGGACAGCGTGTATTAACCGGAAACGGTGGAGCGGCTATGCTAGTGGAGAAGACGAAGACGTAAATTGAAGACAACAACATCAAAACGTGATACGCCAAATCCAGTAAGTCGATACGCTTCGACCGACAGAAAGATGGAAGAAAAAAGAAAAACGGAGAACCGAAAGAGGAAGAAGCAGAGAAAACCACGTGTAATGGAAATAAAGGAGACCCGACCGTCGGATCCGAACCCGGCTTTAAAGGCCCATCAACCCGCGTTACGTTACCGGAAACCAAAAAACGTACACAATGTTTGGGAAACTTACGCTAAATAATTAATAGATAAATTTGCTCATTTAGTAATATTTGAGGAGGATTGAACAAGATAGTAAACCGCAATTTGCATGGTTTTTTTAAGTATATATGATTTTTCATTTGAAAACTAATATTTTTGTGGAAACATAAAAATTGATTTTCAGTCAAAAGTTTTATTCAAAACAGTCTAAGTTAATTCAGCTTGGAATTTGCAAAACGAATATATATATATTTTTATTTATATAGAGATGCAAATGTACATATTTGAATATACATATGCGTACATTAAAAAATATACATATATTGTACATATGGGGTGAGCAAAACCGAACCCGAAAACCGAGAAACTGACAAAAACGAAACCGAAAAACTGAAACCAAAACAAAAACCGATGGTTTGGGTTTGAAATTTTAAAAACCGAATATTTCGGTTTGGGTTCGGTTTCACCCCCCAAAACCGACTCACTAAAATCGAAACTGACCCAATCCCTAAAACCGACCAAAAACCGACCCAAACCCAAAAATATTTAATATATTATTAATATTTGATATATATTGTAGTATGTTAGGGTATTGATTACGTCAAGTTAATGACACTTGTAAGATACATCAGTAATGTAGATTGACGTGTTTTTATTTATTTTTTCATATCTCTTACAAGTTTCTAATAACCGCTAGAATATGCACTTGAATACGTCAAATGTTACATCAGTACATTATTTTTTCTAGAGTTAAGTGTATAAAAATGTATCAAATTGTTATTCCATGTAAATGATGACTAAAAATAATTGGTAGAATGTGTTTATTATTTTTATAAAATTTTTTATAATTGTTGGAAATTGGTTTCCAACCCAAAACCCACGGGTTGAAACCCAAAACTCACGAACCCATGGGTTGAAACCGAAACCGACTTTAGAAACCGAAACCGAATCCACTTAGAAACCGAAACCGACAGGTTCTAGAACCCAAAAACTGAATTGATCGGTTTGGGTTCGGTTTTTACTCCAAAACTACCCAAACCGACCCATGCATACCCCTAATATGCATATTCGTTTTTTCGAACACTTTTTTTGTAATTATTTGAACTTTTGTGCTATAATTGGCCTAGACGGGATGTCTAGGTGCTTGCGCTCGTGATGGTGTTTTGAGTGAAAAAATTTTGTCGAAAAATTAATTCACAAGTTCTCACAGAAATATTGGTTCTCAGAATAAATTGACTATATATTGATTTATTGAGAATAAAAATTATAAATTTCGATATATTTAGACTTTTATGGTAAAAATAGCATTCTAAAATATATACCCAACATTCATTCTTGCATTTTTCAATTTTTTTGCTCTTGTTTGAACGCGCACACACACACACAAAAATACATACATACATACATATATACATATACACACACACACACACACATACACACACACACACACACACATATATATATATATATATATATATATATATATATATATATATATATATATATATATATATATATATATATATATATATATGTGTGTGTGTGTGTGACAATTTTGTAACCATTTGTGGAATTTTTATTAGATATATGCATTTATTATATGTTTATATTAAATAAAATTAATATATTGAATGATAGTGTTTATTATAAAAGAGCGTTGTTAAGAGCGTATAAACTTTCAAATGCTTAGACCTCTTTGTTTAAACGAGATCTCACAGTCCCAAAGAGTCGAATATGGGATTAGACACTCATCATGTAAATGCAAGATAGCCCCCACCAGCTTAGCCCACATTCCTTGACCTCTCGGCATTGGCCAGAGCAAGCCGAAGCCGCCATGCTCACCATATATAGACATAATGCACTTGACCTACAAGTTATTTTTTTTCCTGCACAAACTGCCACCTCTATTAAGGTTGCTGATTTTTGGATGGATGGAAGCATGGTGTTGGTCTTGGGGAAGACCAGTTTGAGAGGAAGGATAGCGGCGGATTTGGCCGATTTGGAAGATACATTTCGTGATGTGATTCTCTCTTCTGATGTTGATTTGTGGTGATCAGATCCTGATGTTGGAGGTGCGTTTATTGTGGCTTTGGTGCGATCTCATATTGATGATGTCTCGTTAGGAACTATCAGTATTACTACTAGATGGTTGCACTTAGGGGTGCAAATGAGCCGAGCCGGCTCGTGAGCTACCCGGGACCGACTCGCTAAAAGCTCGGCTTGAGACCGATTTTAAACGAACCCAAGCCGAACTCGAGCTTAATATAAGGCTTTGTTAAACGAGCTCGAGCCGAGCCTGTGTCACCAAGCTCGATTAGGCTCGCGAGCCCTAAACGAGCCTATATATAATATATTTTTATTTTATTTTTATATAAATTAAAATTAGAACATATTTAGTCATATAAATTAAGTAAGTTGTTATTTTCCTGCACTAGAGTAAACGAGCTTCTTAACGAGCTCGAGTCAAGCTTAAGCTCGTTTAGGCTTGTCAAGAAATAAACGAGCCGAGCCTGCATATTTCTTAACGAGCCCGAGCCGAGCTTGGGACCATAAAGCTCGTAATGAGCCGAGCCCTGTATATTTCTTAATGAACCCGAGCCGAGCTTGGTCAGGCTCAGGCTCAGGCTTAGGCTCGGGCTCGGGCTCGGGCTCGGGCTCGGGCTCGGCTCATTTGCACCCCTAGTTGCACTGATATACTTAGAAAGCTAAATGTTTTCATTTAGAGATGTCTTCGGGATAGATTACCTACTAGGTGGAATGTGTCCAATAAAGGCAACCTGATACAGTCGCTTGATTGCATGATGTGTGGGAACGGTTCAGAAAATCATGATCATATTTTCATTGGATGTGAGATTGCGACGATTCTATGGAGGAAAGTTTTATGTGGTATGATATTCATATTCATTTTTGGTCTAGTGTTGTTGATGTGTTTAATTGGATTGGTATGCAAAAGCTCACTAAATACAAAAAATTGGATTTGGAAGCGATTGCGAATGTCACCCTCTGGACTATTTGGATTTATCGGAACTCGGTGTTTGTGGGGTCGATTTCTTCTGAAAAGAGTTATTGTTTGACAATATTGTGTTTTTTTCCTTTAAGTGGTTCACTTTTAGATTTACAAAATGTAAAGTTAGTTAGATTGGATGAAAAATCCGATTTTTTTATGTATTTGTAACTCTATCTAGCTTTTTGCTAGTTTTTAATTAAATCCTTCAACTGTTTAAAAAATAAAATAATGTTTATTGATAATAATATTAAAAAGTTAAAGACAAAATTTAAAGTTGAACGCAAGTTAAAGAGTTGAATCGTAAAAACATATTTAGTCAAATTGATAACAACGTTTGAAAGGCTTGAATTTTAATGCATACACTAATTTTCCGTGTATTTAGGAGTAGTGTTCAGGAGATAATTATGTTGAGGCTATTAGGTATTGAAGGTGGCATTGAAATAGGATACCGAGTGAGACTATTTAGTATTGACGTTAGTGCTCATGAGACATTTTGATTGAGACTATTGTGTATTGAATGTAATGCTCATGATTTTTATAAAGTGAGGTTTGTTAGATGTATTTTATTCACCCTTTTTGAACCATTTTACCTTTTCTTTATTTTTCATTTTAGTTAATTTCATGCATTTTCATCTACTTATCGAGTATGATGTTATACGATATCATAGCGATGTTTCATCCTTGAATTTTGTGGATCTCATTGAACCATTAACAGGAAAATGTTTTAGTTTATCTAACCCCGATGTGTTAACCTTAGTCTTAAACAGGAACTTTGATAGAGGATCGACGAAGGAACTTACTGAAAAGTTCAAGATGAATGATGAAATCGTGGAAGTTGCTACGTATCTGGACGAGAAAAAGGACAAATATAATGCTCAAAAATTGAAATTGCCACTTACTAACGAAAAGCTTCTTCCTTCTATTGTGCAAGCCCCCGAACTTGAGTTGAAAACTCTGCCCGATCATCTCAAGTGTGCTTACCTTGGAGATGAGAAAACACTCCCGATGATAATCTCGAGCAAGTTGTCAAAGGAGGAGGAATATGAGTTAGTGCAAACACTGAAGCGCTACAAAGAAGCAAGCCTATTGATATTATATGTGGTACTCAAAGAATAAATATATTGAGACTACTTTGTATCGAAGGTAATAAACATAATAGATATAGAGCAAGGCCATTAGATATTGAAAGTGCTACTTAAGGTTTAACTATATTTAGACTATTAGGTATTGAAGGTAATAATCATAATATATATAAAATGAGGCAACTAGGTGTCGAAGGCGGTACTCGAGGGATTGACATATATGGGAAGTGACTATTCAGTTATACATATCACTTGGGAAAGCAGTTATACATATCACTTGGGAATAGCTTGGTAGTGACCATATGTTCGAGATGTACTATGGATAGTTATACGGGACATGTGAATGAATATCTAACATATATTGTATTGAGGATAGTTTATGTGAGATCGTGAATGAGTGGTGAACATTGAGATATGTTACTTGACTTATTTATTTTTGTATAACACAATACTATTAGTGAAAATGTAAGACTAACGTTTCTTAAATTGTCTACATTGATATGTATGTAAATATATTGTGATAGTGTGATGAGAATAGGAATGTTATAAAAAGTCCTAGACTTTTACAATTTTAAAAAGAAATCTAAATAGTTACATAAAGACCACCCAGGAACAAATACCCCGGCAGAGGCAACATGACCACCCTCCATAGAACCCAAAGGGGGGGGGGGGGTCCCAAAGCAGCTGTATTCCCACGGCGACTAAAACCACTAAAATCCGGGTGAGGAGGTTGAGGCCCAACCGGCAGTGATTGATTGCTTTCCCCTGAACCTTCTCTACCGACGTTCTCGACAACAGGGTGGGTACCGATACAAGCACCCCCACCCTGGTCCATCTCCATGCCCGCACCCTGCGATGTGTCGTCGGCAATGTTAATCACAGGAGACTGGGGGAATAAACCCCGACCCCTCACCACTACCAGCCAAACGACGAGGACGCAACCGCCGTGGCAACACGACATTCCCAGAACCCTCACCAGCAGCAAATAACCCCGCATGCCTCTTCACCAAAGCCCTAGAAGAACCACATCGCTCACCGACTTCCGTATCAACAACCCTTCCATCAATAGCCGAAAAAACCAAAGCCCCAATGCTTGCATCTTTCCGTCTCTCCTCCTCCTGCATCGTCGAGGCCCGAGTAATAAAAGCCTCATGACGGAAGGCACGAGAAGGCAGCACCCGATCAACCAATGGAATTTCACGATAATGGAGACTCCCACGATAATTCTTCGCCAGCACATCAGTAAACCGGATGTCATTTTCCCGACCTGTAACAAAGAAAACCTGTCAAGCATCCCCCATTTTTTTTTATTTCAAAAAAAGGGGGGGGAAGAGGAGAGTAAGAAAACAGAGCAACAAGGAGCAGTACTAACCGTCCACGATGGTAAAGAACTCGGGCATCTTGCCACGAAGCCGCCAGGAAGTACTCATGCCAGCACCGGCTAGAATATACTCAGGAAGCTCCCCACCAACCACATGGAAAGAACGGAGAACGTTAGCAATAGCTTCTTTCGCAGGGAAGAGAGTGAAAGCACGGTCAGTGATAGGGTCGACACGATGCTTCATAGCACCCACTTGACAACGCCTAGTGATATCAAGTATTTTAGGCGTTGTTGAGCCCTGTTCTTGGTAAAATTATATCAAATATGCATGGGTATTCTCACTTTTCGTGTCAGGACTTGTCTGGAGAAAAAGAGTAAAAACAGGGACTAAAGATGTACAAAAGGAAAAAAGTATGGAAAGAATGCAAAATCAGAGAAACACGTACGCGCGCCGCGGAATTCTCTTCTGCGCGACGCGGGAGTAAGGCGGTGGAATACATTTTGAATGACGAAAAAACGGGGAAAGGATAAGTACGCGCGCCGCGGATTTCACTTCTGCGCGGCGCGGTCACGGGAAATTTGCAACTATAAATAGAGGCATTTCCAGCCGAAAACCCCAGCAAAGACCGGGTGTAAACATCGACCTAGAAGCTCTTTGACTCGAGAATTCATTTCAGCAAGCTCATAATTGGTATTTCATGTTTTTAGATTTAATTTTCTTTTTAGTCGCAAGTAGTTTTTGTAGCTAAAGTCTTTGGGAGTGACAACCACTGACTTTGAGCCTTTATGTTTCTGATTTTGAAACATTTGGTTACTGTTTTGTATTTGGAATTTGGATTTGGTGAATGCAATCATTCGGTTACATTTAATATTGATTTTTCGGTATGTTTGGATGTTTATGTTTGGTTACATGTTTGATTGTGTTTTGGATATCGTTTATAACTTGGTTGGGACTGTTTTCCTTTGCTGAAAACAGTAGCTAACTTGGTTAGGGTTAAGCATTAAACCTTGGCTAGTGATTGTTCAATAGGACTTTAACTAGCGGTAGTTTATGCTTTGCTTGGTTTTTGCTAGTTTGAATGCCTTCAATTGCTTCTGATTCAGAGATGTACTTCTGAGTTCAGAAAGTAACTAGGTCATTTGAGCTTAGTTAAGCTTGGCTTGCGTTTTTGAATATTGTTTTGAGGTAGTAAAGTAGAAACTAGTTCCTCCGACTATAGCTGTGACACTATTAGTTGGTAATCTCTCATCTAGTCTAACCACGTAGCTCCTGCGGATCGACTCTGACTCCACTATACTAGTGAATGTTAGGTTATCTCTTATTTTTGACCGCATGACGACCTCTGCGTGCACGTCAAATTTTGGCGCCGTTGCCGGGGAGCTGTGCGCTTAGATTAGGTGATTTGTAGGACTTAGTTTCTGATTTTTTATGTTGATTTTAGTTTGCTGATTTTTGGTATATGTACATCCTTATAATGGGTGGTTACATGTACCCAGATCAGTATTATGAAGATTATGGGAATCCGGCCGACACCTATTATGAGGATGATTCCTACAATGGATCATTCGATGACAATGGATGGCGGACCGAGGAGTCATCTCAGCTTGAGAATTCTGTAACTTGGGCCCAACTTTGGGTATTCATGTATAACAACTACCATGAGCAGAAGGACCAGGCTGAAGCTCTTGAAAAATTGCAAGCTTCTTTGGATAAGATGGAGGAAAATTGGAAATGTTCGCCACCTTCGCCAGAACCGAAGGTGAGTGATTTTTATACCAACAATAATGTGTGTGAACTTGCATCACCTGAATATGTGATGGAAGGGCATACACCGTGGGAAAATCAAGAGACCATTGAGATGGTCGAAACGGTTGTTGAGGAAGAGGTTGTAGGTGACAATGCTACTTCAGACTCAGCAACCTTTGAAGTTTCTGATGTTTTTGAAAATGTTGATCTGGTGATGAGTGAATCCATACCATCACCAGACAATTTAGTTAATAAGGATGTTGTGGAGGGGACTGTAAGTGACAGTGCAGATTCCAACCCAACAATTCCTGAAATTTTTGAAGTTGTTGATGTTTTTGGGGAAGGGGGTGTAGATGACAATATTACCCCCGACCCCGTAATTTTTGAAAGTTTTGAGAAATTTGAAAGCAAGGATCTGATGATGGGTGACTTTGTACCACCATCAGATCAAACCAGTCACCCACTCTTGGTTCCGATCCACCTGTTGAACGATGACCAAGAAGTTGATGCTGGCGAATTGATTTTTGAAAATAACAAACATGATGTTATCACCACTCATGATCCATTCATGAATGGAAAATTAGATGTAATCAATACTATCGATGAGGACATATGGAAGCATCCTGATATGTTGCCTTCCGATCCCATTCGAGTGGAAAATTTTTATTGGTACTGCAAGCCAAAATTGCAGTCTGAAGATAACACGCAATATGGGAGCAACAAACGGGGTACAAAACAACTACTGGAAGAGGCACTGGGCGCGCTTCACGTCAAGCCAGTGATTTCGAAGAGATATAGAAGGAAGGATCGAGCTTGGAGGTTCAAAGCTACCTCCAAGCATTCACGGGAGTTAATCAGAAAGCAGCAACCGGGCAGCAGCAGAAGAACCAACAAGCCATTCGACCCGGGAAAGTTTGAGGAGTATGTGGGCAGCAAAGGGACGGTGGTGACGGAAAATCAGCGAAGGAAGAAGGCATACGATCCACCGTAGCTGTAAAAGGACTCCACGTCTGGCTGAAGACGTTAAACTTAGCGCTTGTTGGGAGGCAACCCATCGTGTCATAGGTAGGTTTTATTTTTTAGGATTAATTTAGAAAATACATCAATCTTTTGCAGGTATCAGTGGTCTGAAGTAAGTGTGGGGTCGTGTGACAAGTTCTAAAATTTTCAAGACCGCGCCGCGGATTGTTTGCACTGCGCGACGCGGGTTCGAAACTCAACCCGATGCGCAGGGGTTGAATTGGCGACACGCGCGTCGCGGAAACGCGGAATGCGCGCCGCGGGAAACGATCAGACGGTTTTTCGCCTTTATCCGGTGAGCCGCGGCTCACAACTCAAATCACACGACTCGGAGCTCTGGTGATCAAAAATTTCTTGCATTCTTTCTTGCTTATTGTGTTTCTACTACCAAGGTATGCTCTTTTAACTATCTATTAGTTGTTTAAACTAGTTATTAGGTAGTTAATTTTAGGGTTTTATTCCAAAAAGTTCAAAAACTTAGAATCGCTAATGCTAGCCTCTAAGGTGTTTGTTTTGCCAAATGGACACCCTAGATGAGCTATTCGGTACTTAAGCTACCTTATGGTATGATTGGATTGTGATTTAGCAGGTTAAAATGGGGATTTTGATCCTGGGTTTTGAAACAGTCGTACGCCGCGCCGCGCCATTGCTCATGGGCCGCGCCGCGGTTCGGCTGGGAAGAAAAGGGACTGATTTTGCAAAAAAAAAATTTTTTGTATTGTGCTATGTGCTTTCTTTTGCAGATGATGTTTAGATTGGACCACGCCTTCCTTTAGTTTCCAGCAGAGCGTGACAGTTCAGTGGAGTACATTTCACGACGGGACGCATTGACCAGTCGCCGGGTTCTCGAGGCGACTGTTATAGACCGAGACGTTTTGAGGGATGCGGGGCTTTGGGGCGAAATTGAGCCGTTTCTGCACCGTACCTGGACCCACGAGGAGGCATCGTTCACCTGTCGTGGTTGGGACAGGATTATGGCCACGGATGAGGACGTGGTCTACACGGAGTTGCTACTGGAGTTCATCTCCACCATCCAGTTCGCACCGCGGGCGGGGGACCCACATTCCAGGTTGGTGCGATTTCGTTTGGGAGGTGTGCACAGGCAGTGCAACCTCCGGGAGTTCAGGAGGCGCACAGGCATCTACACCGAGCAGGACCTCCAGCATCGTTACTTCACCCGTTTCTTCGGGTCGTGCATTCAAGGGGAGCCGGAGCGCCCTCCCAACATGGAGGTTTGGACACCGTTGTCCAATGTCATGTACGAGGCGGGGACCTCGAGGGAGAGCCACCTCCGCGACCCACTTCACCGTCTCATGCACCGGATCGTCTCCACCGCCATTATGCATCGGGAGGGGGGCGAGAAGGTGTCGGGCGATGATATGACATTTTTGTGGGTTCTCCTCGACCCGTCCCGATTCCTCCATCTCCCCTACGCCCTCGCGATCGCTCTCTCCACCCACGCGGCCGGCGCCTCCACCAGCAGTCCACTAGCCAGGGGGTACTTCATTACCCGCCTGGCCCGTTCTTATGGTATTCTTACTGCCCCCGTGGCAGCTTCTATGACCGCTCTGCCTCCATCGCGCACTACAGCACGCGCCCTGGAGAGGATGCGGCTCATTGAGCTGCAACGCCCGGGGCAGTACATCCGGGCACCGACTGAGCCTGCTGAGGCACCCCAGCCCGCATACGCCCAGCCCGGCAGGAGACGCCGGAGACAGGAGCCACCAGCACCAGAGCCGGCACAGCCGCAGCCGGAGCAGGTCGATCCATCATCCCTCTGCCGGTTGGATGCCAGAGTCACGCGGATTGAGGATCAGCTCACGAGAGTCTTGGACCAGCTCGAGTGGATCGGGGAGGTACTTATCCAGACCGCAGCAGCCCAGGGCAGGCATCTCCGACCATTCCCAGCCCGATCCCACGATCACGAGGCTGGATCCTCCAGGCCGCCGGGTAGTGATTGATGTATTTTTCTTTTTCTTTTTCTTTTATTTTTATATTTTTGGGTTATGTATAAACGGATGATATTCTATATTTTTGTGTTTTATTTTTTGTCATGTGTTTTTAATTTGTTTGTTAAGTTGTGCATGATATACCAATTGAGAAGGAGTTGTCTCAGACAAGTGTGGGGTCACCGTGCCCCTTTCACTTGTCTTGACCACCGGCGTGTCTTACTGTAGCGCTACAACTCCAGCATATGAATCAAGGTTCCATTTGTACGCATTATACCTGTGATATTGAGCACCAAGCAGGCTACCGTCCAAAAAGGAGTAACTCTTTCTCCCTTGTTTTGAATTAATTTTTGTACAACGGGGACGTTGTACGGTTTTAAGAGTGGGGTGTGGACGGTCGAAAGAGATATTTTTGAAATTTTTGCGGGAAATGAGTCAATTTTCAATTTTTAGCAACATTTTTCAAAATTTTTAACGGATTGCAATTTTGAAATGAATGGTTTGTGATTGTGATGGCATTAGTATTTTTCAAGAAATACTATTTAATTGTGATCATGCTATTAGTTAGTCAAATAAGTTGAGTTTTAAGAGTTAGAAGATTGAGATGTTTTAAGTTTGGAATTTAGGAAGGAACTGTCACTCTGTGGCCTTTGTTGTTCGAGCCGGTAGGTCTAAAATGGGTGGACCTTACGCACCTTACCACCTAAGATCGTCTGGTCTGGGATGGTATTTCTGAAAGCTCGCTACACGGACAACATCGAAAGTCATGGACAATTCCTTAATGGCCTTTAGAATCTGAATGAGTAAGTACACTTCATTGTGGACAGAAAGTTTGTAATCAATGGTTCTCTAGAAAGCCATGAATTCCAAAGAACAACTCAATTATGTTTTCACGAACTATTCCACTCTAACTCGGGGGACAATAAACTTTGAAACTAAACACAGTCAGAAATTGTTTGATTCTTTATTATAATTTGTTAAAAACTCTCTTGCTTGGGGACAAGCAAGGCACAAGTGTGGGGTGTTTGACAACGCCTAGTGATATCAAGTATTTTAGGCGTTGTTGAGCCCTGTTCTTGGTAAAATTATATCAAATATGCATGGGTATTCTCACTTTTCGTGTCAGGACTTGTCTGGAGAAAAAGAGTAAAAACAGGGACTAAAGATGTACAAAAGGAAAAAAGTATGGAAAGAATGCAAAATCAGATAAACACGTACGCGCGCCGCGGAATTCTCTTCTGCGCGACGCGGGAGTAAGGCGGTGGAATACATTTTGAATGACGAAAAAACGGGGAAAGGATAAGTACGCGCGCCGCGGATTTCACTTCTGCGCGGCGCGGTCACGGGAAATTTGCAACTATAAATAGAGGCATTTCCAGCCGAAAACCCCAGCAAAGACCGGGTGTAAACATCGACCTAGAAGCTCTTTGACTCGAGGATTCATTTCAGCAAGCTCATAATTGGTATTTCATGTTTTTAGATTTAATTTTCTTTTTAGTCGCAAGTAGTTTTTGTAGCTAAAGTCTTTGGGAGTGACAACCACTGACTTTGAGCCTTTAGGTTTCTGATTTTGAAACATTTGGTTACTGTTTTGTATTTGGAATTTGGATTTGGTGAATTCAATCATTCGGTTACATTTAATATTGATTTTTCGGTATGTTTGGATGTTTATGTTTGGTTACATGTTTGATTGTGTTTTGGATATCGTTTATAACTTGGTTGGGACTGTTTTCCTTTGCTGAAAACAGTAGCTAACTTGGTTAGGGTTAAGCATTAAACCTTGGCTAGTGATTGTTCAATAGGACTTTAACTAGCGGTAGTTTATGCTTTGCTTGGTTTTTGCTAGTTTGAATGACTTCAATTGCTTCTGATTCAGAGATGTACTTCTGAGTTCAGAAAGTAACTAGGTCATTTGAGCTTAGTTAAGCTTGGCTTGCGTTTTTGAATATTGTTTTGAGGTAGTAAGGTAGAAACTAGTTCCTCCGACTATAGCTGTGACACTATTAGTTGGTAATCTCTAATCTAGTCTAACCACGTAGCTCCTGCGGATCGACCCTGACTCCACTATACTAGTGAATGTTAGGTTATCTCTTATTTTTGACCGCATGACGACCTCTGCGTGCACGTCACCACTCGATGCTCGTTAACCCAAATAAAGTGCTGAGACCAGTTCCGAGCAGTTCCCTTCTGGTCGGTAACAAGTGTGGGGCGATATTGACGAACACAGAAGGTATAGTTGTTCCCGGTGGAAGCACGAGTAAACCGAAAGAAATGACGGAAAACGTACAAGTCAGGCTCTAGGTGAACAGCCCTAGACAGAAGTTCGAAAGCGATAACCTTATTTACACCGTTAGGAACCAGTTGATGAACATGAACGTGGTAATGGTCAAGAACCTCCATGAAAAAATCGGATGTAGGTAAACGATAACCGATCTCGAAATGTTTCAGATACATGCCGATTTTCCCCGCAGGGGGAAAAGAGAAAACAGCTTCGTCGGCGGGAAGTTCCACACCATCCTCCAGTTGGAAGCCGTAGCGAGCCACGAGTGAATCATAATACCGAGAGTCAGGACCGACACCTGAAGAATAACTCATCTTGACGACGAATAAAGAATAGGGAAGGAGAAGAGCAAGAAATCGACAAAGGGAAAAGAAACCGCAAAGAACCTAACCAACGGAGAAAAAGGAGGATATAAAGAGGTGGGATAAAGGAAAGCCGAAAGCGGGAGTTTCAAAATTCAAAGATAATGATTAATTCCGTCTGAATAAACGGTCGCATCAGCGTGTTTTACTTAATGCTAGCCCTAGCCACCATCACTAGCTACGCAAACGTAATAATGCCTAAGGCTAGGGAGACTTGATAGCGTGCCATCTGGCAACCGCTAGCGCGTCTTCCAGAACACCCGTGTGCATTCCAAACTCGCCAGCCACTGGAAGGTCCTCGCCAGGAAGACCCTTCCAGCCAATGGAGAAATCGCCCTGGCGAGATCCCCCTGGAGAAACACACTCCAGCTCACTAATAATGTATCCGCTGGAACGACCAGCATGAACTGTACTCGGCGCCACACCCCTCGACTTACGCGTAGTGCCCACGCCTGACACAGATCGTGCGCGCCCCATTCCAGCCGGTCTGAACCAATAGGGGCGCGGCAAAGGACGAAGATCGTACTACCAACGGACGGCTTGGTCCCCTCCTGCCACTACCAAGATCTTGTCGGCCATAGCCAGACAGGGAAAGACGTATAAAAGCCCCTAGAGGGCATCCGGTAAGAGGATCGCAAACAAATATACTCTAAACCCTCAATATACACTTAACCTGGCCGGAGATCTGACTTAGGCATCGGAGCGTTTTCCCGGGACCTCCTCCCGGAGAACGGCTAACGTTGCCATTCCTTTTGTGATTGTGGTCGCAGGTCAAGCCCAGGACGACCAGAATCACCCGTGAAGTGAGAACCAGACGATCAAAGAGCTGATATCGCATCATATATATATATATATATATATATATATATATATATATATATATATATATATATATATATATATATATATATATATATATATATATATATATAATATTCATCACTAAATCTCAATTACTATTGTAAATCCGGCTAACTAAAAACTAAGTTCCATAATAACACAAGAGATACATAACATGATATCAGCTATGGACCTAGCCCAAGACCAATCCGAAAGCCTGGTTTCCGTGGGCCCCTTTGAATACATTGTCTGTACTCTGTACATTAGTCTTAAGATTTGATAGAAAAGCCTGGTTAGTCTCGAATGTTTGGTCCTAACTCCTAATGTCTAGTCCCTTTAACCCAAATATATGTAAGTTTTTTTTCATGTTATATAGATATAAGCTTTTTAAGTTTTGTATACTATTCAATTCTTTTAGTTAAGTAATTACTTCAACATGTAATGTAAACGTATATTAGTATTATAAGTTAATGTTTTATACTAGCCTTCTTTTTGCCTTTTTAGTTTTTATAACTTTTTGGAATCACATTTTCTATTAGTGTCATGACTATATCGTAGTAGAGAACAAGACTTACTCCGCAATCGATAGAAGTGTGTGTTTGTTTAAAAGATTACTTGGATCAAGAGGAATACATACAACATAACAATATCACTTTTGGGTGAGATTGAGAAGGTTGAAAATGAGATACTAGAAGAGAAAATAACACAATATTTACAAACACCCCTAATGATTTAAAGGTGATGATGAAAATAACTAATAGATATACAAATATTTTATATCTATAGAAAGTTAAGTTTCATAGTTCTGTTTTTTTGTCTTTTTTTGTTTTGTCCTATTTAAGAAAAAACAAAATGTTCGGCTAGTAGGATTGGTTAAACAAGGACTAAGAAAGGACCAATTAGGAACCCAATCAATCGGTTATAACATTTTGGTGCCAGTGCCGGCCAAATTGGGTATGACTGGCCCAGGGCCCGATTCTATGCAACTCTAACCAAACTACAAAACCAGAATCATGCTTGATTGGGCTACCAGGACCGGGTTTAACTAGGATTGGGCTTAACCGTTTAAGCATCACATTGGACAAAGTCTCGTTCACCTCTCTCTCTCTCTCTCTCTCTCTCTCTCTCTCTCTCTCTCTCTCTCTCTTGGACAAAGTCTCGTTCACCTCTCTCTCTCTCTCTCTCTCTCTCTCTCTCTCTCTCTCTCTCTCTCTCTCTCTCTCTCTCTCTCAATAGTTGGTATTAAAAAATGGCGAGCAAGACATTTATGTGGTTTGGCATAATACTTGCATGATCTAAACCTGTCTTTATTATATGATTATTGAATTCTGATACAACTATAATCTTGTGAAACAAACATTTTAGATATAAAAACTTGTTTGCTTTATAGAAATTACGAAAATAAGAAAGTCCAAAGATAATAAAACCATCTCCCAACAACTTCTATAGCTATATATTAATCTAATTTTTCGCATCCAAACCACAACTTTTCTCAACGTATACCAGAAATGATCATTAAATAATGTTTCGAATTTTCTAGAAATGGTTTGGTTTTATTTAATATTATCTATTTCTTAGATGCCTTCTATTTTTCTATACAAAATTGCATGAAATCATGCAGAAATTATTGCCACATATATGTTATAAAATAACGGACACCTGATTGGTCCAGGTAGTTAGATTATTGTGTGCGTAAAAGAGACAAATTTTCTGCTTGCTACGAGGCTTTCTTCAAAGAGAAAATGACTAAAATAGCCTAATCCCTTAAGAGTTTGCCTCAAAATAGCCAAAAAATCGGGTCCTGCCTCGAAATAGCCTACGAAAACGCAGGCCACAAAGGGCGGCTGCGTTTTGCCCCCTTTAACTGCGTTTTACCCTTCGACGCAGCCATAGGCTGCGTTTTCGTGGCTATTGGCTGCGTTTTGGTCCCTTTGGCTGCGTTTTGCTTGGTTAGACCGGGTTTATAAACCCAAAAAAAAAAAAAAAAAATTTTTTTTTCGATCCCGTAAACGACAAACGCTCTGAAATGGCTTCGCAAGATTTCTCCTCGTGGAAACAGGTACGTGTCAAATTTCATGTTCATTATTTGTATTAGTTATCGATTTAGTTGTTAGATTATTTGATTGTACAAAATATTATGCACAATGTACAAGTTTTCAATGCACAAAAAACTGGGTTTATGAGTTTAGGGAAGGAAAACGCAGGCAATGAGGAGGAAAACGCAGGCTTTGGGGAGGAAAACGCAGGCTTTAAGCTTATCTGCGCAATCCTCTGGGGTTTGCT